>VZTZ01038738.1:191310-216375 GCA_013400955.1 Drymodes brunneopygia | reverse complement strand
ATACTTTAATAAAAGGGTGAAAACGTGTGGGTTTTTTTTTTTTTGGATCATAAATGTTCCCCATCAGGAGCAGGTTCCCTGGGGGTAGGTGGTGGAGGCTTGGCGGGCAGTAATTACACGAGGGCATGGACTTGGCGCAAGATGGAGAAGTGGAAAGATCTTTATTGTGCAGTGAAAATTCCTTAAATGCACACAAACAGGATATGTCATCACATAAACAGGAAAGATGTTCACCACAGTGTTCCCCATTCACCTGGGCTATTACACAGATTTTTACCTATTATAGTAACAGGTAAACAATGCCCTGTAAGGTCACAAACTACGATCTTCACTCTCAGCAGGTCCAGAAGGCCACAAACTCACAATCCTCTTTCCCATGCCCATCCCTGGTGACCTGGATGTGCTTCCATGGTCACCTCTGGGCCTAGGGAAGAGGCTTATTGTAGCATTCAAGGCCTATTTTTCTATAACACACAGAGTGTAATCCCACATTGGTGAGTCTAGGGCTTTTAAACACTCCCTTGCATGGGCAGGTACAACTGGATGGAAGCACAGACACACACCAGGCTGCTGAGTGCACACAGAAAGGGAAATTCTTACCTTTACCATCAAAAGAACACCTGTGCACCCAAGCCAAAACATCCCTGAGGGGCTGAAACCTCCCTGAGACCGACTCTGTCCTCTCCAAGCAGCTGGACCCCTCCATCCAAGGTCATTCCATACCTGAGCAACAGCCATTTGTCTCCTATTGAAGCAGTTTTTGGGGTCCACATAGGGCATTCAGCACCGCTGAAGCCCAGGGCCGAGCTGGGGCTGTCCCTGCCTGGGTGCCAGGGAATGGCACTGGCCAAGGTGGGTTCAGCAGGTGGGGGCCAGGGAGTGAGGGGGCAGCTTCTCTCCCTCTCTGACTNTTTTGCCTGGCCTGTGTTTTTAGGGAGCCCCAAAAAGGCATCAGCACCGCAGCCCCGCGGGAGCTGCAGGGCTCAGCACGCGGCTGTGTTTGCTCCAGCCGGGCACGTCAAACATTCCGTGTCTTCCCCGGCTCCCGGGGGACTCCACGTCCCACAGGCAAACCACCTGCACGCCCAAATGAGCAAACATGAGCCTCCCCAGGACTCCAGGGTGGTGAGGCTGGGAGCAGGCTGTCACTGCTCCTCAGGAATTAATGAGGGAGAGCCGGAGGAGCGCATTCACCGGGAGAAACAGCAGTTATTCCCTCCTGAGAGTACACTGTGCCACCTTGATCACGCTGCAATGTTTCAAGAATTTGGGTGAAACCCTGCCCTTTTCTACACTGTTGGGGCCCTTTATGACTGTGCTTGTGGTTTTGGGAGCAGCGTGGTGGGACGGTCTGGCCTTGGGAAGAACCGGGAATTAAGGACTGTGCTCCTGATGCAGAGCCATGGAGGGGGAACATCTGCAAAGAAGAACCATTTGGGTCATGGTGGTGATGCCAGGAAGGGTTGGAGGTGGCCATGGCTGTTGCACCAAGCTCAGCTGGTTCTCCAAGGAGCCTCAGGTGCCAGGACTCTGGGGTGGCGAGGCTGGGAGCAGGCTGTCACTGCTCCTCAGGCATTAATGAGGGAGAGCCAGAGGAGTGCATTCACCAGGAGAAACAGCAGTTATTCCCCCCTGAGATTACACTGTGCCACCTTGATCACGCTGCAATGTTTCAAGCTCCCCCACTCATAAAGGAAACACGTTTCCCAGTGAGCAGCCTGCAGGGAGCTGCTCAGGGGAGAGAGCCTGAGGCTCAGCAGTCCCGAGGCTCAGCTCCCCACTGCTGGGATGTGACTGCTGAGCAGCAAACTGTGGCATTCCCATGGCAGCATCCCTCTCAGGACGATGCCACAGCACATCCAGCACTGTCCCCAGGCATCAGACACCTCGCTGTCCCCCCAGCTCCTGCTCTGCTGGCACAGAGCACCTGGCACCGGGGGTTCTATCACCTCCCAAATCAGAGAGATTCATTCTAGGGGTGCTGCAAAGTGAACAGTGGGAAAGAAACTGAATCGCAGAGGGGTTTTTGTGGAATTGAGTTTAGGCATCTTTACCCCAAGCTCCTGCTCCTGGTCCCAGTCAGACCAGGCTGTTCAGGACCTCACTCAGCCAAGCACTCAGGGAACTGGATGTCCCCTGTCCCAGTGAGCTCCTGCCCCATCCTTATGCTGCCAAAAACCGAAGCAGGGCACCAGCAGCGCATGCCCCCAGACCCCTGTGCCTGTTTCCAAACCTCAGATCTTGCTTGCACGGACACGTTCTTGGCCTCTTCTGCTCCACTTTCCATCTGGAAGTACAGAGGGAAGAATTCCCGACATTTAAGCTTCCACACACCTTGGAAGCACCAGCAAGTTCGTGCACAAAGGGATTTCTTCTGGCTGGAGCTGTCCCAGCCCCGGCTCCCTGCAGCCGGCGTTTATCAGCACTACAAGGATAAAAACAGCACACAAGGATGCAAGTGATAAATGCAAGTCGTTTTCTACTGAGTCATCACGTCCTGCAACAGCTGGTGAACACAAAAGGTGCGAACAGAAATTGTAGCAAGGACTGCAAGAGAGTTAAGGAAATCTCCAGCTCCGTCTGCAGCCTGAGCAGTGACGGAGGGATTATTAATTAATCAGGCTCTTTAGGGAGAAAGAACCAGCATAAGGACTAATTAAAAGAACATACAGTGGAGGGCAAAAGATTATTTATGATACTGAGTAACAGCCCTGCTACTTTTTCTCCCTTCCACAGGCCCAATGGGAAGGATTAACGGGACGAATCGTCTTTAATAAAACCAGTGGTTTACGGACAGATTTTGATTTGGATATCGTCAGTCTCAAAGAAGATGGCCTTGAAAAGGTAGGCAGGGTTTGTCTTATCTGCACGTGGCTGAGGATGATGCTGGTGCTCAGCAACAGAGAAGTGGTTGGTGCTGTATCGATTCCAGGTTTCTGGGGTTTATGTAAAAGGATATTCACTTTGTGGGATTTCTCAGATCCTTTTCCATGCTCAGCCATGACTCACTCGCCCTGGAGCCAGTGCGTGGGATTACAGACTGCAGAAAGTGCTTGTGGCACTTTCCTGGGATAGTGGAGGCAAAAGAAACTTCCTGAGCATCCATTAACCCCTCTCAGCCCTAAGCAGGCAGGAATGACGCCTGTCCCACTCCCTCTTGCTGGCCTGGCTCACAAACCTTCAATTCTTCCCCAAGGAGACCATAGCTCTGGAGATCATCATCTGGAGTCATTTCCCACTATGAAATTGCCCAAGGCTTGGGAATGGCCCCAGTTTATTACAGGCTGGAATTCACAGGAGGATGCACTGGGTATTTTGTTTATTATCTAAGGGACAATAAGGAAAAAAAGCAAAGTGTGGCCTTGCCTGCCTGGCTAGGGGTGTCATGAGGGTCAAGGGCATGAAGGCTGCAGCCTTGGGTCCTCCAAATTAGTGCAGATCTCCTCTGGGCATGGTGAAACCATGCTGATGTGCAAATCTGTTCCCAGGTGTGCCTGGGGACTTCATTTCCTTCTCTCCAATTAGTTTAAAAAAAAACAAACTTAAAATAAAAAGGCAACACGCACAGCCTTAAAGCCCTTAGAAGGCAGGTTTCAAGGTGAGACGGGTTGATGACAAACAAAGCAGCAAAGGGAGCTGTGATTTCCAAGAAATTCCATGATTCTGACTGGTCTGTGAGCAGCTCCGTGTCCCTGCTCTGCTACAGGTGTCTGTCACCTGTACAGGAGGAATTTGGCAGGGCAGCAAAGGCCCTTTCTAGAGCAGAGTCTGCTTTCCGACAGGTACCAGGTGCCCATGGCAGCCAGGCACGGGGCTGGCTCTGTCCCCCTGGCCAGGGTGACAGGTTCTGAGCCCCCGGGACACCTGGCTGGCAGCGGGGAGGGATTTCAATTATCCAAGAGCACAGGGGACTTGTCCAGGGAATTAATCACTCGGCACAGGGAGCAGCCTCAGGGCTGGAGGCAGCCGTGGATCAATCCTCAGTTTGGAGAGGATGGATCCTGCTCCATCCCCCTTCCCCACTGTTTGTTTTTCCTGGGCTTTGAAATGAGTGGCTGCCACATTTCCCCACCACAGCAGCAGCTCGGTGCCTCAGGTAACACAGCTCAAGGTCGCCACAGCCCTCGCCTGCTGGCGAGGTTTTGGTGTCAAATACGGAATAAAGAAAAGAAAGAAAACGTTTCAAATCAACCCAGCGACCTTCAGCCTCGCTGTGGCTGAGGAAGGAGGCAGGACAGAGCTGGGGAAGACAAGAACTGACCTTTGTAGCCTTATTTTTCCACGAAATATTTCGTTCAGAGAGCCCAACCCAAAAATAACAACGCGTCTCTTTGAAGCCCAGCAGCGCCGGAGAGCCCCGTTGGTCAGGTAACAGAAAACGTGGCAGCCTTTGAAACGGTGTGAATCCAAATGCTTGAGCACAGCCACAGTCTCACCTGTCAAACCAACACCCCTCAGGTGTGCTGAGCAGAGCTGGCACCAGCTGGAGTGGTTGCAGCTCTGTGTCACATCAAGCCCACTGGAAGCTGCCAAACCGCGGCGCGGCCCCTGCACACCCCGTCAACTTTTGTCTCCAGTAATTCAGAGATTTCACAGCTCCCCGCTATTTATTTCCCTGAAAGCTTCGTGTCAAGCTCCAGAGGGGTTTTAAAGTATCGATGTCAAATCTCTGTTGAAGGCAGGATTCTGTCAATAGTTAATCTGAGCTAACAAAACGCCAAACTACAAACAAATCCCAGCTGGATTGTGCATTATGTATCATAGCTTATGTTTGTTGAGCTTTAGGATTGAAGCCCTGATCCTCATACCTCCTGGATGTTCCAGGGATTACAGGAGCATTACCAAATCCTAATTACATATAGTTTGACTATCTGACTCACACAGTTCTCTTAATGTACTTTTTCCCTTTTTCTTCCTTTTTTTAATGTTTTAAACTGATTAATTCAGTCTTAAATGCCATGCATTTAATGTTCTTAAAGAAAACGTAGCAAGGCAGAAGTGATTTGGGCTGCAGTGCAGCAAACTGGGGCCTCTTGGACTTGCTTTTTTCCCATCCACAATAATAATAATTTTTGACATTGCAGCTGTTGTGAGATCCAAGGCAGAGATGGGGGATTGCTTCAGTTTTGCCTGAAATATTTAAAACCTTTCACAAAGTTCGTGGAAACTCTTCTAGAATTTATGACAATTTTTTTTTTGCCAGGCAGCATTGCTCATTACAAAGTCTCTTTTTGGGGATGCAGTAAAACCAAGTTCTCCCCTTGGACTGCTGAAGAGGCTGAAGAATCTTAAAAACAGCAATAAATAAAAGATGGGAAGCTGCTGGCTCCCTGGTGGATTGAGCAGGCTGCCTTTGGCTTCCCTCCGAGTCCCACCTTGCAATTTGACCCTACAGATGGATCGTTCTGTTCCCATTTCCAGGTGGGGTTTGTTTTTTCCCTCACTGCCAGGCTGGCTCCGTGGCCACCCTGCTCCATTTGCTGGCAGCACTCCCACATTCCTCCAGCTTTCCTGACATTTTATCTCACTGTCACACTCCTTTAGCCACTCCTGCCTTCAAAGTTTGTCCCAAAGCCTCCCCTGCACCGTGGAGATCAGGTTAACAGGCTTAGCCTCGCCCAGATGACTTCCTTAAATAGAGACATGTTTTGCCATTTCTGGATCAATAGACTTCTTTAAAGTCCAATAATTTATTGCATTTGACAGCTCGAGAAAACAGAGCACCTGGAATAGAGCTGAGGTGCCTGTGCCATGCCTGGGCAGGGCTGCTGCCACCCCCTCCTCCAGGTTTGCAGCCAGGACTGAGACCTCAAAATTGCAAGGATTTCCCAAAGGGGGGCCCAGAGCCCTGCCAGGAGATTTGTTAGAAACCTCAGCTGATTTGCCACAGCACAGAGAGCAGGAATGGTCCCCATCAGGGCTCTGCAGAGCTGGTCAAGTCATTTTTAATCCTCCCCACCAAAGCAAATTGGTGGGGAAATGGGAAAGAAAGAGAATGGACTCAGATTTGTGGTCGTTTTTCTTTTGTTGTGCTTTATCCTTGCCCAGATTTGGCTCTTCAGTGTGGTTTGATTGTTGCTCTGTGTGGTGCCTTTGCAAATTGTTCACTCATTCAGCCCCTAAATTCCAGTCCCCACGGTCTTCACCCACTGCAGCAGCACAGGGACTGTGGAACTGGAGTGGCCTGAAGGGTTAATACAGGGAAATTCCAGTTTTGCTGCTGTTTACTGCAAAGAAAAGGAAGAAGTTCCCTTTCCCAGGATGCTGGGAGCAAGTGAGGAATACAAGGCAGGGATGAAGGAATGCAGGTAGGGATTGAGGAGTCTGAGATGGGGGTTCACTGTGTTGGTTTGCTTCATTTCAGGTTGGAGCATGGAGTCCTTCTGATGGTTTGAACATCACAGAAATCTCCAAAGGACGAGGCCCCAACGTCACGGACTCGCTGAGCAACAGATCCCTGATTGTCACCACAGTGCTGGTAGGACACTGCCAGCCTGTCACTGTCCTTTCCCCAGAATCCCAGGAATGTCCCAGGGATGCCCAATATCTCTGGAAGCTCACAGCACCCCAGTGTAGACCTGCATGTGGGCAGGGCTCAGGGGGCACCCCATGCCAGTGTCCCCACACAGAGGTGACCTGCAACATCCCTGATGCCACCACCCCTGAGCAGGCTGCCAGCCCCCATGTGGTGGCCAGCGAGGCTGGCACAGGCCAGCAGGAACCACGGGTGCAGGTCCTGGCTGAGCTCCTCAACTTCAGCTGCCCAGTCCTGCCCCTGTCCCCCCTGGGTGCTTCTCCTGCTGCTCATCCTGGCTGAGCTCTTCTGCTTCCAAGGTCCCTGTCCCTTGTCAATCCCTGCACGCTGGAGGGTCCTCCTCTGCCCGTCCCTGCATGCCAGAGGGCCCATCCCCTGCTGATCCCTGCATGCCAGAGGGCACAGGGGGCTGGCACGTGCTGAGCCCCAGGACAGCCCCGTGTCACCAGGCAGGCAGGGGCACAGCAGTGGGCACTCAGCTGGCCAGCACTGCCCAGCTCAGGTAGGAGTGTTCTTGGTGCTGAAGAGAATTCCAAGAAAGTCCCTGGCTCAGCTGTGACACTGTCTGTCTGGCTGGCTGTCTCCCTCCTAAGCACACCCTGCTGAAGTGGGGAGGACTGATGCCATTATCCAGCTCCTCTCCCAAGTGTCACACTGCATTTTGTTCTCCTGTTCCCTCTTGGATCTGACAGCAGGTGTTGGATCTCAATCAGGTTTTTTTGACTGGTTCATGGATCTGGTGGCATTGGTTCCTGCATGGCTGTTACACAGCACGGGCTCATGGCGTGGCACCTGGAAGGAAAAAACACATCAGCCCTTGGCCAACCTGCCCAAAACTGGGCCTGGGTTATGGGCTTGCCCAGGGGAATTTTCTCGCCCTTTTGTGTTCTGTGTTTTCAGGGAATGTAAAGGTGCAGATGGAGCAGACCCAGCTGGGGATGGGAACCCTTGTGATGTCCTTCCCCTTCCCCTTCCCCTTCCCCTTCCCCTTCCCCTTCCCCTTCCTTCCCAAAATGATGTGACCTGATATAGTGAGGATTTGTATCATGAAAGGAGTGGGACCAAGGTGCCCAGAGGGGAACAGAGAAAGGGGACATTTGGTCAAGGGCAGAAGAAGGGCTGGAACCAAAGGTCTTCTGTCCCTCATCAAGGGTTAGCAGGGTGGAAGCAGAACATAAGCCACAGAGAGATGATGCAGCAGCTTTCCTTTCAAAGCAGCCACTCCTCCTAACGAACTTCCCATCCACCACATGACGTTTTTCCCCATTAAACATTTCCATGGCTGTAGAATTCTCTGGGTCTGGGCCGTGGTACCCACCACACCTCAAAGACCTGGGCATGATGCAGAACGATGGAGCCAGGAAGGGACTGTCAGCCATCTGCCTTTGACAGGCTTTTTTTGGGCAGCATTTCCATCTCATGCTCTGTGAGCACGTACAAATTACATAAGGCACGGGGTGACATCAGCTGCCATTAATTGTGCCACTCCATGGGCCTGCACACGTGCCACGGGGTTCCCACCTTGGAGCCATGGCTGTCCTGGATCCCCGTGCCCAGGGGAGCAGGGAATGTGCTCAGATCCGAGTTCTGCAGTAATTGCACTGCCTGTGCTGGAGTCTGAAACAGAAAATACAGCCCGAGATGTTATTTGCATTTGCAACACCCCTTTGTAGTTCTGCACTGCTGTAGATGATGAGAGAAGAGCCATAGGAGGAGCCTTTAAAAGAAAAAGCATGAAAGGTTATTTTTTTTTCCCCTTTTTGCTCATATTGCAGTGACTTGTTGGAAGAGAAATATTACCCCAGCAGCCAGTGCCGCTCTCCCCAAGCAATATGGGAACTGTGAAGTTATGAAATTGAGGGCACCTTCACTGAGAAATCGATTAGCAAACTGAGAGAGCTTGTGAATTGGATGTCTGGCCATTTTCAGTAATAAATTGTGAAATAGTCCGTGAATAAGTGGTTCACAGAGTTCAGAATTACCCCCTAGGAAATGTTTGAGACCTGGAGATACATTACTGAAGCGAGCGGCGTCCTAATGTTCAGTGTTGCGGCTGTTAAATATGTATGTAATCCCTACAGCGCTTCCCAAAATTAATAGTGCTTTATGGCTGCTCTGGAGCCGCCGTATTTATATCCAGGATCCATAGATTCAGCTGATTCACAAACAAAGCACTAATTCCAGAGCACAAAGCCGAGGAGGCGGCGGGGGAGTGCGGGGCTGAGCCCGTGCCAAGTTAAACTCCGCGGGCGGGGTGTGATCAGTGGGGCTTTGGAACTCTGCACACGGGGTTCTGTGCGCTGCCCCGTCCCCTCCTGATCCTGCTGCTGGGCCCAAGGAGCACCCCTTGGCTCTCTGTGGGAGCACAGAGCCCCCAGGGCAGGGCTGGGGGCTGGCAGGTGGGCAGAGACCAGCGCCACCAGCCTCTGGGCTGGCCCCTCCTCGGAGCACCCCGGGCAGGGCATCCGTGCCCCACCAAACCAGGCAATGTGACAGGGCTCTAATGAGGGCTCCAGACCTGCCCTCCCACTTCTTCAAGCCCCCCGTGCCTGAGCAAAATCACAAATTCAAGCCCTCCATGCCTGAGCAAAATCACAAATTCAAGCCCTCCATGCCTGAGCCAGCACAAAGCATAGCCCTCCCTCACCCTCCCTTGTCACCCCACAGCAAGGACAGGAGCCCTGCAGACACCCCCAAACTGAGCCAGGGACTCCCTGTAGGTACCTCACCCTCCTCCTGCCTGCTGCCCACCACCTTTTCCCATTTCCATCTGTCCTGCACACGTTTTTCCCTTGGGCTCCCCAGTGCTCCTCGTCCTCGGTGGCTGCCCAAGCCTGAGAGGCACCAGAGGGCTCTGGGCTTTGCTCTGTGACTTCACCTGGCAGCCCCTGCTCGAGGGGAGGAATGCACAGGTCACTGCATCATCAGTTCCTCTCCCCTGTGTTGGTGCTCAGCTCTGCTGTGGTTCAGACACCCCCAGCTCACTCAGCCAGCCAGAAGTGCAGCAGACAGCACAAAGTTTCCCTGGGCAGCAGCAGAGCCTCGTGTCCATCAGAGCCAACACAGAGGAGTGTCAGTGGGGAGGTTTTGGGGTGGCTCCAGCCCTGCATAGCTCCCTCTCCCCAAATTTCACCCACCAGCCTGTGCTCACTGTGATGAATGGCAGGTACCTTGTGCAGGGCTCCGGGGTGAGTCTGTTCTCCCCCTTCTTTTACTGTTTCTAACACTTCATTTTCGGAGCATGAAAATGGTTATTTTTCTCCCTGAAATCCTACCAAATGGAAAACAGTTGGCCGCTCAGAAGAGACAAAATTAAATTTTGTGGGGTAAACAAGGTTGCTAATTAGCTGATGTGCTGTGCAAAGTTAATTTATTCCCGACATGTCACAGTGCCAGCCCTGCCTGGAGAGCTGGTGCCTGGCGGCTCGGGCTGACCCACAGAGGTGGCCCTGCCTCCAGCTGACCCTCAACGGGGACTTTTTTGCTTTCCCTGTGCAGGAGGAGCCCTTTGTGATGTTCCGAAAGTCCGACACAGCCCTGTTTGGGAATGACCGCTTCGAGGGCTACTGCATCGACCTGCTCAAGGAGCTGGCCATCATCCTGGGCTTCTCCTACGAGATCCGCCTGGTGGAGGACGGCAAATACGGGGCACAGGATGAGAAGGGGCAGTGGAATGGCATGATCAAGGAGCTCATCGACCACGTGAGTGAGCCCGTGGGTGGCTGCGGGGGGCTGGCTGTGCCCAGGCTGTCCCTGGAGCCACCAGGGGTTGGCTGTGCCCAGGCTGCCCCTGGAGCCACCAAGGGTTGGCTGTGCCCAGGCTGTCCCTGGAGGTGCCAGGTATTGGCTGTGCCCAGGCTGTCCCTGGAGCTGTCAGGGGTTGGCTGTGCCCAGGCTGTCCCTGGAGCTGTCCCCGGGCTGGGACAAGGTGGGACAGGTTCAGTTTCTTGCTGGCTCAGAATCCCCATCACGAGCTCCTGACCCCGCCTGGTTCCGTGTCACATGGGTTGTCAGAACAATATCCCAGTGTGTGGCTCTTCCAAATATTCATTTGAAATTTCTGAAAACGGCCATTCTCCCAGCACAGAAATGGGCTCTGTGGCTCCAGGCACAGCCTCTCTCTCCCACAGTGGGACAGGCTGGGTGTGTGGAGAGGGAAGAGGCTTCCCCTGGGCCCCTGGGGCACACTGGCTGTCCTGGGCTGGCAGTGTGAGCTGCTCTCACCCCCAAGGACAAACATGCACAGCCCCAGTGCAGCTTGGGGACCCCAGGCACAGCCCAGTCCAGAGCAGGTATCCAGACTGTGGGAGCAGGTGTGCACCGGACAGTTTAATTTTTTATTTTCTATAAAAGCGACTTATTCTCTAAAATCTCCTGGGACACGGAGCTCCCTCTGGCACACAGCAGCTGTGGCCACTTCCAAAAGCCCATTAAACACCAGGGAACACCAGAGAACACCAGGGAACACCAGGGAACACCAGGGAACACAAGGGAACACCAGGGAACCTGTTTGCAGCAGCTTCACTCCCACGGCCGCCAAAGCGCCACCGAGCCTGAAACCGCCACTCGCGGCCAGAGGTTGCTCAGTTTCCTAATTAGATATCTTGCCTCCAGCACATCCTGTGATCCCAGGGGCCCAGTTATGGAGGTGAGGAAAGCTGGTGTTTTTATGAATATCTGATTCCTGGAAAAGGCCTCTGGAAGAAAAGCTAAGGACAAAAAGAGTCGCTGCTCTGCAGCACAGGCAGCAGTTTGGGCAGTGCGCAGCGCTCTCCTCCTGAGTGTCCTGCTCAAGTGGGGCAGCCCTTGACCACCTCCAGGTCCTGGCTGCATTCTGAATCCATGGCTTAAGCAGCAAAGACACAAAAATAATCCCCAGTGGAGCTGTGTTTCTCTTACCGTTCATGGCAGAGGGATGTGTTTGCTGGGTGAGTCACTGTGGTGTGTGGAGAGTCAGGCACTGGCTGGGGCTGCTGAATGGCTCAGGAGCTGGGCTGAGCTTCCAGATCTGCCTTCTCTGCCCTAAATGACATTGGACAGGTTGCTTCTGTGCACTGCTTCCTCCATCTGTAAATGCAGATGATAATGATTATGTCCCTTGTAGGGACAAAGTGACGCTTCATCAGTTCGTGACAAGCGCTGCAGCCCCCGGCTGGCTGGGCCCAGGGAGCAGGAGAGCAGCAAGGGCAGGCAGGGACAGCCCTGGGGAGCAGGACCCTGCCCCATGGGGGAACACACCTCGGGCTCTGCAAACCTGCCCTGGTGCTTTTCCTTGTCTGCAGCTCCAAAGACAGATTTTAGAGCCTCTTACACAACAGCCCTGCCGAGCCAGACGAGTGGCGGTGTCCCAGCGGAAGGCGCCGGTGCTTTGCTGCTCCGGGTGATGTGAGTGACACAGATTGGAACTGACACCGAGAGGTGGCTGTGCCCCTCGGCAGAGCCCCCTGGGACACGGCTCCTCTGCCTGGCACCTGCTGCTGGGAACAGGGACTGGGGCTCTCTCACTGCTGGGAGCAGCTCTGGAGCTCTCTCACTGCTGGGAGCAGGGTCTGGAGCTCTCTCACTGCTGGGAGCAGGGATTGGAGCTCTCACTGCACTGCAGAGCTCACAAGGAGCACATCCCTCCAAAGGGAACAGAAGCCAGATGGTCATTTAGCCCAAACCATGTCACCTCCAGTGTCCTGCAGGACACCACAGGGCTCTCAGGAGGCTTCAGCCATTCCCAGAGCTGTGGTCAGCTAACTGAGCTGGACAAGAAGGAGGTTTGGGGAGCAGCTTCATTAAATAACACAAAATTCCTGATCAAACCTGCATTGTAGCGTTTCTTGGGTAACTATTTAAAAAGCAAACCAACACACAGCAGCAGGAAAGGGCCAAACCCCCTCTTCTTGCAGGATGTGCTCTCAGCACTGAGATGCAGCTCTGCACTCTGTCCTGCATGGCTGAGCATGTCCCTGCAGGGACTGAGGACACTGCCCTGTCCCCACATGAAGCCATCAGCTCCTTTATCTGCTTGCCATTGCTTTTTATAGCAGTGTTTATGCAGAAAGGGAAATTGCAACCAGATGGGCAGCATCTTCACTGGGGTGGGGAAAGGCAGAGCCCATGGACACTGCAACAGCTGAGATCAAGCTCATTTCACACCCAGGAGGAAAAGTGTGAGAGGCAGCACTGAAATCAAGTTGTAGTGACGAAAACAGGGCTGCCCACATCCAGAGTTTGGTGTCTGAGCTGCTCTGTGTTCAGTGCCTCCTTCTCATAAACAAATTGGAATCATCCAGGTGGGAGCATGAAGCAGGCAGGATTTTGAAGTCCAAATACCCACGGCAGGATTTATTCAGTGCAGAAAGTCAGTGCATTGCTGGAGACCCACTTACCTGAGGAGATGGAGCCCCCCAGCCTGCTGTGGCACAGGTGAGCTGAGCTGAATGACCTGTGCAGAGCAGAGGGTGCTCCTGGGGTGAAGGGAGAGGCTAAAATGGTGATTATTGCTGCTCAGAGGGCCTGGGAGCTGTGGAAGCAGCAGATTCTGCTGAGGCTGCAATTTGGAGAGGAGGAGATGGGCAAAGCAAGGGGTACCTGTCCCTTGGGATGGCCTTCACTGGGCTGGAGATGCAGCTCAGAGGAGCTGGGTGAGGATGGCCCAGGCCATGGCAGCAGTGTCTGGGGGACAAAGGTGCTGTCACCAGAGGGCTGAATCCCCAAAAGGTGGCACCCCAAAGGTTAATCAGGACAGGTGTTTACACACTCTGGGCTTGATGCAGTCACGAATCCTCCCCCTCCCCTCCCTCTGATCCAGACGTGCCTGGCCACAGGCAGGGATGCCTCGGGCTATGATCCTTTGTAAAATCCCTGTGTTTCTAGTCTGGCCTTGAGCATAAACAGGAAAAGCAACAGCAATCAGAGCAGGCACAGCACGACCCTGTCCGACAGGTCCCCAGCAGCAGATGCAGAGACAGCAGCCCCGTGCAGCTGAGTGCCACAGCCCTGCCCCGCTGCCTTTCATCTGCTGCTCATCCTCAGCACAAAAATTCCCTGTTTTGAGGAGTTCACTTCATTCCCTGGAGAAGCAGCCTCTCTCCTCACCACAGGCTGCTGCTTATTGTCACCCCTCTGGCCATTCCTGCAGAGGAGCCTTGATCAGAAGGGCCACGAGAGCTGAACTCGGGTATTGAGGGAGGTCTGGGGCACCCAGGTGATGCAGAGAAGCTCCTGAGCCCTTTATTCACAACAAACAGGGAAGCTGACAAGTGCCAAACCTCCTCCTTTCAGCAACAGTGAGCTGCTATTGATGTTTATTCATAGAAATTATTACTGATACAAGCAAAGCTCCACTGCACACCGTGGCCCATCCGTCCTGATTTATAAATTCCAGTTGTCTGGCAAAGCAACGCCTGCAAATCTTCCTTATTGTTTGTGGGCAGAATCCCATCAAACCAGCAGAATGAGTTGTTCTGGACATTTTGCACAAACTTGTTCATAAATAAAACTTGTCTGCTGCTGCGACAGTGCACATCACGTTGCCATTCAATCTGAAATTTCAGGTGGGAATAAAACAGATATGGCAAATGCTGGGGTTTCTGATGGAAATCCCTGCCAGTGGTGACTGCAGAGGAGTTGTAATATCCATCCTTGGGGATGATTCCTGGCAGTTGATTTAACAATTCACAATAAGTGGGCATTTACTGACAGTAAATCCTGGCAGAAATACAGATTGCACCACACTGCCAGCTCCCCATTAATGCTCCTGCACTGGTGGATGTTTCATCTCAAGTGCCATGGAACTGGGGCTTCTTTTGGATGTCACTGGGCCAGGAACAGGGAACAATAGAGATGAAGTGTCCTCCACCTTTTGTTTAGACACTGCAGGACCTCAGTGTTAGGGGCAGGATGGAAATGAGCCAGAACAGCTTTTCCTTTTGTGCTCAGATCATTAATTGGGTGGATTCATGGCTGGGTCATACTCAGGGATCCAGGTGAAGGATCTGGAGTTTGGGAGCCCCGAGTGCTCTGTGTGCCTCAGGAGGTGTCCCTGCCCCTCTCTGGCTGGGTCTCCTGCCAGGAATCCACAGGATAGGGCCTGTCTCTCACAGCAGTGCCATTCTCACCAGGATCCTCCAGCCTTCACATCCCTCAGGTACAATCATTGGCAGTTCCAGCTCTGGAGAACTCCCTTGAAGTGAAGATTATAAAAGCCTCATCAGGACCTCTTGGCCCTCATCCCTCCTCTTCAGCTCACAGCTAGGTTTTTCCTGCTGACATCTGCTCCTAATTCACCGCTGATTTTGAACAAATCCATTGACAAAAATTATGTCTAAATGAGGACTGAGAGTGCAAGGGCAGCCCTTAAGAGCTGGAGTCAGACAGTTAACACTGACCCTGCTCTCCTTGAGCATCCCTGCTCCCAGAGAGGGCTCCCCTGCCCCTGGGCAGGCACAGGGCTCTCACAGAGCCCCCCCAGCCCTGCCCCAGCAGCAGCCCCTCATCTCTGAGCCATCAGCTGCAGGAGAGCCAGTCCATCCTCAGCCTGACCCCCTCATCCCCCACCCCCCAGGACACCCTGGGGCTGCTGTGCTGCAGAAAAAGGTGCAGGGAGATGTTGCACTGCTGGTAATAGAAGAAACATGCAGGCTTCAGAGCAGCAATTGAATTACCAGGTAGCACCACTTANCCATCTCCACAATTTCACAGGATAGTGACATAGTTTATCACCTTTCTCCGCTTTAAGAGAAAGGAATGAAAACAATCCAGAAGTTCAAAACAATCTTGGCTGGTTACAAAAACAAGGACTGTGTTTATAGAAAATGCATGAGAAATTCTACTACAGAAGTAAAAACATGGAACACTGCAAAAAGCAGGGCGACAGAGGGATGACAGTGCCAGACCTGGCTAACAATTAAATCAGTAAAACACACGCTCTGTTTCTGTCTCTCAGGCAACACACACACGATTAGTTTATGTAAATACCTAACGCAGATTGGCAAAATAAGCACAGAGGCAGCTCATTTTCCTGGAAAAATATTTATCTTGGTGCTTGTGCTGTTGGTGGGCTCTGCCATGACCAGCCACTGCCCACGGGTTGGCTCTGGCTGAGGTCGGGCACTGCAGGATTCCCACAGTGGCTGTGGCTGTCACAAGAGCTCTCCTGACCCACNGGACAGGGAGATGCAGGGGTGAGGCCAGCAGAGCGTGGGGACAGAGCAGGAGCAGGGCACAGAGCCAAGCAAGCAGAGCAGGAGGCAGAGACAGAAACCCCAGGGCAGAAACCCCAGGGCTGGCAGTGGCAAGAGAGGCTGAGGGATGTTGTGCTGCCAGACACAAAAGAAACACGCAGACTTCTTAGCAGTAGGTCAGGATCAGCCAGGCAGGACCAGAAAAAGGGTCCAGCCTTTCTTTATTTTTTCATTTTTATATCTTTCTTAAGACAATCATGGATTGGTCAATGAGGTTACCACCTCTATAATTTTACAGGGGAAAGACAGTTCATCATCTTTCTCTGCTTAAGGGGAAGGAATGAAAAATAATTTAAAAGTTTAAAGCAATCTTGGCTGGTTAAGAAAACAAGGACTGTGTTTATAGAAAATGCATGAGAAATTCTACTACAGAAGTAAAAACATGGAACACTGCAAAAAGCAGGGCGACAGAGGGATGACAGTGCCAGACCTGGCTAACAATTAAATCAGTAAAACACACGCTCTGTTTCTGTCTCTCAGGCAACACACACATGATTAGTTTATGTAAACACCTAACGCAGATTGGCAAAATAAGCACAGAGGCAGCTCATTTTCCTGGATAAATATTTATCTTGGTGCTTGTTGGTGGGCTCTGCCATGACCAGCCACTGCCCACGGGTTGGCTCTGGCTGAGGTCGGGCACTGCAGGATTCCCACAGTGGCTGTGGCTGTCACAAGAGCTCTCCTGACCCACAGGCCACATCTCCCTGAGAATAACTCAGAGATAAGGCTTGAAAGCCAAATATCTCTGCAGAGAATGCGATGATCCCTGTTCTGATCACCCAGTGAACTCCCAGCTGCTCCATCCAAGTGAAACGCTGTGTCTGGGTGAAGGAAGAGATCCAAACCCTTGGAGGTGTGCTGGAGAAGTGTCTACACATTTGATGTGTAGCTGCCTTGGCAGAATTCATCTTTTTGGCCTTGATTCAGCAGAACACTTAAGAACAGGCACAAGACTTGGAAGGCGTGAGAGCTCCAGTAAAACAGAGGTGCAGGCTTAAGTGGTTTTGCTGGACAAGGGTCTTTAAGCCACTGGCACTTTCTCTATTCCTCATCTTTAATAAAAGCCACCTGACTGTGCAGCAGCACAAGAGTCAGGGCTGAGTGAAGGAAGCAGCCAGAGCCTGGTAATTGACTGCCCAGTTTGGAACGTCAGAGCACGAGAAATCAAAGCTTCACCCTTGGTGGGTTTGATTTAGATCCTCTCTGTCAGCAAACCCTTAATGAGAGGCCACCTTCAGAAAAATCTGCATTGATAAAAAGGATGTGGAAGTGCAGCCCTGTGCTGCCTCTAATTGCTCAGGACACACCCCAGCCCTGGCTCCTGGATCTGCTCTGTCCTCCTGCGTGTGACATTCCCTGCAAGGACACGGGGCTGGGAGCACATCACAGGAGCTGCTGGAGTGGCACAGTAAAATTTTATTTCTGTGCTAAAAGCAGTTGGAACCCTGGGCATCCATGCAGATTTCTCTCTCTCTCCATTTTCTGTGGCAGAGCACAAACTGCAGGCTGTTCTTTAGCTCACTGTGTCATTCTGACAAATTTGGCTGAGGATCCTTCAGCCCGGCCATCACCAGCGAGCTCTGACCACAAAGCATTCGCTCCCTCCTTCACAAAAACCCAGAGCCAAATCCTTCAACATCTTCTTTGCCTTTCTCTGGTGAGTCAGGACACCCACACAGAAGTGATGGAGGAGGGAAAACGCCGCGTTTCTTTTGCCATTTCTGCCTTGTGACTGTGGGGAGCACTAAGCCAAAATTTCCAGGTGTGCTGGAAGGTGGTGGCAGCAGCCAAGCTCCAAAGCTGCCAAGGATGCAGAACATCCCCAGCTCAGGCTGAGCAGCCACCATCCACTTCCAACCCCCTGCAGCTCCTGTCCGTGTCACCACAACCACAGCTGCCACAATGGGCTCACTGGGAAAATATTGTCCCCATTTTCCACAAGTTTTGACAAATGCCAGTGACTGAAATGGGCTCTTCGTGTAGCAGGCTGAAGTAAAGATGAATTTGGAAATTGAGAAGGAAAGGAAACCAAGCAGGGCGCAGCTGGAGAGCCACGTTAGAACAGAAATACATCATTTTTACCCTGGTTCCATAATTCCTGAAGTTCAGGAGCTCTAAGGCTCTCATTGGAGAGGGGATCCCTTACACACTCACACGTGTAAATGGACAAAAGCTCATGTAGAGATTCTTCTTAGAGTAAAAGGCCCAGATTCCTCTATTTACAAATATTGCACTGACTTCCATCACAGATTGGCAAGGTCAAATGAAACCTTTGGTACAACCTTTACCCCCAGCATAGGCCAGTAATTTGCTCTGGTTCCTACAATGAGCCCCCAGTTCCTGCTGAAGCAAAGAATATTCCAGCCAGTATTGATTTACAGCTCATGAATAGTGACAAATCCACTGTATCTCTAAGTAATTATCACTCATGGGTCATTTAGAATTTTAATTTTCAGAACCAGATGTTAAATAAATCTTGCCTGGGTTCCTGGCATGGGGCTCAGGTTCAGAGCTGTGATTTATGTGTCTGTGTTTCCTGGGAAGTTCACAGCCCTAAAGAATGATTTGCAAAGCTCAAGCAAGGTGGGTGATATTGAGGAAACCTTGGATGTATTTACTTGTGGTTTTTAAGAAGCTGGGTGAATGTTTAGAGAGAGGAGTGAAGGCAGCTCTCAACCAACAGGAAGAGGGTGTATGAATTAGCTGGATTAGCACAGAAATTAGTAAATAGCAGAAATAATAGAAACAATTCATACAAGCTGTCAGGATAAAGAATATGCTCAGCTGAAATTCTTCATGGAGCTCAGGCCATTCCAGCAGGATGGGCTAGGAAGTCCAGCATTAAATGTTTCCTCAGAGGGTCTCACCTCCACACCTCCCTCCCTCCCACCCAGCAGGCACCGAGCATTCCTGCCTGAGACTGAACCTCTCAAGTTCTATCATTAAATGACTGAGGGAAAAGAAATGGAACTTTTATCTCATACTGCCACAGCATGGCTCTCTGCAGCTCCATCCAGAGCAGCCTTCCTCCACACCCTCCTCTCCTCTTGCATCAGCATGAAAAGGCAGAACAACAAATGAAAGAAGGACAAGAACAACAGCAACAAACCAGTGCTGCCAAAGGGTCTGCACTCAGCCTGCTCACTATTGTAGAGTCTTGTGGTGAGGAGCAAGCACAGCAAGGGTCACTGACACTTCAGAACTCTGTAAAATCTGGTTTTTCTGGTCATTTTAGAAGAGCTCATTGCACTGGGGCAGAGGCTGTAACGCCTCCATTTGGTGGTGCTGTGTTTTACGGTGAACATTAAACCCCCAACATCTATATTTCACAACAAACATCATGCCCCAAACATCTGTATTTCACAGCAAATCCTGTACCCCAACATCATCTGTATTTCACAGGAAACCCTGTACCCCCAACATCTGTATTTCACAGCAAACATTGTGCCCCCAACATCTGTATTTCACAACAAACATCGTGCCCCCAACATCATCTGTATTTCACAGGAAACCCTGTACCCCCAACATTTGTATTTCACAGCAAACATCGTGCTCCCAACATCTGTATTTCACAGGAAGCCCTGTGCCCCCAACATCTGTATATCACAACAAACACAAAAAAACCCCAACATCTGTATTTCACACCAAATGTGTGCCTCAGGTGCAGCAGGAGGGGGATCCCCAGGGCTGCACTTTCGGGGTTTTTGTCCTGTTCCTGCTGTGTGAGAGCTGAGGTGTCTCCGAGGGGATGCAAACACCTGGGTTTGTAACTCCTCCTTTCTCCCTGCCTGTGCCCCCTCCCTCTGTGCTGTTTGCAGAAAGCTGACCTGGCCGTGGCTCCTCTGACCATCACCCACGTCCGGGAGAAAGCCATCGATTTCTCCAAGCCCTTCATGACGCTGGGGGTCAGCATCCTGTACCGGAAACCCAACGGGACCAACCCCAGCGTCTTCTCCTTCCTCAACCCCCTCTCTCCTGACATCTGGATGTACATCCTCCTGGCCTACCTGGGGGTCAGCTGCGTGCTCTTTGTCATAGCCAGGTAAGGGGACACTGCTGGGAGCTGCAGATCCAACCCTTGGCACCACTGAAATCCCCTCTGGTCCCTCACCATGGGCTGGCTGCTCACTTCTGTTGCTCAGCTGGCAACGACCGAAACACACAGGCTCCAGAGCAGCAGTTGAATCTCCAGGCAGGACCAACCAAAAGTTTGCCCTTCTTTATTCTCTCATTTATATCTGTTTCTAAAGACAATCAGGGATTGGTGAGAGGGGTTAACACCTCTGTAAGTTCACAGGATAAAGACATGGTCAATCATCTTTCTCCGCCCCAGGGGAAAGGAATGAAAAACAATCTACAAGTGCAAAACAATCTCGGCCAGTTAGGAAAACAAGGACCATGTTTATAGAAAAAACATGGGAAACTTGTACTACAAAGTTACAACCATGGAACCCTGCAAAAGCAGGGTGACATGCTTCCACACACTCACAGTGTGAAAGAATTCTAAAATGGACTTTCTTTCATGATTTTAGACATTTTTCAGCCTTCCCATCACGTCAGCACCTCCTGGTATTGGAGAGTAGCTGTGCTCTGTATCATTGTCCATTCATGCTCCTGCTCCCTCCCAGCCTTTCCTGGGTGCTGGGCACAGAGCTCCCATCTCCCACACCATTTTCCATTCCTGCCTCTGATCCGTCCCCCAGCAAAGCTCACACAAACCCCTCCCTGTACCAAAGGAATGGAGCAGCCGTTGCTTCTGTGTCTGTTTACAAGAATTAATATGCATCTAATTAGCATGTTTAAATCCTCTATGTTTAAAGGCAGAATTTGCATATATTTGCATGTCTTGTTAATTCCACTGAGCCTTTGATGAGACACAGCCCAGGTTTGCTCTCAATCCATGATCCCACCTTTTCAAATCAAAACAAAGCACTTGCCCCCCTCCTGCAGGCAGCTGCCCTCCATGACCCCACACAACCCTCGATGGAATATTTTGCATAAACACCATGTCCAGGAGAGATTCCTCAGCCCACTCTGCAGTTTGATGCTCATCTCTCATTATTTCCAGCTGAATTTGTACCAGTGGGGGTTTCAGAACTCTCCCTGCTGCCTGGGACTGGGGGGTCCGTGCAGACCCTCCTCCCCAAGGGCTGCTGTGCTGCACTTTCCTGGGAGCATCCACCAGGAACCCTCCTCCCCCCTCCCCTGACATCAGAGAGTCACAGCAAAGATCAGATACAGCACGGGAGCAAGCAGACTCCATTAACCCTGATGGGTACAACAAAATCTACAATTTGCAGCATCCCTCAGGTCCAGGGAGGGCATTTAGAGCAGATTTCACTCTGTCATATCCTAATTACACAGAGCAGCAGAGCGAGCTGGGCGTGAGGGCTGAGAGCACCTGCAGTGCTCACATTAGGAGCTTGTTTTATCCATCCCATAATGGCCAGATCCAGCTCAAACTGCCCAGACCCCACTTTCAAAGCATGTTAAATGTGCTTGGAGAGGCAGGTACGTCCTCTGGTCCTTCCTCTGCACAGAGCTGGACGTTGTGTTTTCCTCTCAGAGGACACGGAGGGCCCTCCCTGACCAAGATTCCAGCTGCAGTTCCCCTCCTCCCTTGTCTTTGGCCTCCTCCTCCTCACCCAAGGGTGTCAGAGATCACCAGGGGCTCTCAGCAGAACAAGACTCTCTGTGGCACTGTTGGACATGAAAGAAACACGCAGACTTCTCAGCAGCAGGTCAGGACCACCCAGCAGGAGCAGAAAAGGAATCCAGCCTTTCTTTATTCTCTCATTTATGTATCTTTCTTAAGACAATCATGGATTGGTGAAAGAGGTTAACACCTCTATAAGTTCACAGGATAAAGACATGGTCAATCATCTTTCTCCACCCCAGGGGAAAGGAATGAAAAACAATCTAAAAGTTCAAAACAATCTTGGCCAGTTAGGAAAACAAGGACTGTGTTTATAGAAAATGTATGAGAACTTCTACTACAGAAGTAAAACCATGGAACACTGCAAAAAGCAGGGCAACAACTCTCCTCTGGGAAAACGGCCCCAAGGTGACCATGAGGAGGAAAACCCTGTGATGGCTGATAGAAAGCCCTTGGCTGCTGTCCCTGTCACCCATGCAGGGCACAGCTGGGTGGGCTCTGCTCCCACAGCATCACAGCACCAGGCACCAGGCTGCTCGTGTGGCCTGAGGTGACAATTCAAACACAATTTTACATTTAGGAGCTTGTTTTTTTCCCAGTTCATAACGACCAGATCCAGCCCAAATTGGCCAGATCCCGCTTTCAAAGCATGTTAAATGTGCAAATTGTGTCTGCACATGGAAGGCTGCAGGAAATGCAGGGATGTGAAGTCCCCCAGACACCACTCTGCACAAACAGGGATGTCTGGATGCTCTGTCCCAGCACAGCAGCATTGCCTGGCCTTGGCTTTTGGCTGCTGTTGAGGGATGAGAACCTGAGGAGTTGTGGCTTTGACTCAGGTTTTAATCTGAAAGGAGCCTCAGCACCTCCCTGCATCACATCAGTTATGATGTAATAGAACAATTTTTCCCTGTCAGGCTATTTGTTTTGGACTGAATTCAACGCATAAAATATTGCAATTACAGTTCCTTTTTCATGTTTTGCTCCTGACACTTTTTCTGTCATCCTATTCTTTCAAAGAACACCAAGTATTCAGGGTAATTAAAATTCTGCAGGAATGGTCTTTTAACACGTAGAGATGGAAAGCAAGAGATGTCACAGGGAAAATATTTATTGCTTTGAGAAGTAATGGAAAAAATATCTGCTTTTGACCCCAGCAGGGCCTCTGAAATGCAATTCTCAGAAGAAAACCACAATCAAAATAGAAAAGCCTTAATTCAGAGACATGAGTCTTGTGAACTGGGCACCAGAGCCCTCTGCTCATGCCATAACCATAGGTCAATGCCACTTAAAACAGGCTCAGGAACTATTTAGAGGATGGATTTGGTCCATCTGTCTGTTTAATCAGTCTTTCTTGGCCATTGATGGAGCCCCTGCTCCCAGCTCCCAGCCCCTGGAGAGCCACCAGCACTGGCTGTCCCCACGGGGGTGATGTGTCTGCCCCCTGTCCCAGGCTCACACAGCCTCCAAATTACACCAATGACCCTTTGGCTGCCTGGCAGGGCAGGTGGGTGGGTGGGTTTAATCTCCATCCTAATTGCAGCAAGGGCTGGGTCATCCACTGGGATTGAGACTCGAAAGTATTTTGTGTTAGATCTTTTAAACTCCCTCGAAATGCTCCAATTTCCCTGCCTAAAGGCCGGAAGAGACAGGAAAATGATGCTGGGTTTTGATGAAATATTTCTCAGGGCCCACTGTGCGTGTGAGGGTGAGGGAAGGCAGCCAGGGAGAATCCTGAGTTCCCCCATTGATCTGAGGGGTCACTGAGCTCCTCTCCCTCCTTCCTTCGTTACCTCTTGCTTCCACTGATGGTTTCTCTGCTCAGGCACTGGAGGCTGTTGCTGCTTTGCAGTTTTCTGAATATTTCTCTGCCATTTGAGCTGCATCAGTAGGTTTTTCACTCAGACCTTGAATTTCTCCAGCGTGTCATCTTGCCAGGCTCATTGATCTTGCCCATTCCCTTTTCTTTTTCATGGCCTTTCATTGGCAGCCCAAGAAAGTTTTAATCTAATTCCTGAATTCTGGCTTCATCCGACAGAAAAGACTGAGCCACCATCCTTTATCCACCTCTGGTGTGGATTTAGAGCAAGTTACAAGGAATAAGCAGCACATAATGCCAGGTGTGAGCTCAGCCTGGTTCTTGTTTCCTTGCTGATTTGCTCTGATTTGGAGAGCAGAGGAGGGCGAGCAGCAGGGACAGCCCAAGCATTGCCTGGATGAACGAGCAGCAATGTCAGGGTGCAGCCTGAGCAAGGCCTGTGATTCCACACCCCAAACAGAGGACACAGCCTTGAGCTGCACCAGGGAAAATATAGCTTGGATATTAGGAAGAAGTTTTTTACAGAAAGAGTGGTAAAACACTGGAATTGTCTGCCCAGGGAGGTGGTGGAGTCACCATCCCTGGATGTGTTTAAACAAAGCTTGGATGTGGCACTCAGTGCCAGGGTTTAGTGGAGGGGTTGGGGCATGGGCTGGACTCGATCATCTTGAAGGTCTCTTCCAACCCAGTGATTCTGTGAAATTCTGTGTGTGAAACCCAGCCCAGGGAACAGTCCCTGCTGCAGGGAGGTGAGATAACCAGGGAGGAAAGGAGAAGTCATCAGACTGCACCTTGAAGGTGGAAAACAGAAGCAAAAAGCAAGACAGCTGTGCCCAGGGTAATCTTTCCTAAAGCCACAGGAGCCGTGGGCTGTGCCTGGTCCATCCTCTGTGATTTTTCCCCAGGGACCCCTCCCCTGCTTGGCACTGCTCTGGTTGCATGCCAGGCCCTCAGCTCCACTCTGCTGTGTGCCCAGGACAGGTTTCAGTGCCAGGAGGGCCCTGGCAGAGAGCTGGGGCCCTTCTCCAAGCACATCCAACTGTCTGAGCACCCCTGGAACTGAGCCACGAGCCCTGGGTGGTGGCACATCTGGTGGGGAATTGCAGAGGGAAACGTCTCCTGATCCAGGCTGTGGGCTGGGCCTCGAGAAGGGGCTGTTGTGAATCTCCAGGGATTCCAGAAGGAAGCGGAGATGATAATTAACGCCTGGTTCAAAAGCAATTATACCAATTATGTTTTTAATTTAATCTCCGCAAAATTCGGGACTCTCAGAAAATGTAAATAAACAGCTCTAAAAATATTAACATGTCTCCTGTTGAGCACCCTCCCCAGATCCTGGCTAAACGAGCTCATTCCCAGCAGTGCTTGCCTGCCAGTCTTGGGCAGAATTTGCAGAGATATTCCCAGGAAATTCCCTCAGTCCTGCTCAAGAGCTGCAGTGCTCTCCATGGAAATACAGCCCCACAGGGAATGAGTTTCTCCCACTACCCACCACAGGGCCAAGTGACACAGCAACCACAGCGAGCTGTCACCACCTTCCAGTGCTCTGCCAGAGGCCTCACTGGGCCAAATTCCTGCTTGTCAGGACACTGGAAGGTTCTGCTTCTCAGTGACCTAAATCCCACCCTGATCCGATGTGCATTGGTGGGAGAATCTCCTGAAATACCACAGTTCCCCCTGCTGTTGCTGCAGAATGGCTGAGGCTTCTCCCCTCAGGTGATCAAAATGACATTTTTTCCCATGTTTTTGAACTGTTGCATACGAGAGGTTACATGGCTGGACCCCATCCTGTCCCATCCCATCCCATCCCATCCCATCC
>VZTZ01038738.1:163602-191226 GCA_013400955.1 Drymodes brunneopygia | reverse complement strand
AATTGAAGAGATGATCCAAAGTGACCAAAGGCTCTGGGGCAGCCCCTGAGCCCCCTCAGGAGGACTTGGCTTCCCAGGAATGCAGGACATGGACTTAGAGCTGTGTGGGTGGCTCGGGCTGAGTTTGCCTTTTTCTCTCTATGAAGCAGAGGTTCAGCAGCCCCTGCACAGCAGCACCAGAGGTGTTGAGGCTCCTTTTCCCCATTTCCTTTGGGGTTTTGTGCTGCCCCATCCCGACTCACGGCTCTGTGTGCCGCAGGTTCAGCCCCTATGAGTGGTACGACGCCCACCCCTGCAACCCCGGCTCGGACATCGTGGAGAACAACTTCACCCTCCTCAACAGCTTCTGGTTCGGGATGGGAGCGCTGATGCAGCAAGGTAGGGCGGCACCCGCCTGCTCCCGGGGCTTTTTAAATTTAAATTTCGTTTTGATTGCAGCCTCCCAGGACCTCCCGGCCCCTGCGGCGTTGAGCTCACACTGACCCTGAGCACACACTCACCCTGAGCACACACTCACCCTGAGTACACACTGACCCTCAGCACACACTCACCCTGAGCTCACACTCACCCTGAGCACACACTGACCCTGAGCACACACTCGCCCTGAGCACACACTGTCCCTGAGCTCACACCCACCATGCTCCGAGGTGGAGCGCTGCCTTCATCTCCTTCATCTCCCATTCCACAGACTCTGCAAACTCCTGATCATTCAAACCATTTGTTTAATTTCAGTATCTCTGACCCATCTCCCTCTATTCCAAACCAACTCTTCCAGCAGACAGGGTGTCTTGCCCTCTGCTCCATCCCCGTTTTTCCCCTCCCCTGCTCATTCTGAGCTGCCCTGAAGCTCCCCCAGCTCAGGGCAAAGGTGAGGAGCTGCCCTGGGAGCCCCTCAGGAGTGCTGCCAGTGGCACTGGTGGGAGCCACCACGGTGACAGGGACCTCAGAAAGGGGATGTGGATGGGATTAAATTCCTGAGTGCAAATGGAATGGAGAGGTGGAATGAATAGAATAAATCTGTTCAGAAGGCAGCAGTGGGGGGGGGGGAGCTGGGGAGCAGCTCTGAATAAGGAACAAAATTCAGCTGTGATCTAATTGCAGAAAATCCAGGAATAGAAATAAGTGGAAAATGTCAAACATTTGTCACACTTTAATTTACCAGTGTATCAGTGGCTACATCCAGAGAGCAAAAGCAGCACAGCCTGGGCTCAGTGGCAGGCACAGAGCTCCTGCTCCCAGCCCCACTGCCAGCCTGTGATAGAGATTCCTCCTGGATCCCAGCTGCCCTCATGGACAGTGACAGCTCCCAGCAAGGCGCTTTAGCAGGATGAATCATCCCTCTTATCAGATGCTGATAAATGAAAAGAGCTATATTCTTTTTAACTCAATTCTGCATCTAAGAAGAAAAATATTTCAAAGCCAGAGTGATGTCACAGCATCCAATGCATCAAAGGGCCGGAGATGGAAGAGGGAAGAAGCAGGATCTTGAGGAGAACCAAAGCACCCTCAGCACCCAGGGCTCCTCCTCTTCCTGGTGTCTCCTTGCTGCACTCTGAAGGGAGGAGAGCTACACCCCATGCTCTGCTTTGATGCCACGCTGCCTAAAATTGCTTTGCAAAGCCCAATCTTTGTTGCACGTTCCAGGCTGATAAATCCTCCGAGCGCAGCTGTTTCAAACCCAAAGCTCTTGCCTGGCTTTAAAAGGTGTTTTGGGTGATTACAAAAATAGCACAACCCATTTAGCCCTTCATGTCTGCTCAATAAAAAGTCATTCCAGACCCACTACACCTTTTATGCTGTAACATCTCCTGCTTCCCCACTTCTAACTGGCATTCAAAGCCCTGGACCCTGATAGTTCCTTTCTCTCACCTTTTGATTTTTTTAAAAACCTTGTGTATTTGAACACCCTCCCCAGAGTGAGTCTTTTGAAAATAATCTGTATAAAAGCAAAGCCCCTTTTAAAATGGCAGAACAAAACACTCATAAAAGTTCATAAATAGCCTGCTATTTAAATCTCATAAAAGCAGCCCAGTTAATTACTTCAGTTTGGACGTTTCCTGCAAATTGGGCACTGTACCCAACAAGGTCAGTAATCAAGGAAGAGGGTTTTTCTGCAAATGCTACAAAAACCCCACTGATATCCTCGCATGCAAGATGTCTGGGTAATTTGCCTCCAAACCAGTTGGCTTTAATTGCATAGCTGTAACAGTTTTGACAGCAAAACCTGACCATATATATGTATGTAGATAAAATGTACACACGGATGCATAAAATGGGTTTTTCCCCTCTATTTCCTCTCCTCTCACTCTCCTCTCCCACCCCAGGCTTGGAGCTGATGTAAAAATGAATACATAAAACAGGTCTTTCCCCTCTATTTCCTCTCCCCTCACTCTCCTCTCCCACCCCAGGCTCGGAGCTGATGCCCAAAGCTCTCTCCACACGGATCATTGGTGGCATCTGGTGGTTCTTCACCCTCATCATCATCTCGTCCTACACGGCCAACCTGGCTGCCTTCCTGACTGTGGAGAGGATGGAATCCCCCATTGACTCTGCAGATGACTTGGCCAAGCAGACAAAAATAGAGTATGGAGCAGTGAAGGATGGAGCTACCATGACCTTCTTCAAGGTGAGAGCGGGCAGAGGCTTTTTCTGCCTTCCAGGCAGAGATGGAACACGCTGGGGGCCCAAAGGGAGCCAGGACAAGGATCCAAAGGCAGAAATCCTCCCCTGCTGCTCCTGGCAGCTCCTTCCAGCCTCTCATCTTGCCCAGACTGAGAGGGCCACTCACCTGAGTCCCACCAAGGCTAAATCCCCCTCCCTGTTGTTAATCAGTTACAAAATTTAACTGATTTTACAGTTTTGGAGGCTCTGCCCAATATTGGCTCAGACACCCTAAAACCTAGCACATGCAGAAGTGTGGCTTGTATTAAAGCCCTGCAGAAAAATCTTCCATTTCCTAAAGCATCTTCAAAGATCCAAAGGCAGAAATCCTCCCCTGCTGCTCCTTGTACCCAGCTCCTTTCAGCCTCTCATCTTGCCCAGACTGAGAGTGTCACTCAGCTGAGTCTCACCAAGGCTAAATCCCCCTCCTTGTTGTTAACTGGAGTCACAGTTACAGAATTAAACTGATTTTATGGTTTTGGAGGCTCTGCCCAGTATTGGTTCAGACACTCAAAAACTTAGCACGTGCCAAAGTATTAAAGCCCTGGAGTATTAAAGTAACTGGAGTCACAGTTACAAAATTAAACTGATTTAGAAGTTTTGGAGGCTCTGCCCAATATTGGTTCAGACATCCTAAAACGTAGCATGTACAGAAGTGTAGCTTGTGTTCAAGCCCTGCAGAAAAATCTTACATTTCCTAAGGAACCTTCCCAATTTCCACATCTGACCCATCCAGCTCCTTCCTTGCCCCTGCCAGCACAGCCCCATGGAGCCCCCAGGCTGGTCCAGCCAGCTTCAGGGGCAGAGGAGGATCAAAATGAAACCCACAGCTGGGCAGATGCTGCAAAGTGCCCTCCCTGACCAGTATTTTTTACAGCTGAAATATCTTCCTTGCCCTTCAGGTATTCATATCAATGTAATCCAGTTTTATTAACCTCTGAGATCCAGGGCAAGGTAACACTGCCAGTGCATCACAATCCAATTGCATTAATTTCTTCTATTTAAAGCATAATTAAATTCAGAAGTCAGTCAGATTCCACCGTAGCCTCAAAAATAGAAAGAAACTGAGAGATGTAAAATGACCTTTAAAACCACTGCTGGCCTGTAAAATCCCAGTTTAAAAAGAGAGAGCATAAAGGGCTAGAAATGAGGGGTGATTAAGGAATTATCACCCTGGCAAGGAAAGAGGCCCAAAGGAAGAATCCAGGCTTTGGCTCAGGGATGGGGCTGGATCCCTGCACCTCTGGCTCCTTCCCCCTTGGAGATCCATGTGACAAACACAGCTCAGGCTTTACCAAGCAGGTTGTGCCTGGTGCTGCAATATTTGGGCAGGCACAGGGTGATGGCAGCTTGATGAGGCCTCAGAGATTTAACTGGCAAAGGAAACCAATCGAGGTTTAATCATTAAAGGAAACCAATGCACTGGATTTAAATAATAGAGAGAGCATTGTTCCTGTGCAACTTCTCTGTCCCCCCCTGAATCTGTGTCCTGACCCTGACAGGCAGCAGCAGGTAAAGAGCCACGGAGGGGTTGGATTGATCTTTAATGACTCTGGGAATGCCCAGCTGCTGCTGCTGCAGCCTCCTGCCACGGAGCTGCTCTGTGCAGTCCTGCCCATGGCACAGCCAGATGGGTGGTGGTGCCTTCCAAAGCCACATAAACCTGGAGGAGGCAGCAGGGAAAGGCAAGGCTGTAAGTGTGGGCTTTAACTGCGCTCTGCAATATGAGTTTTATACGCGAATAAAAGGAAACTGTCTCTTCTAACAATCATCAGGGCACAGTATATTTATTGCTTCATATCATTATCCATCAGAATCGTACCTCGGGCTTCTAATGGCCTTGCCATGGTTTATTGATGCAGCGTATTTGCCTTTTCCTTTTTATTATCACTGCTGTATGGAGATGAATTCTCAGGGATGTCCCTTCTGACAGGCGTTTCCACTGCTGGAGCAGGGGGAGAGCCCACGTGGGCTGCTCTGCTCGCTTGTCCTTCCTGTCCAGAGGGACGTGGGAATTTCTGCCAGCCCCCAGCAAGGTCTTTGTCCTCGGCTGGGTAATTCCTGCGGTGGTTTGGGTTCAGCTGCTCTGTCAGTGCCACCTCCATGGGGACAGCTGTCACACAGCACAGAGTGACACCTTCCAGGTGCCAGCTGGGGATCCACACTCCCTCAGATGGGTGGCACTGGAGGAACAGCACGTGGCTTCCATCCTCTTCCTCTGCTCTGCTCTGCTCTGCTCTGCTCTGCTCTGCTCTGCTCTGCTCTGCTCCAGGGGCCACCAGCAGAGACAGCCCACGCCAGCCACAGCTCCTGAAGCACTCCTGGAGATCCTGAGCCCGAGCACTCCAGCAGCTCTGAGCACGCTGTCACTGCTGGGACAAAAGGCTGATGGCAGCACACAAACAAGGCTCTCACCTGCTCCGTGCATTGTTTGTTGTGCTTGGCCCAAATTGGTGCCTGGCTCCTTGCAAGGCTGTTTCCTAAGGTCATTCCCCTCACTGCAGGATCTTGCTCCTCCATTCCTCCCTGTCAGATCAGCTGCCAGCTGCACACACCAACCCTGAGCACACCCAGACTCTGCAGCCCCTCTGGCAGTGCCATCCTGGTCTGTGCTGCATCCCCCAGGAATGCAGGAGAGCACCATCCCTGAGCTGATCTTGGGGAGCAATGGACAGTGGGAGGAAGGGGAAGAGGGAGAGGGAGAGGGAGAGGAAGAGGAAGAGGAAGAGGAAGAGGAAGAGGAAGAGGAAGAGGAAGAGGAAGAGGAAGAGGAAGAGGAAGAGGAAGAGGAAGAGGAAGAGGAAGAGGAAGAGGAAGAGGAAGAGGAAGAGGAAGAGGAAGAGGAAGAGGAAGGCAGATGCCTTGCACAGTTCCATGAGATGGTTCCCAAGGCACTGACCAGCTCTTCCTGTGTTCAGGCTACCTGAGAGCTCCTGCAGAGCTCACCAGGGACACTGCAGAAGGTCCCAATGGAGCCAAGACACCTCTGGGACAGCCCCACAGTGAGGGATGCTGCTCCCAAAAAATTTGGCCCCATGCAGCCGAGCAAACCAGCCACGGAAAATGGGAAGAAGAGAGAGTTTTACCAACAATACTGGCCGATTCTGACTTCATGAAAAGAAATTTTGAGGAGCTGTTTACTCCCTGGCAGTGCAGATTGAGTTACAGGAATAAACACAGATCAATTAATTGGGGAACAGCATCTAGAGTTCATTATAACTCGTAAATCCTTCCCATCCTGCAGATGATGCTGCCTCTCCCAATGGAAGGCCAGGTCTCACGTGCAGTTTGGAGCCTGCTCGTGAGTGTGTGTGTGTGTGTGTGTGTACACAGATACCCACTCAGCCAGAAACGTTAAATCCTCAAGACTAAGTATCTTCAGTCGGTGGAAATCAATTTATTTTTTTTCATACAGGCTGGAATTGAAAATCTTAAGCCTGAAAGTTCCTTTCGTGCCAATTTGGCTGATAAAAAAGCGTATATGTCTTGGCAAGATGCCTCTCAGGGGCTCCTCTAAACGATTCCATTAATTGATTTGGGTGGCTGGCCCTGCAGAACTGCTTATTAAAGGTGCCTTCTGAGCTGTGACTCTGAAGAATGAACTCGGGGGCGTTCTGGGTGTCGCTGCCATCGTTTGGAGGGGCTGGCACTGGGCTCTCACACACACATCTCATTTAGCACTAACACGGGGTGATTAAGATGCAGAGCACAGCAGAGCAGATTCTGCTGTTATTTATCCCGAACAAATCAAGAAGGAGCTCCACTCGCACGAGCTCGGAGGGAGAGATGTGAACAGGAGGAGACTCAACCCCCCCTGTGAGCCATGGCTGCAGCAGCAGCCCTTGGTAATTAGCAATATCTCCATCATTCCTAATGTCCCAGAGCTCCTGACACGGGAACTTCTCTGCCAGGAAGGAATTAGTGTCAGGCCATTTATCTTAATGCTTCAGAGCACCCAAGCAGCTCCTCCTCACCTCCCTTTGGCAGCAAAGTTGTCACTCAGGGGGACCTGAGGATGTGGGTGCACAGGAGGGGCTCTTTACCCACAACCAACTGAGATGTGCTTCTTTTACAAAGCCCATAAAAGTATTGAGTATTTCTTCTCTCAAGAAGAAATTAGCACCCAGCCACAGCTCAGTAAATACCAGATCAAAGCAGTAACTAACCACAGCAGGGACTTTTTAAGGTGAGCTATGGTAAAATCAGAGGTCCAGCAAAATGAGATGTGCACACAAATAAAGAACACAGAAAAAAAATCAGGAAAATAAACACAATTTAAAGCATTCTTTATTATGAAGTTACTACTAAGATGGTTTTGCTCATTTCTGTGGTGTGGTCCTGGCTGACGACATCCAGATTTTCATCAATAAGCAACACCTTTGCAGTGTGGCCCAAGTATCTGAGAGGAGGAAGAGGAGAAATGAACTTTTTCCTCAGCTACAAAACATGTTCTGTGGCTTATTTGAGTGTGACCTGGAGCAGGGATGCTCCTGCCCTCACTGCTCCTGTGATCTGGGATCTGATGATATTGCTCTTGATGATATTGATATGACTGATGACTGATATGATATTGCTCTCACAATCACTGACAGCTGCTTTTAGGATTTTAGCAAACTATCAGCCAGTGAGGGCTGTGCTGGGAATTACAGCTGGGGAATTTTCACTTGGAAAACTGCTGCTCTTACCAGATTTTAGAGCCTGAGGTTGCCCTGCCCAGGGCTGTGTGTGAGCTGCCCTGCCTGACCTCCCTCCTGGAGGGAACCCCCAGCTCATCTTCCCTGCTGGGGTCTCTGCCCTGAGCCCGGATCTGTGTCCCAGCTGCTCATTAGGCACGAGTGAGCAGTGACCAGCAGCCCCATCCTCGTGGCCAGCCCTCACCCAGGCATGCCCCAGCTGGAGGAGTGACCCCTGGCAGGGCCAGAGCCAGCACTGACAAATCTGAGCTCTTCCTGCCATCCCAAACACAATTAAGTCCTTTCAAGCTGGTCAGGAGCAGTGATTTAAGAGAAGAGAAAAGTGGTTTTTCTCTTCCAGGGAGCCCTGTCTCGTGTAATTTCAGTTGCCTGAAGAGGTCCAGTGCCTCATGCAAGTCCCATTTGCTTCACTAAATGCAGCCTATTGATTTTTTGCCAGTTTATTTTGCTCTGCGCTCTAAACTGGGAGAACACTGATGTTAAAAGCTCTGTGTCAACACCCAAGGAGCATTAAATGCAGGAAGAGAAGAAGAGAGAGGGAGAGCCAAGGAACCCAGAGGCCTCTGATGTGAACTATATAAATGTTAAACAAGTCCTTATCAGCCAGCTGAGCACACGATTCATTTCAATTACCCATTGTAATGTACAGATATTTAATAATCCTTTAGGAGGCTACATTTCTTGCTGCTCTTTGAGGTTTGATAGATGCCACAAATCTACCTTACAGGCACTGGTCCAGATTTTCAAGCGGGGGAGATTATCCTGCCTCTTGAATGAAGTTTGCTGCAGCACATCCACTGCTGTGCATTCATCAAGTGGATTATAACGAGCACGAGCTTTAATGGAGAAGAAATGAAGCCCTGGGTATTTCAGGCAGGAGAAGGGGCCCACGGGGTTAAAGGCAGAGGAGCAGCCTGTGTTTGAACAGCACGGCACTACCCAGCTTTGGGGTGATGAGCTTTTGTTTAACTTTTGCTAAACATGCTGGAATAAAGGAGGTGGACGGGCAAAAACGAAGCATCACAAAGGGACTTTTCAGCCACCTCACCGTTATTTATTACGGTTTTATCAGAAGATAATGCTGGCACATTTTGGGTGATACTGAAAGGATGAGGGGGAGCTGTGGCAGCAGCAGTTGGGCTGGGCTGGGGCTCCATCTCCTGCTTTCTCATGGAAGGACAGAGACCTGTGGAGAGAGAAACGACGGCTGAAATCTCAGCTCTGCAGCAGCGACTCCTCGTGCAGCAGCTGCTGAGAGGCCACCCTTATTCCAGACACAGCACAGGGACTTATCTGCCCTCTGACTTATCAGCAGCTCCAGGCTCGCTCAGGAGCACGCTGCAGGAGGAGGTTTGGCTGACTAAGCTGCCTCTTGTGAAATAAGAAGGCAAAAACAGATCTAGGAAAACGCAAAAAACTGGGCAGAAAAGAAGAACGGTGTATAAAGGAGGCAGCAGGAGCACAAGCCTTGATATCCAAGGGCTCTTCCAGAGCTGGTTTGAGGGACAAACACTGACCCACAGGAGCAGTGGGATCAGCAAAGGGGCAAGAGGACACTGCTCTGCCTGTCTGGGAAACCTTCCTAAACTAAAGCCAGTTCAGTCTGGTCTAGTGGAAGGTGTCTACTCCTCATGGCAGGGAGTAGAACTGGATGAGCTTCAAGGTCTTTCCCAGCCCAAACCATTCTGGGATTCTGTGATTCTGTGTCTTTTGTGATGACTGACAGAGACAGCTCAGAGGGTGCTCGAAGATAAATGGTACTTTTCAAATGTTATGGCAAGACGTAAAATAACCATATTTCTTCTCACTCAACACATTTTCTAGAAGAAAAAAAACAACCTTCACATGAATAGCAAGCTGGAAAACATATTCCTTCCTTTGCAACAGAATGTCTGCTGATAGCGAAAGAATATCCACGTTTATTTTTAGCCTTAAGACAATCTTCTTGAATATCTCTGTGCTTCTGTTTACGTGGGTACGTTAAATCTGTTTGGCAGTTGCACTTATCTCAGAGGAGACATTTCCTTGCCATGCTTGAGGAAAGACAAAAATATCATAGAGAGTGTGTAGAGAAAACCACGTCCTCCAAAACCCTCTCCGTTCTCCCTGCATGCAGAAACATCACAGGGTAAACAAATCCTGGTTAGGAAAGGAACACATTTAAGCAGAGCTGCCTGTGAGACGAGGGGGCCTGCAGGGCATGGGGCAGGGTCTCGGTTCCACCTCAGGACCTGAAGCACAGTGGAATATTTGCTGCAACCTTTATGGCAGCATAAACCCAAACTATGTTGGGCAGTGAAGGCAGAGAGGTGTTTATTTAACCAAATTCATGGTTGCTGCATTGTGTGATCTGTCCTCAACTATTATTATTATTATTATTATTATTATTGTTTACCGAAAAGATACCAGCTTTCAGCAAACAGAAAATTCATTCTTATTTCGGGGCTGGGGGGGCATATTGTTTTTTCCCAGAAATCCAAGATTTCCACGTTTGAAAAGATGTGGGCTTTCATGAGCAGCAAGCCCACGGCGCTGGTGAAGAACAACGAGGAGGGGATCCAGCGGACGCTGACGGCCGATTACGCGCTGCTGATGGAGTCCACCACCATCGAGTACATCACCCAGAGGAACTGCAACCTCACCCAGATCGGGGGGCTCATCGACACCAAAGGCTACGGGATTNCGCTCAGGAGCACGCTGCAGGAGGAGGTTTGGCTGACTAAGCTGCCTCTTGTGAAATAAGAAGGCAAAAACAGATCTAGGAAAACGCAAAAAACTGGGCAGAAAAGAAGAACGGTGTATAAAGGAGGCAGCAGGAGCACAAGCCTTGATATCCAAGGGCTCTTCCAGAGCTGGTTTGAGGGACAAACACTGACCCACAGAAGCAGTGGGATCAGCAAAGGGGCAAGAGGACACTGCTCTGCCTGTCTGGGAAACCTTCCTAAACTAAAGCCAGTTCAGTCTGGTCTAGTGGAAGGTGTCTACTCCTCATGGCAGGGAGTAGAACTGGATGAGCTTCAAGGTCTTTCCCAGCCCAAACCATTCTGGGATTCTGTGATTCCGTGTCTTTTGTGATGACTGACAGAGACAGCTCAGAGGGTGCTCGAAGATAAATGGTACTTTTCAAATGTTATGGCAAGACGTAAAATAACCATATTTCTTCTCACTCAACACATTTTCTAGAAGAAAAAAAACAACCTTCACATGAATAGCAAGCTGGAAAACATATTCCTTCCTTTGCAACAGAATGTCTGCTGATAGCGAAAGAATATCCACGTTTATTTTTAGCCTTAAGACAATCTTCTTGAATATCTCTGTGCTTCTGTTTACGTGGGTACGTTAAATCTGTTTGGCAGTTGCACTTATCTCAGAGGAGACATTTCCTTGCCATGCTTGAGGAAAGACAAAAATATCATAGAGAGTGTGTAGAGAAAACCACGTCCTCCAAAACCCTCTCCGTTCTCCCTGCATGCAGAAACATCACAGGGTAAACAAATCCTGGTTAGGAAAGGAACACATTTAAGCAGAGCTGCCTGTGAGACGAGGGGGCCTGCAGGGCATGGGGCAGGGTCTCGGTTCCACCTCAGGACCTGAAGCACAGTGGAATATTTGCTGCAACCTTTATGGCAGCATAAACCCAAACTATGTTGGGCAGTGAAGGCAGAGAGGTGTTTATTTAACCAAATTCATGGTTGCTGCATTGTGTGATCTGTCCTCAACTATTATTATTATTATTATTATTATTATTGTTTACCGAAAAGATACCAGCTTTCAGCAAACAGAAAATTCATTCTTATTTCGGGGCTGGGGGGGCATATTGTTTTTTCCCAGAAATCCAAGATTTCCACGTTTGAAAAGATGTGGGCTTTCATGAGCAGCAAGCCCACGGCGCTGGTGAAGAACAACGAGGAGGGGATCCAGCGGACGCTGACGGCCGATTACGCGCTGCTGATGGAGTCCACCACCATCGAGTACATCACCCAGAGGAACTGCAACCTCACCCAGATCGGGGGGCTCATCGACACCAAAGGCTACGGGATTGGGACACCCATGGGTAAGTGACAGCTCTGCAGGTACCCCAAACGGTTACCATAAACACAGCAGAGGTGATTAAGATAATCCACTCCCAGCAGCAAATTTCCAAATGCCAAACTTGACGCTGTCTGCCTGCTGAAGAGAGGTCTGAGCTGCTCTGCTTAACACAGACACCTTCCCACTTTCCCTCTGTGCATAATGGTGCTCCCACCCCCAGGGTCACCGTACAGGGACAAGATCACCATCGCCATCCTGCAGCTCCAGGAGGAGGACAAGCTCCACGTCATGAAGGAGAAGTGGTGGCGGGGGAACGGCTGCCCTGAGGATGAGAACAAGGAGGCCAGTGCTCTGGGCATCCAGAACATTGGAGGGATCTTCATAGTCCTGGCAGCAGGCCTGGTGCTGTCCGTCTTCGTGGCCATGGTGGAGTTCATCTACAAGCTGCGCAAAACGGCCGAGCGCGAGCAGGTACTGATTCCTCTCGTTCTCTGCACTCCTGTAGCCCCAGAGTTTGTACACTGACCCCAGAGACAGGCAGGGAGGGGGCAGAGGGATCCAGCCTGGCACCCCTAAAACCCAAGGGCTCACTGGTCTGTCCCTCTGACAGCCTCCACTCGGGGGAAAAGTCACGTCTGCTCTGATCAGGGTGGTGTGCTGCCACAGCAGCCAGACCAGGACTCATTGGTAGGGTAGTTTAGAGCAAGCTCCAAATAAACCATTAAAATATAGACTGAAGTCCCAAGAAAGGGCCTTTCTCAGCTTCACATCCACTTGAAATCACCTTGCTGTGTCTATACTGCCTTCTCCCCACTCCCATTCAAAGAGGAACAAGTCAGGACCCACCAGGAAGCCTCACAGTGTCTTGTCAACTCTGCCACACTCACAGACACAGCCCATCAGTGGCTGATCAGTGTTCAGCAAACAGCAGAACTGCTTTTATGTTCTTCCTCTTCCCTGGGTGTCCCGGTGCAGTAAGAGGAACGTGCATTTGTGTGCATGAGCAAGAATCAAAGCCAGCTGCCCCCGTGATAGACTAGATAGAGAAAGGGAAGCTGCCCAGTAGCAGGAGGGTCAGACCCGCCCTAGCCCCCCACAGTATCAGACCTCCAGCAGCCGCCTCCAGCTCTGCCTTTGTGCAGGATTTAGCCTGTCAAAGGTACAGTGCTTGCCAAGGGAGAGGGGTCAGCCAGGTGCCCACACAGCCCCGTGGTCCTGCAGAGCACAGCTGATGCCTGAAACAGCTCCAGACCTTGTGCTCACCCTCTGCTGAGACCTTCCAGCCCCCCTGGGGGAGCAGAACATTGCAGCAGTAATGGAGTGGTTTTGTCCCTGATGCCTTGGAGTAGCTACCTAAAACAGAGGCTAGACAATATATAAGGGAATAAAAGCAGGTATTTGTTGAAGGCCTTCAATAGATGCACTTTGGGCAGTCAGAGCCTCCCAGAGGCTGCACCCAAGATGGGCAATGGGCACAAGTTTTTCAGACAGAAATAAGTTTGGTCCATTTCCATATCAGGGGTTAATCCTCCAATTACAGCTTCAGGTAATGAAGTCATTTTACCCCAAGTTTGCTGCCCCCCAGCTCACTTTTGGTTTATACATTTGGGGCCCGAGACAGTCAGGTGCCCTTGATTGCCAGGCCTAGAGAGGAATTGTTTTGCCCAAATAAAACGGGAGAACAGCAGCTGATACTGGAAATGGAGCTAAACACCAAAGAATTGCAGGGCTACAGACACATGAATAAATACAAAAAGCTCAAATGCTAAGGCATGATCCCCACTGTCCCCAGCGCTCCTTCTGCAGCGCCGTGGCCGACGAGATCCGGCTGTCCCTCACCTGCCAGCGCCGGGTCAAGCACAAACCCCAGCCCCCTGTGATGGTGAAGACGGACGCTGTGATCAACATGCACACCTTCAACGACCGACGGCTGCCCGGCAAGGACAACATGACCTGCAACACTGGATTGGCACCCGTGTTTCCCTAGGGAGTGGCAGATGGAGGGGGGTGGGAGGGAAGGAATCGCGGCAGACAAGGCTGGATGCGCCCTTAACTAGGGAAGAATGGATTAAAACACAAGGAAAAAAAAAAAAAGAAAAAAAATATATAAAGCCTGGTTTGTTCATTTCAAGAACAAGGCCTTTGCAACCCAGCTGCAATCCATCACCGCAGAGGAGCCAGGACTTCCAAGCACGGACAGTAACGTGGGTCTTGGGGCTTTTTGCGTTGGTTTTGTTACTTTTCATTCCTTTTTTTTGTTTTGTTTTAACACTTCGATCCTCCAGGCCTCATGGAGTCCAACCACCACCCAGGAGTCTGATGTTTACACGCTGAAAAACACGCGGAGGTGAAGCAGAATTGACCCAACCCCGAGCGGGTGAGGAGGAGCCCCGAGCGCGGCTCCATCAGCACGGCAATAAACAGGAACACTGGGGCAGGTGTGAGCACCTGGCCCACCCCGACACACTCAGCACATTTTGGATGCACTGTCCGGGACAGGGAGAGGCAGCTGGGAAGCACCGGGATGGTGGAGGCTGTGCCTGCCCTCCGAGCAGCTCGCGGTGGCCCTCACCTCGCGGCTGTGCTGGCCGCAGCCACCCAGAGCAGGACAGCCACATGGTGGCACAAGGTGACACACGTCCCTCAGCAGATCCAGGGCAGCCGAAGGGAAGGGGGCAGTCACCCTGAACGGACCCAAGCTCCAGGACAGGGAGGACACAGCGTGGAACACACAGGACCTTCCACACCTCCGAGTGACACCGCCCACACTCCCCATGCCGAGCTCCAGCCCAAGCCCAGGGTGACACCACGGTGATCTCCAGGTCCTCAGCTCCGTCTCTGCTCCTCCTGCAAAGCTCAGTCTCTCCTGCAGAGAAGCACAGGAAGCAACCAGGTCCACAGGCTCCAGCAGCAGCAGGAGCAGAGCTGCTCCCAAGAGCTAAAAGTACCGATTTCCATGAAATTCAGCAGCACTGAACCATAACTCCAGACTGGGAGGGGACTGTGGGCCTGGTTTAGGACTGAGTGCTCTCCAAGGACCTGAAAGTTGAATCTCAGCTAGGGCTGACCTGGGAGGGGCAGAGCTGCCAGAGCCAAGCCTGGGGTCCCTCCTGCTCTGACCATGAACTGCCACCCCTCAGGCAGCCTCTCCCTGGGATTTAAGCAAACACACACTAAAATGTTTTTAGGAAATCTTCCACAAATTGTCTTCTTATTTTCAGGTTGCTTAACCCAGAAGGTTGGTCCTGCAGATGAATTTAGGCAGAATTACCAAAGACCCCTCTGCTGACCTAAGGTAACACTCGAGTAATGTCCCTCAGCTCCATTCCTGCTGGGGGACCCACAGGCAGCCAGTGGGACACTGTGGATTCATTCCCAAAATAAAACAAATGGAAATTCCTCTGCTCACTGTCACTCAGAACGTCACACACGTGATGCAAAGGTGCTTTAAAGCTCTGATTTAAACACTGGTGGTGTAGAAAACAGCAATGCCCTTCCCCTGCAGGGGCAGGAGGGACAGTGAGCTGCAGCAGGAGCCCACCTGTGCCCACCTGTGTGGAGGGCAGGCAGGGCAGGGATGGAGCAGCCAGTGCCCAAACTCTGTGCCAGGGGTGCAGAGGGTGCTGAGGCCACTGAACTGACCACTGGACTGACCACTGGACTGACCCTCCCAAGCTGCACGGTCATTCTGGAGAGTTCACCCTCGCCCAAACGAACAAACCCGGCTGATTTTGGATTTTTCCCCACTTGCTCCTCTCCATGCTCAGTCTCAAGCTGAGCAGAATTAGCAAACCAGCTCAAGGGGGATGAGCTGCTCCCCTGCCCCATCATGGAACTTGGTTTGCCCTTATTTTGCTTTTTCCACGATGCAAAGGAACAACAGAGTGACCCCAAACAAACCCAGGTGATTTGTCACACTGCGGCTCAAGTAAAGATATGCAAAGAATTTACATTCGTTTTCACCTTTTCACAAAAACCATGAAAAATTAGGGATGAAAGCTGCCAATGCAATGGGCATCAGATTCTTAATAGTTTGCTGCCCAAATACCTTGAGCAGAGGACAGACTGAAGTGTGGGGCAGCTTCCCAAAGCTAATGACATGTTTTCTGTATTCCTCTGCAAATCCTTAGGCTTGCCAGAGTAGTAGATTTTATGTTTTCCTTGCAGATTTCTAAGCTCTTTAAAAAAGCAGAGATGAAAACAAAGCCTGAAACTGGCTTTAAATGTCCAGAGAGTAAAATACCACAGAAATCACCATTCGTTTTGCTTCTTGGCAGATTTCTTTAAAAAATAAATAAATATTGCAAATACCACAAACCCCATTTATTTATTGACACCAGCCTGTGCTGATTTTACTCACAAATGTGATGGGTGAGCATCTGGAATTGCTGGTGTACTGCCAGCCAGATCAAAGCCTCCAGATGAACCTTTTCCATCCATCCCTACACCCCTAAATCAGCCATGAACTGCAGCCAAATTTCTGAAACTACATTACGGCTTTGTCTTGAAGTTTTGATCATTGACAACCGATGTGATCACTGAAACACTTGATATTTAATAAGGAAACCTTCTGCAGCGCCCCAAAACAATGCAGAGGAGCTGCTGGGACCCCAGCCTGGCACAGACCCTTCCCTTGGCTCCCGCTCACTGTGACCTGAGGGGACGTGCACGATGTCAGCCCTCAGCCTTCCTGCGGGACCCTGGAGAGCTCCCGGAGCCTCTCCCGTGCCTCCCGTGTGCTCCTGGAGCCCAAAGCCATGTGTGTGTTCACGCCACAGGAGGAGCAGCCAGCCCAATGCTTCCTGATTGGGAAGGGACAGACCCGATGACAAACCCCAAAGCCTTCTGTGAGCGCGTCCGTGACCTGGGTGGGACTGGCGACAGCTCACCTTCTGAAATCATCTGACTTCCAGCGCTGCTTCCCTCGGTTCCCTCCTCGCCCTTGGGCAGAGGGACTGGAAAACCGAGGAGGAAATATAGAAAAAGCAGGTTTGGGTTGTTAAACTGTACCTGAACTGTTGTCACCTCGGCTCACCGTCCCCTCATCACTCGCTTTTTCCCTCCAACTCGCCCGTGGGACAGAGCAGGGACAGCCAGGGGTGGATTTTCTGTTTGGAGTCAACCAAGAGCTCATGTCAGGTGTGATGTGGAGGGGACAGACCCACAGAGAGATGGAATATGCAAAAGGGAGCCAGCTCCAGCTCTGGGCACCCACTGCTGGGGGCAGGATTAGGCCAGGAGCTGGCACAGAGGTCACAGCAAAGGGACATCGTGGTGGCTTCACCCAGTGCTCACCCCAGTGACTGTGGGGTGTCCCCAGAGTGCTGGGGGCTGCCATAGCAGGAGCATCCCCAGGCATTGGCATCACAAACCCTCTGCTCTGTACCTTACTTTGACATGTTTCTCAAAAAAAAAAAAAAAAAGAAAAAAAAAAAAAAAAAAGAAAAAGAAAAAAAAATACAAAACAAAACAGAAAAGAGTGGGAAAAAAGGAAAAAATAGTCTCCGTGACATTCAGGGGATTTTCCTTTGTGGACATGCAGAATTTCTATGAATATAGTTTTTTGTAAACATTTTGTAACAATTTTGGTTTCATAGTAACTGTGTTACTTGCTGATCATTCTAGGCTGATGTAAATACGATTTCCAAAAAATAAAAAAAAAGAAAAAAAGAAAAAATTCTGATTATTTTCCTTTTTAAGACACTGTGATATATCAAAGTGCACAGTTTGCTGTATGAAGTAATATGGTTTTAAATTTTAAATAAATAATTTCTAGAAAATAATGCAGTTTATGCCTGTTTATACTCAACATCTCCCTTCCTTCTTGCTTAGATTTTGTCCCAAACTCACTCTGTTTAACGACATCCCAACTTTATCAGCCAGTGATGATAAAACCAGTTCCCAACTGACCCCAAACACCTGGGAAATGCTGCTCACCACGGGGGTTGTGGCACGTTTGGGGCAGTGCTGATGGCCTTGAGCACAGCACATGGAGAGGAAGAAAAGTCCCAATTTTGGCTGGAGGGAGAGAAGAGACGATGAGGCTCAGACAGTGCAGCTCTCCCTGCCCTCACACACCTCCCACAGCTTGATATCAGCCAGGTGATTAATCCTGGATGTTCCAAGAGGAGCCATCCACAGGAGCTCTGCCCCATCGTGGTTTGTCTGGAGGCTGCCTGAGCTTTTCATCACAGGGAGGTGCCCGAGCCCGAGAGCCCCGACGAGGCTCAGGTTCATAAAAGCTCTGTTTGCCTCTTCCCTTCCATGTAAGTCAAAAATCTTATTAGCCCGATAAAAGCTGAGAGCACCCTAAAGGCCAACGTTTATTAGTCTAAATCTTTATGACTCTGCTTTATTATATCGAGGCAGGGAGGAAACGTCTGTGGTTTCTGGGATGGGAGCAGAGCTGTGCCCTTCCTGCAGTGATAAAAAAAAACCCAAAAGTGGAGGCACAGCCCCGGGGGTGGCTCTGGGCTTCAGTGGCACAGCCCACCCTGCACGCTGAGAAATAAAGACAATTCCTTCCCGTTTTAATTATTTTTAAGGGTCACCCTCAAAAATCTTTCACATCCTGAGCCCCCAGAACACCAAAGCTTTGACGCTGGTGCCGAGGGGGGATCGGCGGAGCCGAACCCAGCCTCACTTCATGCTCTGAGCCCTGATCAATATGCAGAGAAACACAGCAAAAATACGGAGGAAAAATAAAGGTAAAAGCGACGGATGCCTTTGCAAAGCCGCTCGTGCATCACTCAGCTCTAGAGACCTTCCCTGGGAACAAAATCCATCCCCACGTGCCGAGGGAAGGGCCGCTCGCAGCTGCCGAGGACAGCGGGGGCAGGACGGGGCTGACCCCGCACGACAGAGCCCCGGCAGCGCCAGGAACGCCAGGAATTGTCAACACAAATCGTTATCAGCAATAACGCCAGGCAGCAATTAACCTTGTCAGTCAGCAGCTCACCCTTCCCCGCCTGTGACCCACCGCCTCGGAGCTGCCAATCACCTCCCGATGAATAATGAATGAGACAACAGATTTCACTCATAAAACAGCAGCCCGGCTCCCTTTGAGCAGCAATTAATCCCTCTGGGCAAAATATGGAGAAAACAGGGAAATGGGGAGAGGCGTCTGCTCACCCTCCCACCCCCCGGTCCCAGCCAGGCACCTTCAGACATTTGAGATTTTCAGCTCAGCAGAGAACGATTTTTGACCTGGATTTCTTCCAGCAAAACCCCGTTTCAAAGCAGTAATTGTGCATCTGCGAGCAGGTGTTTTCCTGACCCTGGGTGTCCCTGCTCCAGCACATCCCTGTGCCCTCTTGCAGGGACAGGTGGCCAACATATGACCCCACCATGACTCCTGCTCTCTGTGAGCACCAACTCCAGCCAAAATCTCTGCCACTCAGGGAGGACTCAGGCAAGTTTGGACCTGAATGTTTTTGCAGGTAAAACACACCTTATTTCCTTAATGATTTCCTTAATGGGAATTTGGGGATGGAACAGCAGGGAATGGTGGCAGCAGGAAATCCATTCTCTCCTCCAGCCTGCCACAGTGGGTTGGGCAGGACAGTCCCTGCATGGCACAAGAACTGTGTTTGCATCACTATGACAAGCCCCAAACAACCATGGAAATGGGGAGCAGCATTTAATAATTTTCCATTTAATAACACTGTTGTCTGTCAGGCATCAGGAGCTGCTCAGGATCTTCCTGAGATTTTCACAAGTGGCATTTTCTCATCCCAGCCCGGCTTACTGAGCATGACAGGTTGATCCCAGCTCGTGCCACCTCCAGCTCCAGCTCCACAGATGAGAAATGGAAGTGACTTTGCAGCACAACCAGGGGCCTCTTGAAGAGACCCCTCCATTCTTCCCCCTTCCAGGAGGAACAGAATGGGGACAGGGTGGGCTGGGGCCTGCAGAGCCAGGGGGTGATGCCAGGGAGAAGTGGAGCCCAGCAGAAAGGTGACCAGCACAAAAAGAAACCTGCCCTGAGCCTCCAGACACACAGCCTGGATCGGAGCTGGATTGTGACATTTGGAAGAATTTGGTGACATTTCCCTTCAGGAATTTCTGTGCAACTTCTGCGTTTTCTGGTATTTTCCACCAGAAACCGAAATACTCAACCAACCACAGGACTGGAGTTGTGCATTAACTAGAAAAAACAGAGCTTCTGGCTTAGAGTGCTGTGCTCACTCAGGGAATGAAACAAAGCAGAAAACACCCAAAACCTGAAAGATTTCCTACACAGAGGGGCAGGGGAAGAGAGGAGAACAGGAGCCTGATCCATCAGCTCAGGACTGCACTGGGACCATCCCAGGGATGGAAGGGACAGTCTCTCTGTGGGCTCTGCACACCCCAGGAGCTGCTCCTCTGCCGGAGCTGCAGACACATGGCCCTGGCTTTCCTTTAGCAGAAATTAGGAACATTTAAACCACTAAAAGCGTGACATCCTACCCCAAACCAAGAGCTGCCTTCCTGCCACAGCCCCAAGAATGCTCGTGGGAAGATGGGGCACTGTTGCACTGCTGGCTATGACAGAAACATGCAGGCTTCAGAGCAGAGGTTTGAACCACCAGGCAGGACCACCCAAAAGGGCCCTGCCCTTCTTTATTCTCTCATATTTATATCTTTCTTAATACAATAATGGATTGGTCAAAGAGGTTCACAGGATAAAGACATGGTCAATCATATTTCCCCACCTTAGAGGAAAGGAATGAAAAACAATCTAAAAGTTCAAAACAATCTTGGCCAGTTAGGAAAACAAGGACTGTGTTTATAGAAAATGCATGGGAACTTCTACACAAAATTACAAACATGGAACACTGCAAAAAGCAGGGTGACAGGGCACAGCAGAGCAGCGGGGATGGGTGAGGACCAGAGCAGGATCAGCCCCTGGTGCTGGGGGGAGCAGCTCAGCCCGAGGTGTCGGCGCTCAGGGACATTTCAGAGCTGAGAGCCCCGAGCAATCCCCAGGGGCAGGCGAGGTGCTGACACCTTTTATTTTAAGTAGTATCGATGGTGCTGTTTAGCACGCTCTGAGCACGCTGAAAGCATCAGCTTGGTAAACAAGAACTCTTTTTGGCAGCGGAGAGGTGACATATGGGCTCTGGGTATAATGTGCCTTGAAATGGTTGTCGTAAATTAGCGGAGTGGCTGTGACACAGGTGACACCCCGGAGCACTGAGACTGCACGGGCTCGGGGGAGGAGAGGCTCTGGAGAGCTTCCTTTTCACGGGCTTGAAAGGGAGGCAGGAGGAACCAGAGCAAAGTCCCCAGCAGAAGGGGAAAGGGCACCATTAGAGGAGGGAAGGGGGCACCCAGCAGAGCACAGGGGTGGAGAATCACTGCAGAAAAACACAAAAACGTGCTGCAGAAGCGTTTCAGGCACCCAGACCATTCCAGTCACTCAGGCTTTTTACCCTTCAGCACGACTTGTCTTATTTTCATCCTCCCCTGCTGCCCTGAATCTCTCTCCCTGTTCTCCATGCACGCCTAGTGCTCACATAATGGCTTTTTTTTCCCCATTAATGTGTTTATCTTGCTCCCTGTGCTTTGTTGGATGCTCCATTCGCTGCTCCTTTATAGCAAAATGTCTGCAGCACCTCGGGAGCCAGTTTTGCTCGGGGAAGGCGAGGCTGGCACTCACACTGTGTCACTGCAGGGTCATGAACCACGGAGATTGGCACCGTTTTTACAATTCCCACAGGACAGCACAGGGAATGGTAATTCCCAGCACCCCAGGGCATACAGCTCACACCATCCCCACCTCTGGCGGGGTGACCTGCCTGGGAGCACTCACCTGTCCCCTCTCAGGACCTGCAACAGGCAAGCCCTGAGCCAGGAAAAAGCCAAATCAAAGTTTTCCCTCGGAGATGTTGTGGAAAGGAAATGAGTTTTATTTCAAGTGTTTCAGGAATCCTTCTCTCCCTTTTTCTGTGGCCTTGCTAAAACAGCTCGGAGAGCCATAATTGAAGTGTTTAAGGAGCATCTGTCATTATTAAAACAAAGTTGCTTCGCAATTTTACTATTTCACTGCAGTTTCATTATCTCATGCAAATGAGCTGCTCTTCCCCTCTGTGGCGGGGCTGGAGGGAGAGGAGCCCCAGCGAGGGAATTTATTACCGGTTCTCACTCTTGAGATTCTCAACTGCAAATGAAGGAGCATAAATACATCTTCTTTAGCTGCTTGTGCCACATTAAGGAACGTGCTCCAAGCTAATGGCTTTGCCACTCGTGTCTCCTCAGACAGGAGCAGAGCTTGGGGACACACAGGACTCCTTTGGTTCCCAGCAACATCAGAGAGGCTGGAGGAGCTGGGGGTTGCTCAGCAGGTTGTGGTTACAGCACCAATCCCGATCCATCCTGCAGATCACACAGCTACAATAGGTGATACAGTTGGGATAGGTTGTCTTTTGGCAGGAATTCTGGTCCCCTGGTGATCAGCAGCACAACCTCCCCTGCAGCCCTGCTCACACTGCAGGGTTCACAGCCTGTCCATGCACACATCTCTGATTTCCAGCTTCCCTTGCTGTACTGGGGCTTCCATGGCACAGAACTCACCTGGTCTGCACTCCCAAATCTCCCTGAAGCTGTCCCTGGATGTCACCCTGCTTTGCAGGGTTCCATGGTTGTAACTTTGTAGTACAAGTTTCCCATGCATTTTCTGTAAACATGGTCCTTGTTTTTCCTAACTGGCCGGGATTGTTTTGCACTTGTAGATTGTTTTTCATTCCTTTCCCCGGGGGTGGAGAAAAATTATTGACCATGTCTTTGTCCTGTAAACTTTCAGAGGTGTTAACCCCTCTCACCAACCCCTGATTGTCTTTAGAAACATATAAAAATAAGAGAATAAAGAAGGGCAGCCCCTTTTGGTTGGTCCTGCCTGGAGATTCAACTCCTGCTGTGGAGCCTGCATGTTTCTTCTGTTGCCAGCTGTGCAACACCTGGATGGGGAGAGATCCCAACCCAGGGAACAAGGGTGTGGGGAGCTCCTGTGGCTGAGACAGCCTGCTCCCCTCCTGGCTGGGATCCAGTGGGAGGATCTCTGTGTCTGTGGGGCTGGCAGGGCCCAGCCCAGGCTCCTCAGACACCTGAGCCCCAGGGAGCATCACGCAGCCTGCTGCAGGGCTGAGCAGCCCTGGGGAAGCTGGAGCAAAGAGTTGTGGCTGCTGCAGCCAGAGCTGCCCAAGAGCACCAATCACCCAACTCATGGAGCCTTCCCCAGCACCAGGGCTGGGCTCAGGCTCAGCCACCACCCCCACTGACACCCACACAGCACAGCCAGTGCCTGTCACCCATCTCCCCAGCCTCCCCCTGGAGAAACAGGTGGGGAACACCCTCGGAGGGGCTCCACAAACCATCACAGGAGCTCCTGCTCCTGCCAGCACAGCTCTGGCAGTGCCTGACTGCAGCAATCCCCACGGAACACCAGCAAAGAGGCAATGACTGAGTGGCCTGGCAGTGAAACCCTGTCACCAGTGGGGGTTTGGCCAGGCTGCCACTGCCCAGGGCCCACAGGCACCAAGGGACTGCCAGGCTGTCCTTGTCCCCAGCATGGCTGTGGGGTCCCTCCACGTGCACAGGTCCCCACCAGTGTTGCATAGTTGGTAATAGAAGAAACACGCAGGTTCTAGAGTAGTAGTTGAATTTTTAGGCAGGACCAACTGAAAGGGCCTGCCTTTCTTTATTTTTTTTATTTATATATGTTTTTAAAGACAATCATGGATTGGTGAGAGGGCTTAACACCTCTATAAGTTCACAGGATAAAGACATGGTCAATCATCTTTCTCCACCCCAGGGGAAAGGAATGAAAAACAATTTTACAGGTGTAAAACAATCTTGGCCAGTTAGGAAAAACAAGGACTGTGTTTATAGAAAATGCATGGGAAAATTGTACTATAAAGTTACAACCATGGAACCCTGCAAAAGCAGAACAACACACCAAAGCTGGAATCACACTTTCTCTATCAGAGAGAATAGAACAGAGGCTGATCCTGTGCAATCCCAAGCTGGCAGCCTGCACACAGCCATCCATCAGGAGTGGGTAATTGATGCTATCAAGGGCCAGTTTATTCCAATCCGTGCAGCACTCGGCATTCACTGCAGCCCCATCCCCTGCCAGGGGGTGAGAAAACCTTATTATCCACACAAACCCCTAATTCCAACAAATTCGATTACCCAGGCAAATGGAAATAATGCAAACAAAACCGTCTGAGGCTCTGAGGGCTGAACCACTTGTTTGTGGGCTCAGTTCTTTATTTCCAGGAGGATTTAGAGCACACGGTGATCTGGGTTGGGGGCAGTTTGGGGAGAGCAGTCTCTGGCACCTGCTCACCCAAATACAAACCCTAATTACCTTAAAGCCTGAGCTCCAAATGCTCCTCAGAGGACCCAGCCCTTCCAGACTGGCTGCACGAGAGGCTTTTCCTCTCACTCTCCTCTCCTCCAGCTCAGCTGCAAAGACAGGGCTGTTCTTTGGGTCTGAGTGCTCCGGCTGGGACCTAAAGAACTATTACAATGATCATGAATGTTAAATACGAGATTTGGAAACCTTTTGAGTTTATTCTTACTCCTCTGAGGCTTTTTTTCCCCAGGAGATGCTGATCACTAGAAAGGCCCTGTAAACAAGTGCAATCCTGAATGTTTTCTATCACAGTGGGATTGAGGTGGATGCTGCAGAACAGCCTCAGAAAATAAAGCTGGAATTTTTATTCCCCTGCAAGTTGAGGTCTGATGAGGCAGCCTGGACCAGCTCCCCAATGGACACAGGCCAGGTGACTCCTGTAGACAAGGACAAGAACTGAAATTTCAATTTTCACACCCAAGCAAGCAGTCAGGGCACTCCTATGAATTGAGCTCCCGAGCAAGGATGATGGATGAAGTAAACAACAGAGCTGTGTGGAAAGGGCAATGTTCTTGCTTTGGGGGGGAATCACTTTCATTACAAACCCTCCAAAGGAAATTTAAAAACAATCTCAAATTGTTTAGATTTTCTCCAAATGTAGTTGTGAGAGGAATGCCACTTTCCCTGGCGGGGCTCTGGGGACACACAGACCCACAGCTCAGCCTCTCCACACCATCTCCTATCCCAAAAAGACACAGATCCCACAGAAAACCATGGAACAGCATTCCTGCCAGGCAGGCAGGGCTCAGCACACTGCCTCTGCCCTCTGGCTTTCCCTGCACTCTCCAGTTCCAGCTCCCCAGGCTGAGCTCCTGCAGTCCCAGCCATCAATCCCAGCTCCCAGCCTTTAAGCAGGATCATCTGGAAAAGCCCAGTTTATGTTCCACGCTGGGATATGCTCAAAGCCCCTCCTGGGCCAGTGGCAGTGCTCTAATGAGCCCATCAATAAACCAGAGCAGCTGCTCTGAAAGAATTCAGCTGTTCCAAGATGGAAAAGTCCATTAAGTTTATTGCATGAAATGCTGGACAGGGTGTAGACAGGGGATCACTGCCAGGTTATATAAACTCCCAGAGACCTGCCAAATGAAGGGAGTGGAGGCAGGACAGGGAGTTTCAAACCATCATTACCCCCAGAGGAGAAGGAAACATCATTTTATCTCCAGTTGCTACCAAGAAGTAACAAGTTTGATGAGATTTTTGGAGCCAGTGCTGCTATTGTTTGGCTGGGTTAGAGGAATTTTGAGGGGAGAAGGGCTGGAGTAAAGATTTCTTAAAAGGTCTCCTGTGATGGCAAAGGGACCTCAGAGAGCAGCAACACAGGGACCACGGCTCTGCAAGTGTTCAGAGAAAAATATGGAAATTGGAGTTAATTTGCCATAAGACATGAAAACACATGAAATAAAGCAGGACCAGAAATCCGACATTCAGTTACCTCGTACCACAGGGATAGCAATTAATTACTGACTGCTTTGGTAACTGGCAAGTCTGAAATGTGGTGATTTAACAAGCCACACAAAAGGCTTAAATGTTCTCAAGGCGTCGATGAGGGGAAGTTCTACTTCATCTGCTCATAAACACGAGAAGCCATACAGAGGATTAATTAGCAGCAATTAGCAATTAATGAGTTCCTCTGCTACTGCTCCAGGAAAGGAAGATGTGCATTCAAAGGATCTCAGCCCATGGCTGGGCTGGGGTGGAACAGCCCAAACCACTGTCCCAGGAATGATTCCTGTGATGTGCAGCAGTGCCTCAATCCTTCAGGAGAGCAGTGAGCAGGGGACACACCAAGAGATGCTCCATTAAATTAAAAAAACCTGGAAAATTCAGTGGGAAAGTTGATGCACATTCCAAGCCCAGAGCTGACCCAGCAGTGGGGAGCACCCAGACAGCCCCAAAATGGGTCTGGCCTGGGGCAGGAGCCCAGCATGCCCTGGACAATGTCTGCTCACACCTCCAGCCTCCCCAGCCTCACTGAGGCACGGGTGGCAACTCCTAGAGAGCACCTGCTCCCTGAAATGGGGCATCCCAGGGAACAGGGAGCAGAGAGCCAGGAGAGCACTTGGGGCAAGGAAGAGGAGGAGAAGGAGGAGGATAAAAAGGAGGAGAGTGAGGAGGAGATTGCAGTAATCAATGCTGGGGCAAGGACTTCTCAGCCCAGACTGTGCTGTTGCATGGAGTTCTTTATTCTCCAGGCAGAGACTGAGACTGCTCCAGATCACTCTGGGACTGCTTGCTGAGACTGCTCCTATGGCTCCTGCTCTGGCCACTGCCAGGGCTACTCCCTTATGGCCACTGCCCACTGCCAGGCAGGGAAAATTCCCTTGATCCCATCCCACAGCCAGGATGTGCCAGCACATCAACAGCAAAGAGAAACAATCCCCTAGAAGGTGCCCAAGTCCAATCCTCTCCCACCATGGCTGCAGAAGGCCACAAAGCCATGATCCTCTTTTGCCATGTCCATCCCTGGTGACCTGGATGTGCTTCCTGCTCCCCTCTGGGCCTGGGGAAGGGGCTCAGCTCTGGGCCTTGCAGGGCTGCTGTTCTGTAACACACACAGGGTAACCCAACAGAGATTGTTCCAGCCACTGAGGAACATCATCCATCTGCAGGAACAGAGGAGCAGCAGGTCCTGCAGGGATCCAAGGCAAGGCAGCTGCAGGGAGGTACCCGAGCACAAGGCTCAGCTGCCCCAGCATGATGGCATAAAGGCAGGAATAAAGGGAAAAAAAACCTTGAAACACCTCAAAGAAGTCCTATTTTTAGGAAAAGCTGAGCACTCACCCTCAGAGCTGCCTTTGGAGCTGCCTGCCTGGCAATGCTGGTGGCTGGGCACTCAGACCACCCAGAACAGCCCTTCCTGTGCTGGGAAACACTGCTCTGGCAGCTCCAGCACCACTGCAGGAAGGAGCCAGGCATTTCCAGCAATTCCTTTTTATAACTAGCAAGATTCATCCGTGGGGTAAAGATCCCCATCAAAACTAATAAATAAAAATCAAGCTTACATCTTATCAAAAAAATCCTTTTCTTTCCGCTCTGGGCCTGTGAATTCCCACAAAGCCAAGAAAAGAGAGAGCAGTTTTTAAATGCTGCTGTGGCAATAAAATCCTGATCTCTCGCAAATGGAACTCGGAACACACAACATGGGGCTATACATTATCCTGCCCGAAAACTCCCTCAGGGGAAATGAGGTTATCAAAATTTGGAGAACCTAATGCAGACGCTGATCCTTCTCCAGTGCAAATGAACACCCAGGCAGGGTATTGGAATGGTGTTTTCCTCTGCTGAAAGGAGGTTGGTTGGAATTTGAACTTGCTGAAATAGCCCCATCGCCTCTGATTTTTCATTCCTGCTGCAGGAGCTCCCCAGCACTCAGCATTTATTTATGGAAAGGTTCTTTCCGTGCCGTGCTGCCCTTCCCATTACAATACAAATTACTGCAGAGTTCACGGGCAGGGTTCACAGGAACACTCAAGTTAAATTTGAAAATAATTCATAATGCTGCGGGGGATTGGGAAGGATAAACCAAATCCTGGAGACTTGCAAATGAAATTCCCTCTCAAGGGGGATGTGTTTTCAGGAGCATGGTGGGGAGGGCATGGGGAGGCCCTGGATCTGGTGGAAGATGAGCTGGAATTGTGTGGGCAGGATGATCTCAAGAATCACAGAATCACTGGGTTGGAGATCTTTAAGATCATCGAGTCCAGCCCATGCCCCAACACCTCCACTAACCCTGGCACCGCGTGCCACATCCAAGCTTTTTTTAAACACATCCAGGGATGGTGACTCCACCACCTCCCCGGGCAGACAATTCCAGTATTTTACCACTCTTTCCATAAAAAC
>VZTZ01038738.1:108798-147312 GCA_013400955.1 Drymodes brunneopygia | reverse complement strand
AACTGCCAGGGGTTGCTCAGGGCAGGACAGAACTGCCAGGGGTGCTCAGGGCAGGGACAGAACTGCCAGGGGTTGCTCAGGGCAGGGTCAGAACTGCCAGGGATTGCTCAGGGCAGGGACAGAACTCCCAAGGATGCCAAAAGCAGGGCAGAAGTGCCAGGGATTGCTCAGGGCAGCGACAGAACTGCCAGGGGTGCTGAGAGCAGGACAGCACCTTCCCCAGTCTGTGAGAGGTGGCACAAGGGGCACAGCCCTTCCCCAAGAGGTGGCACAAGGGGCACAGCACCTTCCCCAGTCTGTGAGAGGTGGCACAAGGGACACAGCCCTTCCCCAGTCTGTGAGAGGTGGCACAAGGGACACAGCACCTCCCCAAGAGGTGACACAAAGGGCACAGCCCTTCCCCAGCCTGTGCTGAGGTGGCACAAGGGGCACAGCCCTTCCCCAAGAGGTGGCACAAGGGGCACAGCACTTCCCCAGCCCCCCAGGGGCTCCATGGGCTCTGGGTGACCCCAAACCCCCCCTGATTTTCCCCAGGGCTCAGTGCCAGCCCAGAACACGGAGTTTCAACATTTCTACCTGGCAAGGAAAAGGAATGTTGGAATCTCCCTGGGGAACAGCATGATCTTAAGGCTGGCATAAAGGATAATGACAAGATTGCAGCTCACATTGTGAAAATAATAATGAATTAAGGTGATGGTATTTCCCAATCTTCTTTCCAGCCGGAATGAATTGAATTGGTGCCAATTTCTTTCCCCTGCTGCTGGGATGGTTGATGGGATTCTGCTGGGGATGGAGAGTGCTGCCTGCAGCTCTGAAATGGGACAAGGTGGCAATATTTGTATTATTAAGTTGGACACAGGATCCTTGGAATTATAAATAAACCAAGAGTTCATGTGTCAGTGTTGTAAAAACCACCAGGAAACTCACCTAAAACTGATTTATTCATTACATTAAAAAAAGTGATAAACAAAACTTTCTTTCTCTCCCTTGGAAATTTTCTGTGGGCTTCAAAACATGGCATCATCTCTTATTGTGTTTTGGTTGGTTTTTTTTTAAGGAGATAGATATTTTTAATGCCACATAAATAGGGATTGGCACAAACATCTGGTTCTTGCCATGCCTGGATTATGAGCTGCTCCCATTGCTCAATCTGCAATTTTACCCATTCTCTGCTTCACCTTTGCCCTCCCCCTCAATATTTCAGATTCAGATTTTCTCTGTTGCTGGATCTGCACACACAGCACACTCGCTCTTTTTTGGAGATGATGGATTTGGATGACAGTGATGGGTACAAAGTCAGGACAGCCCCCTCCAAGGGAAAGCCAGGATTGGGAAAATTCACATTTCCAATAAGATTGGTGCAGATAACCCAGGTAATAAACATCCCAACTGCAGATGTTGGGGGTTAATTTGGCTGTGAGGGTTGATGGGCATTAACCCAGCCTGAAGAAGTGCTGGGAGCAGCTGGAGCTGCCACCTGAGCTGGCTCACCCAGGCCTGGCTTCACAACCCCAATAACAGCAAAATGTCTCATTGTTAGTTTTATTTAATGACCACAGTGGACCAATTCAGAATCAATCCTAAAGCCATGTAACAAAATGGATTAGAACTATTGATTTATCTTTACTGCAAACTTAGAGACACCCATTTCAATCCCCAAAAATAACATCCCAGTGATGCTTTTTTTGGGCTTATCTAAAAACAGACACTAGACAAAATTAAGGGAATGAAAAGCAGGTATATTTATTGAAGAGACTTCAGGTACTTTCAGGGAAGATGAAGCCTCCCAGGGGCTACTCCCAAAAAATGGTTGACAGGTCACAGATTTTCACACCTTTATCAGTTTGGTCCATTTGCATATTGGGGGTTCATCTTCCAATTACAGCTTCAGCTAATGAAGTCATTGACCCCAAGTTTGCTCCCCCCAAGTCCCTTTTGTTCCCATCTCTCAGGGCCTGGGACACTGAGGTGTCCTTGATTGCCAGGCCTGGAGAGGAATTGTTGTGTCTGACCCAAATGGGAGAGCAGCAGCTGCCACTGGAGATGGAGTTTGGAGTTCTACACTAAAGAACTGCAGGGTTACAAATACATGAAAAATAGAAAAGCTGAAATCCTCAGGCTCTCAGGATCACATGCAGTTAAAGCTCAGCGTGAACCCTCAGTAACTCTGGGCATGATGAGCTATCAGATCTCAGTGCCTGGAGCTCTGGGAGTGTTTCCCAGCTCCTGGGGCAGGGATTCAGTGCCAGCTCCACACCCACGATGTCAAGGAGGACTCACTGCTCTGCTGAGCCCCCACGCAGCCTCCCCTCCCATGGCCCGAGCTGGGATTCTTCTGCAAATGACACAGTTCTCTGCACAGAGGTATAATAACATTGTTCTTTATTGCCAACAGCCACCCACAAATGGAAAAGACCTCGAGCTGCAAGGGGTGGGAGGCAGGGAGAGCTTCCCCTCCTAAAGAAAATAAGGCATTTAGCTTATAAATATAAAATGATCAAATAAAGCAATTAGTGCAGAATTGCACATATATAGAGAGTGATTCACCTCTAATTGGGTTGTTCTCCAAGCAAATTAACTTTGAAATGAGGAATGTTAAAAAGATTTGGAAAAAAAAAGAAAATATGGAATCCTAATTACTGCAGGGGAAGGAGCTGGGGGAAGTTGAGCCCAACAGCAGCACAAAAGAGTAAGGAAACAGCGACACAAGGTCCACACCTTGAGTGCTTTATTGTCAAAAACAGGGTGAGCAGAGGGGCTGGAGCACGAGGAAAGGCTGGGAGAGTTGGGATTGTTCAGCCTGGAGAAGAGAAGCTTTGGAGTGGCCTCGTTGTGGCTTTGCAGTGGCTGGAGGGAGCTGCAGGTGACATGGAGAGAGACAATTTACAGGGGATGGAGTGACAGGACACAGGGAATGGCTTCACACTGCCAGAGGGCAGGGTCAGATGGGATATTGGGGTGAAATTCTTGGCTGTGAGGGTGGGCAGGCCCTGGCACAGGGTGCCCAGAGAAGCTGTGGCTGCCCCTGGATCCCTGGAAGTGTTCCAGGCCAGGTTGGACAGGGCTTGGAGTAGCCTGGGACAGGGAAGGTGTCCTTGCCCGTGGCAGAGGGTGAAATGAGATGAGCCCTTCCAACCCAAAGCATCCCATGATTCTACAGCTCTATGAATGACCTAAAACCAACAGCTCCTTCTTCCCCCATGAAAATTCTCCTCCCTCCCAGCTCACTGCTCCAAAGCAATTCCTGGTGCCCCGTGGGCTCCCTGTGATGTGCCAGCCCCAGCAGTGCCCCCAGGGGACCCAGGACAGCCCTCAGCGGGCACCAGGAGGGGACACACCACAAAACAGGGCCCCAAATCCCACCTCACCCCCATCCCCACCTCCATCCACATTCCCCAGCACCAGAGGCAGGTGTTGGATGTGATCCAGTCCATACCTGCAGCAATTCTCCTCCTTGACTGTTCCCATTGCAATTTGTACCTCTGCTCGCTGCTGAAATTATGTTGCCTACAGCCTTTTATTGATGGACTGGTGAGGTAATTAAAAAGGAGGCTTTTCAGAAAAATCCTGTCTAAACATTGGGAGAAAAATCCATATGAATACTCTTTCAGCTCGGAGAAGGACAGAGGAGAACATCCTCCCAGCTACAATGATGTTCTAAAAAAAAAATCTATTAAACCAGGTAGTGCCACATATCTGATGTATTATGAATGTATTAATATGGAATTGGTTTTTTATAAATATTAATAAGAGCTACCATCTAAAGAAGGAGCCTGGGACTTACATTCTTAATTAATCCAAAATTCACATCACCTCTAAAAATACACGTGCATTTCATTGTGTTAGAACAATGCCCAGGAGCAGACAGTTGTAAAAACACCCAGCAGAAATGAAAGCACAGAGACTCCCCCCTAAATTCCTTCAGTCCCTGTCTCAGCCTTTGCCGTGGTCCAAAGGAGCATCTTTGCTCCAAGGAGAGAAACAGGCAGGTTTGGCTCACAGGGAAAATAATTCTCAGGTGAGAAGAGGACAATTACTCTGCTTTTGTTTAAATCATTGTTCCCCATTCCTGTTCCGTTCCTCCCGCTGAAGTTTTCTTCAGGTAGCTCACCAACTAACAAAGCTTGGGGAAGGTTCAAATCTCTCTTTTCAAGTATTTTCCAGACGTAAAACATTTTTCTGCCAGCCATTATCTAGAATTTGTGCTCATTTCTCAAGGATGCTTTTAAAAACCTCGTGAGGATGAGTCGCTGTGGATAATGCAGGAGCCCAAGCACAATGGCAAAAATTCCACCTTTAGTCACCAGCTGCAATTTAGAATTCTCCAGCTCAGATGAGCTGTTCCCATTAAATCGGGGCACGGCTTCATGTGGATGTTTTATCCTCCCTTTAAAATGGGATGATGTGGGCTTAACTCCGCTCAGCTGGGACCAAAAAATAAAAAGGCACTTGGTGTGTGACCAAAAGTGGAGCATCCTGCCTTCAGTGCTGGTTTGGAACAGCTCACCCTGACAAAGAGCTCCGGGCATTCTCCAGCCCCCTGTGGGCATCACCTTCCCTTCCCCAGCCTAGGGGGCTGATTCAAACCCTCTGCTATTAAATACAGCAATTAAAAATTATACTATCAAAAACAAAAAACTGTGCTCTGTGGAAAATTGATGGCCATGAAACAGGATGTTTTTCCATTAACACAGAAGTGTGGCAGATGAAAGGAGACAGAAGGGCTAAATATTATAAATTAGTGGTTTATTGGTGTTTATTAAAGCCTCTGAGCCTGGGACTCCAAACCTGCAGCCTGTGGCCACGCTGATTCACAAGGAATTTCCCCCTCATTAACATAAATCCAGTGTGGACACCTGAGAGGAAATAATAACTGCTTTGTGTCACTGTTAAAAGGATTACAGAGACACTATTATTGCACAGTGTTTTACTGCTGAATGATTTTAAGACTGGCCTTATAGATCTCCCTCCATTAATCAATAAGATAAAATACTAATTACAACAGGAAGGGGTCCATGTGAATGTGGAGCTGCTCTTGGAGGAGCAGCAGTGTTAAATTATGGGCTGTTCATGGAGAGCAAATATGCTGGGAAAGCCTTGATCTGAATTATGTCACTTTACTCACACTTTATACAGCCTGGAGTTACACTGAGGATACACCAAGAGCAGCTGCTTTCTCCAAGGTTTGCTATCTCACACTTTTCATACCTACACACGTATTTTTAATATTATTTCTGTGAACAGACAGCACAAAAAAAACCTGGAATTCATCAACTTCCCATAGCATAAGTGCAAGAAATGCACAACTTTATCCCACCATCATTCAACAGCTGTTGATTCATGGGAGTCCTGAGCTTCAGGAACAGCAGCAACACAAAGCACTCACATATAAGACTCACATCTAATCAAGACTTACACGTTAAAAGTTATTAAATCACTATATAAGTAAATTTAATAAAAACCGAACACGGCGGAACGAACCATAAATATTTTTTTTTTCTTATTTGGCCAGCTGCTAAATTTCTAGATACATTTCATTTCAGGCAAATGCAGGGTTTGGTGTTTAAAAATTCAATTCTCCCTCTGCGTGAGGCAGTGCCTCGTTAACGGGTGACCTACTTCGCCGGCAGCCCCGCATTGTTTCGCTCTCAGCTCCCCATTGATCACATTTTTGCTGCGAGCACAATCTTCAAGACCTTCCCCCTGGGTTCACGTTCAACTCATCTCCTGCATTTTTCACGGGTTATTCGAAAAGGCACTTTCACACTCTCACCCCGCGCAGAAAGCGATGCCTTTTTAGATGCCGATTGAAACGTTCTCCCCGTGCTGTCCCTGTCCTATTATGCCTAATCCAGTCCCTTGTTAGAAGCGCATTCAAAGCCATTTATGAGGCAGGAATACATAAAGATCAGCTCGTCAAACCGGATGCTGGCGATTTACAGACGCTCAAACATTGTGCTTGCTATCAAAACCTGTCACATAATTAAACACGCGCATCAGAGAGGTGGGACGAGCTCCGCGGCAGAGTTTTAATTCATTATCCCCGCGGATCCTGGCACTTCCTGAGCACTTGAAGGTGCGTTTGCCTTCGTACCGGATTGCCCACATCAAACAAGGTGAAGAGGAGAGCTGGAGGAACTGGGGGGAAAATCCTCTTAACAGGCTTTCCTCCCAGCCAGTCAGGATATCAGCACCAGGGAATAATCCTGTATGGGAATATGGGAATATTCCCCCCTGGATAGAGAGCCTGGGCTTGGGGTGGGGTGGGGGATGTTCGTACTAAAATACTAATTAAAAAAAAAAAACACAGACAAAAAACCAACTAAATTCCTTTTAATACCTGTTTGGCTTCTTTACAAGAAGTTCAACAGCGAGATTATTTTGAAAGCAAAAACCCAGGAACCACCAAATTTCAATTGTCCCAGGAACTGTGAGATTTCAAGGCCAGGTTGGAGGGGGCTCTCAGCTCTCTCTGCTCTACTGAGAGGTGTCCCTGCCCACACCAGGGGGGTGGAATTAAATGATCTTTATTTCCCTTCCAACCCAGGCCATCCCACAACTCAGTGATTCCACTGCAGGCAATGTCCAGCTTTTCACTCTTTCAGGAGGTCAGGAATAGGGTAGGACTCCACACCCCCACTGGGACTGCCCAAAATTGAGCTGGGAGATACAACCTGCTGGNCCCCAGCGTTGATTCCTGCAGCTGCTGTCTGCAGTTCCTGTTGTAACTCCAAGGAGATCCCTTCCTCCAGCCATCCTGCAGGGAAGGGGGATGTGCTGCTTTCTGTTTTACTCCATCAATCAACAGCCCCTCAGAAAAGTCCATTGACAAATGAGATTTGGAGCATTTCTCTGAGGTTCCTCTGAAAACCATTGCTGGTGATCTTTATTAGTGTGAAGGCCGGCCCTGCAGCCACCACGGGGCCTTTACATCTGCTAAATGCCACTTTCTTAAATTTTTCTAATGACCTTTTTATGTCTTTCTGCCTTTCTCTCCTTGGTATTTCAACAAGATGCCCAAAGTCTCTTAGGAGAAAAGAGAACTGAATTATTCTGTAGCACTTCAGAGAAGTGGTCTCCAGAAGCCCTCACCTCCACACCTCTGGTGACAGAACTAAATGTCACCATCTCTTGAGGCAAATTAACCACAGGCTGGTCTCAGCTGCACTTTTGACAGTTGCCATTCAAACTTTCAAGGGGTCTTTTCTCCCCAGCTTCATCTGAGAGTTTTCACTCTGCTGAGTTCACAATGCCACCCATTGCTGTAGAACCAACAGGTTTGGACAGGAAAGGTCCCAAATCCTGAAGGAATGTCACAGTAATGCCAGGACCAGGACTGAGGGAAGGACACCCTGGACCTGCTGCTGCCCAGTTCTTCAGGCAGCATCAATTGATTCTTGTCCAAAATTCCATTTTCATCACCACACAATAAGTTTTGCTGCTCTTAAAATATTCGTTTCCGAAAAAAACCCACTTTCCAAAGCCGCTGTAAACCCCATCCTTTTTTAAGTTATAATTGCTATTTACAATCTCTTAACTTTGCAGGTGTTAAGACCATTGTTTAATTTTTACTGAGAGCTTTTTCCTTTTTTTGCACAGAGTGATTGCAAGGCAGAACACGAGACACTCTCTCCCCCACTGAATGTGTCCTGTTCGCTCTGAGCTGTGCCTGCTCTTACCAAAGCAAGTTCCTTCACACCTAAAGCCCTTGAAATCCTTGATATTCAGGAAGCTCAGCCCCCAGGGGTGGCACGGTGGGCTTTTTCCTGCTTGACTTTTGCACAAGACAGCGCCAAGAGGAGGCAGCTCCTCCAAGAGCTCCTCCAGCAAAAAGAAGGAGGCAGCTTCAGCTCCTGCCCACATTGGCTCTGGAACAGAAGCTACACTCAGCACCTGATTGGCACTAATTGATAGGGCCTTGCTCTCCTGCCTACTGTCATTAGGAATTATCCGTGTCCTGAATAAAGTGATTGAATTCTCCACGCTCTGTCCCATTTCTGCAGTGTATCTTCATCTTTTTTTTTTTGCATTCATATCCAAAAATTAATTTAAGGGGGAAAAATTATGAAACGCGGCTCGTGCCTCGTGTCCTTCCTGGATGTCCTTACAGATCTGTTGAAATAATGTCAGCAGAGGTTTTTTGTCACCCTGCTTTTTGCAGTGTTCTATGTTTTTACTTCTGTAGTAGAATTTCTCATACATTTTCTATAAACACAGTCCTTGTTTTTGTAACCAACCTAAATAGTTTTAAACTTCTAAATTATTTTCATTCCTTTCTCCTAAGGCAGAGAAAGATGATAAACTATGTCATTATCCTGTAAAATTGTAAAGGTAGTAACCTCATTGACCAATCCACAACTGTCTTAAGAAGGATATAAAAATAAAAAAATAGAAAAAGGCAGGCCCTTTTTCTGGTCCTGCCTAAGCAGTCCTAACCTACTACTAAAAAATCTACATATTTCTTTCGTGTCAAACAATACAACAGTTTTTAACTGGCTGGTTGGCAGCACCTCTGAAAAGTTAAAGCCCACTGAAGATGTTTGGTGATGTGACTGAGACTGCAGGAGCATTTTCTCTGGGCTCTGTGCTCGTCCTTGAGCACCATTTCTGTTAGGGACACTCTGTGCCCGTTAGTACACAAACCAAATTCATATATTTGCAAATGATGCAAAGGTTTCTTCTGGTGATTACTCCATCCCAGGAGTGTCCTTGGCAATCTCCCCTTTGCAGGATATATAGCTCAGGCTGCAAGTGCCAGGGTGACAAAGCTGGAGCTCGCGCTAATGTGGCAGATCAATCACCTGACTGAAAGATACACAGACGCAGAAAAGGTGGTTTATATCTGTCATATTCAAGGGTAAACTTGCAGCACTTGAGAAGACTGCTCAGATAAGTCTGCACAGCAGACAGTGCTGCTGGCCTCGGTGTCTAATCAAAAGAAAAATATGTTGTCTGTTTAACAATACCAACAGTTTGGAGACTCCTCGGAGCAGTTAACCCATGGGCAGCCATCAAAGGCGTTGGGAGTTTGGCTGAGAGCTCACTCAGATGATTGAAACCCCACGATGTAAATTTTAGTCATTGGAAAGTCAAGCTGAGCCATCAAACAAAAAAATAGTGTCTCTATCCTGACATATCAGGGAACAGACATTGTACTTTCCAGGTGATAAACTGCTGGGGAGCACAAGCTGCCGAGCAGGAGAAACCTTCAGGCTTTATCCTGCAGCCTGCATTCATCAACAGGGAAGTTCAGACTAACTTTATTTTAGGGTGGTGGGAGTTGAAGGTCGTGCTGCGTATCACCAGCATGAAAAATCCTTATTTCCCCTGGAAAAGTTCCCAAATAATGTCTTGTGAGTGATGCTGCAATTGTCTAGCCTGAACTAAAGACACAGCATGGGGTGGGAAATGGCTGATGGGAGCACCCACCTTTTCCAGCAGGGACTGAGAACTTGTTGAACAGAAACCAATGGAAATGGCTCCATTGGCATCTCTCTTTCAAACAAGAGATGTTTCAAATGGTAGCATTAACAGAAATTCTCTTTGCAGGGATATTTCTATTTTGTTTTTCTTCCAAAATTCAGGCTATTTGCAATGTCAGCAGAAGAGACATGAGAGCCAGGGCTGGGTGGCTCCTTGCAGGGTCCTCTGTGCTGTTTTTTTCTGCTAAGGGAAAAAGGGAAGGAGGATGGGAGTCTTTTCATTCCCTCTTCCTGCAGCAACCCCTTCATTTCCTGGCCTGTTTCTGCCACATCTGGCAGATGTCAAACTCTTGTTGTAACCAACTCCTTGAGAAGAGTCAGGAGAGAGAGGAGAGAGAAGAGTGTTTAGTTTGTGCTCTCCAGCAAACAGCAGAGAACCTCTGGGGGACAAGGACCAGGTAAAAAGGAATGTGGGATGGAGTAAGGAGGGATGTGGGATGGAGTAAGGAGGGATGCAGGATGGAGTAAGAAAGGATACAGGATGGAGTAAGGAGGGATGTGGGATGGAGTAAGGAGGGATGCAGGATGGAGTTAGGAGGGATATGGGATGGAGTAAGGAGGGATGCAGGATGGAGTAAGAAAGGATACAGGATGGAGTAAGGAGGGATGTGAGATCGAGTAAGGAGGGATGTGAGATGGAGTAAGCAGGGATGTGGGATGGAGTAAGGAGGGATGTGGGATGGAGTAAAGAGGGATATGGGATGGAATAAGGAGGGATGCAGGACGGAGTAAGGAGGGGTGTGAGATGGAATAAGGAAGAATGCGGGTGGCTCCTACTCCTCTGTTGTTGAACCTATTTTTGGTCACTCTGCACTTTAGAGAAGCATTAAAGAAACTAAATCCTGAGAGGATTGGGTCTGTTCATGGTTTGGTGCATAACACAAAGAAGACAATTAGCTGTTAAATTCCACTGCAACTTGACGCCTTTATTATTTATTATTTAATAAAGCTTTTTGCTTTATTAAGAAGGACCAGCTGATACCCCAGTGGTGGAACATGACCTGCTGGACATGTCATTAGGTGCTACTTGAGTTGACTTGCCTTAAAAATATTCCCATTTAAAACCATGTCCCTTAAGAACCCCGTGTTGCAGTTCTGGCACCAGTGTAAAAAACATTAAATTACATCAAACCCTCCTCACACCTCAGGGAAAGCCCAGAATTTCAGGGGGTCTGCACAGATTAGCAGGATGGGGAGTGCCAGGTTAGATCTTCCATTTCTGACCAGTGGGGAAGTCTTTAAACTGGGAAGGCACAGCAGGCAGAGATTGCTGTAGGTAACGAGAAGAATCAAAATCTTGCAGGATCAAGAACTTTAACAGAGAAATTAATTAAAACCCCCTCATTAATCGATCAGATTTCACACATTCACATACTGTAACACAGAAAACAACTTCGGGAGCAAACAGTCAAATAAAAACCTGAAAAACCTCTTCCAGTATCTGTATTTTTCTTTGTTATAGTGACCTCCAGAGGTACCAGGTAACAACTGAACTTCCCGAGTCGGAAACAAGAGTCCACTCCCCCAGTTCCATCACTGCAGCTCTGAGCTGTACCACATAATGGGTTTCATCTGGGAAGTTCAAGGTGGAAATTCCATTGGGGAGCGGGGAGAGAGAACCATCTGCCTGCAGTTCGAGTTGGTTTTAATCAATACCTGAAGGTTCTTCCCCGAGGGCTGCGGAGCATTGCTCATCCCGCCCACAGCCGTGACCCCCACTCCCCATGGCAGCAGCAGCTGGATCCGTGCCTTGTGAGCCATTTTCTCTGCTCCTCAGATAAATCTGGGCCGTGTCATCACATTTCCCTCCAATCTGAATCCTCACCAGCTTCAGGGCCAGGTACTGGGCAGGCTGCCAGCAGCCCAAGCTCTGAGCGTGGTGGACAGACTCGAATGGGATGACAACAGAGAGGGTTCCATCTCTGTGTCACCCTCCCTTCTCTGGCAATTCTGCACAAAACACTGCAGTGTTTGAGGACAAACCTCCCAGACCCCACAAGGGATGAAGTTATCTGCAAGGCTTTCCCTCCTCTCAAGGAGCTGGCCTGATCCCACTGGTGACTTTGCCACTGTCACCCCTGGCCACAGCAGGGATGCTCCCGTGGATGCAGAGATGGGATAACAAGCACCAGGGATTCTCCCTCCAGCTCCTCCCACAGCCCCACAATCCCATCCATGTCAGCTGAATGGCATCAACAGCCCCCGTGGGCAGCAGGATGTGGCAGGCTGGATTTGGGTGCACTCACTAACCCAGTTTTATTCCCTAATCTAATTCCCCATCCAGGGTGGTGTTTATACAACAACTCATTAAACCCTCCGTAACTGCATTACTTTATTCCAGTTCAAACTGCAGACATAGCCTGGGTTTATGCAAACAAACACTTCCTGAGTAACTTGGAGCTCCCAAGTACACTAATTAAATCTGTCACATGCACAGTGGAACTTTAAATTATATTTGCTCGATCCTTTAGCAGTAAATGGTGCTTTGAACTGAGTGCACGATGAATGAAATCACATTCCTTGGTCTGTTCAGGGGAAAGGAAGTGGGGATTCTGAATCAACTTTGATTCAATTCTCTGCTGTTTTCTGTTGAATCAAAGTCAACGTGCTGGACGAGCACCACCCAGGCTCAGTGTTTGCAGAGGATGTTCTGCTTCATGTGGGCATTCCAGAGCAGGATGGGAACAGACTGAGGCTGGAAAGGACAGAAATTGTGCAGGATGTGCTCTGTAACACAAGGCAGGCAGAGGGCTCAGCAGGTATTCCTGCAGCAACCCCACTGCTTCTGTTTCCAAGATGCCACCACAAAATCCATGCAGACCTGTTCCATGTGCTTCACCCGACTGAAAAGCCATATCGTGGTGGGTTTTGTCTCAGAGGCGACAAAATCAGAGAATTTAGGTTGGAAAACACCTCCAAGATCACCAAATCCAAATTTTGTTGGACTTTGTTTGACAAAACAGAAGACATGAAATGTTGCCCTGCAGGGTTCAGTGTTTGTAATTTTGCAGAAGAAGCTCCCATGCATTTTCTATAAACACAGTCCTTGTTTTCCTAACTGGCCAGGATTGTTTTGAACTTTCAGATTGTTTTTCATTCCTTTCCCCTGGGGCAGAGAAAGATGATTGACCATGTCTTTATCCTGTGAACTGATAGAGGTGGTAACCTCTTTGACCAATCCATGATTGTCTTAAGAAAGATATAAATGAGAGAATAAAGAAGGGAGGCCCCCTTTTGGGTGGTCCTGCCTGGTGATTCAAACTGCTGCTCTGAAGTCTGAGTGTTTCTGTCGTAGCCAGCAGAGCAACAGTGACACAGAGGCAGAGAGGGGTGATGCAGCCCCTGGGCTCACCCCAGCAGGCTGTGGCACCTGGGACATGCACAGATCCTCTCCTGGGGTTGTTCCCAACTCCCTACCAGCCTGGCTGAGCACGGGGGGCTCAGGGGACAGGGACGTCCTTGGTTGCAGAGTTAATTTGCTCTGTGAGTGAACCCTCAGGGGAGGAGGCTCACCAGGGAACCCACCGGGTTCCTGTGCTGCCTCCAAACCCTGCAGCCGCAGCAAGAACCACCCCACAGTGTGATCCAGCAGCCTTCCCTCTGCCTGCAGGAGCTCTCACTTACTCTAAAACGCTTTATTAGTGCTTGGGGAATAGCAAAGCATTGGCGTTAAAGCGGTGGCTGAGTGGGAAAACGCCGCACATTTCTCAGCTTTAACAGTAAAGAGTGGCTGGGAATGGTCTTTAGCTCCATTACAGCAACACACATCGTGTTTATCCCGGACACTGATTACCCCGTGGTTCTGGGAGGCCAGCATGCATAATTCATGGGGGAGACTGACTCAGGACAGAAATATCCCTTGGTTTTTATCACTGAGCTGCAAAAGACTCTTCCCTCCTGGCGCTTGTGCTGCTCTTTAAACCCCTCACATGCTTGTCTGTGTGTTCTCTGCAAAGCACTTGGCACGGTTTGCTCGAAATAAATAATAAATACTGATAGTCGTGTTGGACAGGACCTCCCTCCCTCCTCCTTCCCCTTCCCCACTGGGTGCTGTCTCCTCCTGGCAGGGAGCAGCCAAAGCCACGCTCAGATTTTCTCCTCTCCTCCTCCTCCCCAGCCTGAGCACAGGAGCCATCCCCACCCTGGAGATGGGGAGCAGGAGAGATGTGAAACAGCAACGCTCAGTTTGCTCCCAGATCCTCAAAGAGGGTGAAACAGGCACAGCCAGGCCTTAATTTCTATTTTTTGGTATTTCCTCCCTCAGAATGCCATTCCTGCACTCCGTGGAACCACAGCAACGGTCAGGTGGGAACTGCTTGGCTCTTCCTGCACCAGTGGGGTCCCAGGGCATCCACAGCTCCTGATTCTTCTCTGGGGGAGCAGGGGGAAAATCTATTTCCGTGCTGAGGAGCTGATCAATCTCTGCCAGGACTGATTTCCTTTAATGCATTAGCAAAGGAGCTGAAGGATCACAGAATCCTGGAATGGTTTGGGTTGAAAGGGACCTTAAAGATCATCCAGTGCCACCCCTGCCAGGGCAGGGACACCTTCCACTGTCCCAGGTGGCTCCAAGCCCTGTCCAGCCTGGCCTTGGGCACTGCCAGGGATCCAGGGGCAGCCACAGCTGCTCTGGGCACCCTGTGCCAGGGCCTCCCCCCCCTCCCAGGGAACAATTCCTGCCCAATATCCCACCTAACCCTGCTCTCCTCCAGCTTAAGGCCATTCTCCTGTCACTCCACACTGCAGCACCACTCACCTCCATGAAAGCCAAAGCACCCTCACAGAGAAGAATTTCTTCCCAATCCCCCATCTAACCCTCCCAGAGAAGAATTTCTTCCCAATCCCCCATCTAACCCTCCCAGGGAAGAATTTCTTCCCAATCCCCCATCTAACCCTCCCAGGGAAGAATTTCTTCCCAATCCCCCATCTAACCCTCCCAGGGAAGAATTCCTGCCCCAGCCCAGCTCCCCACACTCCCCATTCCTGCTGAGAGGGCACAGCCAGAGCTGCCTCATCACACAGCAATCCCCAGGAACTGGTGATGCTCCAGCACAGCTTTCCCCTCCAGGCCTTAGAACTCCGCAATCCTGTATCCAAATAATCCTTTCAGCTCATAACATATTTTTAGACATCCCATTAATATTTAACGAGACAGCCCACAGCAAGTTAGATAGCACAGCAATTAATTTTTAAATGCTGACATTTATTACAGCATGTAAGCGCTACCTAACTTGCTGTGGGCTATCTGGATAAATGTCAGTTAAATATCTAATAATTCCTTACAATTTAATATGAACATAAAGGGGGGGAAAAAAAGCCCTGTAATTATCCATTATTTTTAAAGTTTGATCGAGATTTTAATTTCGGCATTTAGGTTTCTCTCTCACCCATCCCTACTTCAGCCTCTGAGGCGAAGTCATTTTTGGTAATTAATTTGTACATTGATTAATTTGGTTTCATCTAATGTTTAAATCCATGCTTGGAAGGCCCAAGATACAGCAGGAAAAAAAAAAAACAACCTGATTAATGTTGCAACAGGCTGGCAGGACACCCAGCAGCCTGAGAGATGGACCTGGCATTCCCAGAGGGAAGGGACAGAAAGGATCAATTCAGGATATTCAGGAATGAGCTGGGGGAACCACCAGGCTGATCCTGCTAGTCCAGAGGCTGATCCTGCTAGTCCAGGTAAATTCCTCACACCTGGATCACAGCAGAGGCGTTGAGAGCTCGTTAACAGCTTGGGCAGTCAAAGGAATTTTGAACAAAAGATTTTTGTTTTGACAGAATAATTTAAAGTTAAAATTAAATCATTAAAATAAAGATTGATAGATAGATAGATAGATAGATAGATAGATAAATGGATAGATAAAATTTAAAATTTTAAATAGAAGGAAGAAAGCCTTCAAATTTGCAGCTCTGAAATCCTCCCTTCACAGCAGTATGGGCAGCCTCTTCCCAGCCCTGTACGAAGGGGTCTCTCTGTCACAATATGGGAGTAGAAAAGCTCATTTCTGCACAGAAATTGCAGCTCAGAGCAGCATCTTCTCCTCCCTGAACGGTTCTGATTCCAGGAGCAGCAAATGCAGCCCCTTGTCCCATCCCTAAGCCTGACCCTGCTCAGCCCCTTGTCCCAGCACAGCCCAGGGTGTGAGGAGCCACCGAGGCTCCATGGGAAACACACACAGCTCTGGAATCAGCTCTGCTTGTACCTCATACATTTTCCTGTCATTTTTATCCCCTGGGTATTTCGTTACTGAGGGATATTTGCATGAAAATAGAATCTTTGTTTCATAAGAATTCATCTGCTCCTGTAACGCGGTCCTGGAGGAGCTGGCGGTGAATGAACACGCTGCATTTCTCATGTTCTCACTCACACACACACAAAAATTAACAATTATTTAAATTATTGTGTCTTTTGGAGGCTTAATTTTCCTCCGTGAATTTCCTGTTCAATCAGTGCCACCGAAATCCTGAGCCCTGAATGGGAGGAAGGTGCCAGGCAGGGCCTGCATGAGCCTGACAGGAGAATTTCCAAGGGCTTTGGGGTTGGGAAATCTCTGTGTTCACATCCTGCTGTGACGGGACAGGGGTGACAGCAACAGCAGGAGCTTCAAGGTGGGACATAAAGAAGAGAAATTCAGGGCTTGAGTTTCCTGTCTGTATCAAAACCTCTGGAAACATCCTTCTCCCCCCTCCTCCCAAGAGAGGTCTGTGCCCTCGGGGCAATGGGTGTAAATGAACACATTCCAGTTTTTCATAAAAATAGATTACTTTGGGGAGGCTGCCCTTAACAACACACTTCTCACATGCTTCACTTTGCAGGGTTTTTAATCAAAATTTTTCTCTGAGATGCTTCCCAAAACCTTCGCAGAAATATTGTGTTTTCCAAAGGCTGCAGGAAGAGCACTTGTAATTGGAAAAAAAAAAAAAAAGAAGGCAATACCAGCTTTGGAAATGAACCTGGTAAAGTTCCCAATTAAAATTTGTTCTAAAAACCAAACAAAACTTTACAGAGAAGAAACCAAGCCTCATAGCAAAGGGGAAGGTTCAGATTCACTAAAAACAACTTGTCAGGAGGGTTTTCCATGTTTGTCATCCCTTCCCTTCAAGAGGACGTGTGAGGGAGGCTCTAACCAGCACCATGGGGCTTTCCAGCCACAGGAGCATTCCCATTAATTGTTCTTCCAGGACTCAGAGTAAATAAGATGAAAACCTCCGTCTGTGATGCTTCTGAGCAGGCATTCTGTTCCCTTACCCTCCTTTAATTGGAACAAATGTACCCATTTAGAGCTACATATCTTCCAAATTCCCACTGTCTCCTGCAATTCACGCTGATATTTTATCACTTGATAAACAATCAGGTTCTTTGCTTGCCTAATCCTGCCTCCCTTGCTCGCAGGGCCTGCAGCTCCTGATCCATCCAGCCTGTGCACATGTTCATTAGCTCCATCCATTCCAGCTGCACGGCCCAGTGGAGCTGAAAAAGCTGCAGGAATGTTCCCTGCCAGTGCAGGCTGTGGGGAGGGAACCTGCAGGATTCCCTGCTGCAGACACAGCTCACCAGGGACACGGGGTAGGATCTGTCACATCCTCCCTGGGTGAGGCTGCAAATTCTGGGCCAGATAAAATTAAGAGAATAAAAAGCAGTTATATTTATTGAAGGGTTTTCAGGAACATTCAGGGCAGACAAAGCCCCCCAGGGGCTACACCCAAAATGGACAATGGGTCATGGATNTCAGGTGTCCTTGATTGCCAGGCCTGGAGAGGAATTGTTGTGTCTGACCCAAATGGGAGAGCAGCAGCTGCCACTGGAGATGGAGTTTAGAGTTCTACACTAAAGAATTGCAGGATTACAAAGATATGAAAAATATAAAAGCTGAAATCCTGAGGCATCAATCCAAATTCCAGGCATGCATCCCCCGTGCCCGGGCAGGGCTTTGCTGCCTCCCTCTGATTTCCCACCAGCTCTCCCCTGCTTGCAGGGCTGTGATAAACCAGCAGCAGGCTTAACCTTTTCCAAAGGGCACCCCCCTCATCATGCAGCATTGCCAGCCCTGCACAGAGCACGTCCCACAGGGTTGGGAGACGAGGCTGTGTGAGAGCAATAACCTTTGAAAGCCTCTGAGGCTGCTGGGCCCACAAATTACTGAATTAATCGTTGGCCTTACCTTTGGAAAACGCAAACAGAGGAAGCAAGGAACCTGAGCAGTCAGCTCATGTCACCCTGGTTTTTGCAATGTTCCATGTTTTTACTTCTGTAGTAGAATTTCTCATGCATTTTCTATAAACACAGTCCTTGTTTTTGTAACTGGCCTAGATTGTTTTGAACTTCTGGATTGTTTTCATTCCTTTATCCTAAGGCAGAGAAAGATGATAAACTATATCACTATCCTGTAGAATTCTAGAAGTAGTAACCTCACTGACCAATCCACAATTGCCTGAAGAAAGATATAAAAATGAGAAAATAAAGAAGGGCTGGGCCTTTTTCTGGTCCTACCTAGTGCAGTCCTGACCTGCTGCTCAGGAGTCTGCGTGTTTCTTTCGTGTCCAACAGCACAAGAAGCTCAGAGGGAATGAGAGCCATTCCCTGCATCTCTCCTGTCACTGGACTGTTTAATTGAAGCAAAGGATTCACTGAACTCTGAATGAAGAGCAGCAGCTGCCTTGGGATTCGTAAGATGGATCTGACACAGGCAAACATGTTTCCTGCCATAATCCAGATTAATCACCCTGTCCATGTCTGAGCTCTCCTCTGCCACTCGCTGACAGAGCCTCCACAGCTCTGCAGCTGCTGCTGCCTCCTCCTGGGAGAGCCTCCCTCTGACTCCAGAGGGGACCAGCAGCAATGGGGAGATGTTGGTGTGCACTGAAAGCTTTAATAATGAAACTCCAGCCTAACAGAAACTGCTGCATGTGCTGCCACACCCTGCACGTGCTCACCCACTGCCTTTGGGACACGGGGAATGGGTGGAATAGGAAGAGGAACCAAGGGTGTCTGTGTCTAACCTGCTGCCCAGGTGCTCAAAGAGGCTGCAACAGGCATAGCCAGGCCTAAACTTCTAATTTTTTTGGTATTTCCTCCCTTGGAATCCCATTGCTGCACTCAGTGGAACCACAGCAAGGCAGAACTGGGTCAGGTGGGAGCTGCTTGGCTCTTCCTACACCCAGGGCATCCACAGCTCCTGATTCTTGCAGCAAGGGGAGCATGACCTGGAAAAATCTCCTCCCACCTCGGTCATCCAGAGAGGAGAACCCTGGTTAGATATCAAGGAATGCCAGGGGACAGTCACCCCCAGCCAGCAATGCTTCAGCAGAGCAGGTGTGAGAGGAAATGGCCACAAGCTGTGCCAGGAGAGGTTTAAATTGGATATTAAAAAAACTTTTTTTCGGCAGAAAGGGTTGTAAAACATTGGCACAGACTGCCCAGGGCAGTGGTGGAGTCTCCATCCCTGCAAGTGTTCAATAAACATGTGGATGTGGCACTTGAGGACGTGCATTAGTGGTGAATATGGGTTGATGGTCAGACTTGATGTCTCAAAGGTCTTTTCCAGCAATGATGATTAATAAATAAAGCTTTCCCAGCCTTAGTGATTCTATGATTCCACCTCTGGATGTTCAGTGTCAGAGCCCTCTGCTGCCAGCCCAGCTTTGGGAACGTGTGAAAAACCTTCATGGTGGCACAGGGCAAGAGAATAAGCACAGCTCAAGGTATTCCTCATTTCCAAGTTATTCTGTTATTTCCAGTGCTGCTGAAGGCTGCCCACATCTCCTGGCTCAAAGGAAACCTGTCCCTCTCCATTGCCTGCGATGGTAATTCATCAGCACCTCTCTCCAAAGGAAACACAGCACCTTGGGAATGGATAAATACATGAAACATCTGAAAAATGAGTGTTGTAATTCACCAGCAGATCCAAATCATCGCCGGGAGCCTCTTGGTTGTGACAGTGCTTCCCTGAGGCTGCTCAATTCCACACCCTGAGCTGCAAGCACTGAAATGCTGAGCCTGGCACAGAAACGGGCCCAGAGCTGCAATTGAAATGCACGCTGTGGCTGCAGGATGAATTGTGAGGGCGAGGACAGGACAGGAGCTGTGGCACTGATGGCAGAGCTGCGTGGGAGGGAGGGGCTGTCACCTCACCTGGCACGGCAGTGACGGGTACAGCCCGCTCCTCCAGGGCTCTGCAGAGCCACATTAAATATTCACCAGCGTCTTAGAGACTTCCCAGTCAAAGAGCAGGCAGCAGAAAGCCAATCTGAACAGCAAAAAGTGGAAAAGCACCTTTAAAGGATGTATTTTTAGGAAGCATTTTGGGACTTGTGGAACTTTCTGCAGTTTTTCCCGTGGGTACGTGCAAAGTAGCTCATGTGAGTCACTTGGCCATCCCAATTCTCTGAGAGATGGACCTGGGGACAGGTCCATCCCAAAATCTCTGAAAGATGGACCCTGGACATTTGGGGTATTTTTTCCCAGATGCACTTTATTTTACCCTTGTCCCCAGCACTGGTCCCCAAGTGCCAAGGCTCTTCTCACACCAGACACAGGAAATTCTTTGGTTTCAAACTAAACCTCCTCTGCCCCAAACCCGATGCCAGCCCTTCCCTGCACTTGATTAATTGTGCTGATCACTTCACCTGGTGCTAATCAGAGCAGTGAAATGTTCCTCATTGTTAAACGGAGTGATTAATTACCAGGATTGCCAGGGAAGCCTGCCACCAGCAGCATAAATTCACAGAGCATGTTTGGAAGCGTTTGCCAGTGGCAGAGCCTGAGGAGTAAAATATTGCCTGGTTATTTATCTTCCCCCATCACATGGCAAGAGCAGCAGCCACTGGAGAGGCAGCTCAGCCCTTTGTTGGTTTAAATTATTGTGAAACCCGGGGTCTAACATAAGGATTTATTTTGATGGATTTGATCCAATGAGAACATGCCAAAAGCTGTCCCTGAGGCCACTGTGACCTGTGGTGACTCCTCAGGCCCAGCCCTTCCAGCACCCTCAGGCTCCAGAACTCCCACTCTGAGCAGCCAAGGGTGCAAAACACTTGAAACACAAGAAAGGCTCCAAGTCCAACTACAACACAGTCCCCAGTGAGGAAAACAACTGTAAAAGATGAGGTTTGAGCCCATTTTTTTTGCCTTGGTTTGGGAATCAAGTAGAGAAATGACTGAGGAAATTAGTTTTCCAAATCTCTGCTTAACACAGAAACATTCCCTTCAATTTGAATTTTGTTATTTCATTTGAAGTGGCAGATTTGCCTTTGCTCATCCTTGGTTGTTTTTTACATATATATGCACACAACAGGGTAAAATCCTTGTTTCATGAGCAGACACCCCAGGAGGAGGAGGAGGAGGAGGAGGAGGTGTCTGCTGGCAGCTGTTGGAGCATCTGGCCCTGTTTAACCAACGGGTGCCTTCTCATCCTGTGAGATGGTGGAGGGAGCCACACGTGTCTCTGGCTGCTGCCTCTGAGCTTCTGCCTAAAAACATCAAAGCAATTTTCTCATCTACACCTGGAACAGGTGTGTGAGATCTTCCAGCCCCATCCTGGCTTGACCCACAGCATCCCCAGAATCCTCAGAGGAGACTTTGTCCTTCACAATTACTCAGGTCTGAGCACAGACTGACAGATAGAGAATCACAGAAGGGTTTGGGTTGGAAGGGACCTTAAAGCCCATCCAATGCCACCCCTGCCATGGGCAGGGACACCTGCCACTGTCCCAGGTGGCTCCAAGTCCCATCCAACCTGGCCTTGGGCACTGCCAGGGATCCAAGGGCAGCCACAGCTTCTCTGGGCACCCTGTGCCAGGGTTTCACCACCATCACAGGGAAGAATTTCTTCCTAATATTCAATCTAAGCCTGTTCTCTGCCAGTTTGAAATGCCTGCTTTTCCAAAAACCTGTCACCAGCAGTGCCCACGATGGCAGCCCTTGGGGACAGCAGAGCCCCCACAGTGACAATCTCAGAATCACCAGATGGTGTTCCCACAAGGACACTAAAAACCAGTGTCAGGCAAGACTAACCCTGCCTGGGTTACAGCTCACAGCTCCCTGAGGGAAGCTCCATTCCAGCCTGGTCCCTGGAGGAGCAGTGGCCACAAACACGATGTCCCTGAGCCCCAGGGTGCTCTGAGCAAACAGGCTCTGCCTCGTGCCCAGCTGTCCCTGCCTGCCCAGATGAGGCACTGCTGCTTGCACACTTGAGGGAACACTGCTCATCCATCACCTGCCTGTCCCCACCAGAGCTGTGCCTGGCTGAAAAAAAAAGCCAGCAGGCTCCCAGAGCCTTCTTGGGGGAATGACAGGTCCCACAGGCTGGGAGAAACCAGCCAAGGTTGTTTTGCTGCCCGTGTCAGGAAAATTATGGAAGGCACTGCAGTCTGAGCAGCTGGAGGCCGGCAGAGCTGCCAAGCATCCAGCCAGGCAGCAGTAACGGGTTTATTAAAACCCAGGCAGGAAAGCTCAAGTCCAGAGACCCAGTGAGATCTTCAGGAACTTCCTGGGACACTGCCAGAAAGGCATCTTCAGGACCAGCTGGAAACAGAAGGTGACATCTGGTGTGAGATCAGCCCTTGGGGAAGCCCTGCGTGCCCGAGGATGCTCTGCCTGCTCTGGAGAGCTGCTGTGGCTGCTGGACAACTGCCCAACTGCCCCAAGCCCCAGAGCCCTCTGAGCCAGACCAGCCTGGAGCAGCCCAGGATCCAGCCCTGCGTCCTGGACAGGAAGGCAGAGGGCTGGAATTCACTGGGAAGCTTTAGGAAGGAGCTGTCTTGCAGACAACTCATTTGAGGATTTCGAGAATTCACAGATTAAATGGCTGTGACTAAGAATAAACACAAAATATTGCTTTGTTCTGCAGCTAGATGGGGATTTGCTCGTACACCAGTGCCAGGAGAATGTGGTAATTAAGTGATTCTTCAGGCTGGAGCTCACCCAAGCCATGAGCAGGGTTTTTGGAGAGAACCTGCCCGTTTTCCCAAAGCACCATCAGGATGTGAATAGGCCTCGATTACAGCCCGAGCCAAACAGGGAACCCCAGATTCTTCACAGGCTCCAGAGCTGCTCCACTGGGATGGATCCAAGAGGGAGCAGGAACAGGGGACACTGATGGCCTTGGTCACATCCCCACACCACAGGAAGATCTGGATTATTCAAATGCAGGATGGCAGGACCCCTACTTGTGACAGAGTGAGGAGCCATTTAAATGTTTCCATGCTTCAACTGTTCAATGCAAAGTTCAAGCCATCTAAGTATTTTCCAGAACATTCATTTTTGTCTCATCTCAGAAAGCTGAGGAGCAGGGACGTTCTACAGGGGCAGGCAAAGCAGGAGGGACATCCCAGAGCAGACTTTTAACAGAAAAGCACATCCCTTCCTGACTGCTCTTCAGAGGCTGAGCTCACCATTTACACAACACAATTCATGATTGGACTCGATGATCCTCAAGGTTTTTGGTTCCTTGAGGACTTCAGGCTGGGCACTTCCAGTGGGGCCATGCCCTGAACAAGTGTCACAGTAAAAAGGAGGGTGGTTTCACAGATTTCCAAGTAAGAGTTAATTCAGGTTTGTCCGAATCAGGCTTGTCAAATCTCCTGGGGTCAGAAAAATCAGGATATGTTTTCTACATCTCTCATCACCAGAGATGCTGCTGTGGTTGAGCCAAGTCTGTTTCAGCAGACTGGGACACTCCTTTTTCATCCCAGGATCCACCAAGTCCCGTGTCAGAAGGATCAAAGCTTTTAGAGGTGGCCAGTCCCTCCCGTGGGACATGGCCTGGTGTGACACAAATGGAACAAGTTTTAGATGATATTTGCATCTTTCTTTCTTTTGCTTGTGACAGCAAAAGGACTTCCTGCTGTCAAAAAGAATTTCGAGTCACTTAAATCCACAGAAGAATTGAGGATTAAAAGATAGAAGTTGTCAGCCTGGTGTTTTAAGCTCATCCTGCCTCCCCCCTCCAGAACCTCCCATGCAGCGCCTGAAATGCCTCCGGTGATTATGTTTGTAAGCACGGAAGATGCAGCAAAAAAAAAATTGATTACACAGTGATAATAGGAATATGCTCGATGTTTAGGTGTCAAATGAAACATAATTCTGAAGGATATTCTTGCCTTTAGAATAATACATCATCTCCCCAAACCGCCACAAGCTCCCCTGTTATTAATACTCTCCTGAACGACTACAATTGAAATGATAATGCGTTTCTAAATTAATATTGCATCTTTCCCCATTTCGGTATCTGATGAGCTGTATCAAAACTTCATTAAATCACTCCCTGTTTTGCCAGCTCCAGCTCATACTCGGGCCCGTGGAACACAGCTGCCTCCTCACCAGCCCCTGCTCGGAGCCACGCGCCGCCAACGCCAATGTGCCATCGACTGCGCTAATGGGACAAATAACAGAGCTAATGAGGTGCCTTCCAGGACGTGCCAAAAACATTCTAGGCTGCTAAATAAATACCAGGCTCAAAATTAAGAGGTGTATCAACAAATGGGTTCATGATTAGCTAAGAGTTCTCTCTCTTTGGGAAGCTCCGTGGTGTTCCCTCAATGGTTTCACGTTAGGAGTAGGGAAATGGAATTGTTCTTGTAGCTTTTCATTAGTGGTGTGATCTTCCCTTTCTTTCAGGTGTACAGGACATTTTAAAACATTTCCAATATTCCAATGCACTTATTTTTATGCTGATTCCCACTGTTCCAGTCACTCCACCCAACAGAGACAGAGCCATTCCCAGATCCCACCCTGCTCAAGGCTGCTGCCATCCCAGGCCTCCTGTCACCTCTCCCTGGGGTGGGGAACACCAACTCTTACACCCCAAAACCAGGACCAGGACAGCCTCCCCAGAATCAGCCAGGAAAAGATCTCCAAGATCATTGAGTCCAACCTGTGACCGATCCTCACCTCGTCACCCAGACCAGAAGGAGCTCCCTCAGCCCTGCCCTGATGGCTCAGATTTGAGTGGCAAATGATCTCAGCTGTGGGATCAAGTGAACATCCTTCAACAGGAAAACCATTAGGTCAGGGTTAATTAATTAGAGAGCAATTTCAGTAGTTAGAAAAAAACTTCAAACCCCAGCACTGCCTCAGCCAGGCTCTGCTCTCCCCTTGTTTTTGTTTGTTGTTAGAAGTGACTGCAATTAAGCTCTGTGTGCCAAGCCAGGACTATACATGGAGCTTAAATTAAACCGGCGCCTGCCAAGAGAGGCAGATAATTCATTTAAATTCTCATTTCAAGAGAGACATTTCATTTCAAGTTTGAAATGTAATTACTTGGTCAGAGCCCAGGAGACCACACCATCTTCAAGTGGAGTGATTGTGATTCCCAACCTCCAGTTCAGGGTTCTTGTCCCCGAGATAACCATGACCAAACAAGTCACTAATCTGAACATTTTTACTCTTAACACTTCAAGGAAAAGATTTCAGACACCCAAACATGGGCACTACAAATCTTTACCTTCTTTTTGCACATCTGGATATTTGGAAAAATTTCTTCATCCAGAGGATTGTCCAGTCCTGGCAGAGGTGCCCAGGACAATGGTGGAGTCCCCACCCCTGGGGCGAATTAAAAGCCATGTGGATGTGGCACCTGGGGACATGGGTCACTTGTGGCCTTGGCAGTGCTGGGGGAACAGTTGGACTTGATGGCCTTAGAGGGCTTTTCCAACCCTGTGATTCTGTCAGATTTTTCCACATCCTTTCAGAAAGAAAATCTCAAGACTAATTTTTCTTTTAGAGACACTTCTCCCATGCCAGTGTCCCCCCTGTGCCTCGAGGTGGCTGTGGCACCAGGGGAATGTGCAACCTGGCTGATCAGGGCTCAAGGCCCCAGCAGCTCCAAGCACAAAAAGCCATAAATCAATTTGTAGTAAGGACTAAAAATTGATTTTTCTAAAGTTGCTGTGTAGTGTAAGTTCAAGCTATGGGACTGAGACTCTGCAAAAATAGATCATCTGGTAATTTGCATTAATGAGGCTTAACAGTGTTTGTCAGGGAGTGATTAAGGAACTGTGCACCAGTCCCCCAGTGCCCACCTCCAGCAGCAGCACAGACGAGTTCTTGGGGTGCTCAGAGGCAGCAGAGCTCCCACACAGCACCCACTGCCCCTGCAGCCTTTTGGGGGGCAGCACACAGTAATTCCAGCCTGGTGCAATTGTGCCTTTCCAAATCCCACCCAAAGAGCCACAGCCATCAGTTTTCCACTCAAAATCCCTCCCAAGGAGACCTGGCCTTCAATTTCCCACTCAAAATCTCTCCCAAGGAACCCTGGCCACCACTTTCCCATGCAACAGTGCAAAACTAAACCCATTCCTTTCAATAAACAGGCTGTGGCAACTTTTATAGGCTTGCTGGGGAATGCTGTGCTGAATGTTTTCCTTTTGACAGTTTTCTTATTGCTCAGCCTCTCAGGGCTGGCAACAAACACTGCATTTGATTTTCTGGGGTGGAATTGCTCTGTTAAAAACCTGAAACACCACAACTCGCCTTCAAAAGAAATGAGACATTTCACTTGCCCCTTATTAAGCTGTTGAATTGCGATTTTTTTTCCTTTTTTAAATCGGAAGCACAAAAAGAAGAATTATTAAAATACGCGGAGCCATCGAGCGAAATGCACAATGAGGAAATCTTCAGCAGTGTGTGGCTGCAGCAATGTTACATAAAGAGGTTTAATGGGCTCTGTGGGAACAACATCAGAACGTCAGCAATTCCACTGTAGTGCATTTCAGCTCAGTTGCTCATTAAATGGGTTGCTCCGGGACTTTAACTTATTTTGGAAGTTATTATGAATCGTAGCCCTACATTCTCTGGGGTTTTCTTTTCTCTCCATTTCACACACAGCCCCTGACTCCAGGGTCAGGGATTGTGCTGGGTGATGAGACCTATCAGTGCAGATGTCAGACAGTGTCAGAGCATCATCCCAACGAGTTCCAGGATGGTTGGTCTTGAGGCGTTTTTAGGTGTTGTTCACGTTTTGGCTCAAGCACCCCAGAGAGCTCCAGCATTTCTTACACTGAGCAATCCAATGTTCAGCAATTGATTCCAGCTCAGTAACCACTGGTTGCTCTGGAGAGTGGACCTAAACAACTTGGAAAACAACTTGGAGGTCAGCTGGAAAGATATTAAGCAGGATTGTATTTTTTTAAAAAAAAACATTAAATTTTAAATGCCACTGAAATCAAAAGGAAAAATGCAGTACTATCAAAATATACACATTTCTGAGACGAGAAATCCTGTTATAAAAATGCCAAAATTACTCACTAAAAATAATTTTTCAAACAAAGCAAAGCAGTTTGGCCTTTAAGGCATTCCACACTTTTGAGGTCAACTTTTAGCCTAATTCAACTTGGTTTTGCTTTTGCCTGGAAAGTTAGCTTGATATAACCGAAGACAAAGTGTATTGCTCAGCTCTGAACAGAGATTAGAAGATCCATTTTCCTCTGCTCTCCTATGAATAACAGCGATTTTACTGCTTTGGAGCACGGAACATCTGCTGAGATGACAAAGTTTTCACTTGGATAAAAATCTAAATTTAATCCTCGCCCCGAGCACTTCCCTTCATCTCCGTGGGTCACGGGTGGGGGAGGCAGAACCAGCAGCACCCCCAGCACAGCTCTGGGCACCAGGAAGGTCTGGAGCACAGCTCAGACCTGCTGCAGGTGAGCAAAGGAATTCTGACCACAAAAATCAACCATCCCAGGGCTGTCAGGAGCAGAATCAAGGACAAGGGACAGAGGTAAAAACCCCCCTGAGGTTCAGCTGTCAGCAGCCCCAGCGAGGCTGTGATTTGAGGACAAGTGGGTGGCAATTTTCCTCCCTGAGGTATCCAGATTATGGTTTTTACCCATCCAGAATAATCCATCTCCCCCAGCTGCACGGAACCTGCTCCAGGGGCTGCCAGGGAAACTCTGCATTTGCATGGAAATGTGCCTAGGCTGAGCTCTGCCGAGCCCAGCTCAGCTCAGCTCTGCTCCTGCCTGAGCCAGGGCTGCTCCTCAGGGCTCCCTCACCTGCCTGCCCAGGTTTAGAGCCAGAGGAGGAGCAGGGCACCCTGCAGCCTGCCCTCCTTATCCTTCTTGACACTCCTCTGAGCCCCCAAAAGATCCCTGGGGAGGTTCCACGCTTGTGACACCAGAGCTGGGGCGTGGGCAGGGATTCCAAATTGAGTTCACGAGCAGCAGAACTACAAGAACCTTAAAAGATGACAAGAATGACAATCCAATCCTGCTGGCATAGAGTAAAACATTCTGGAAACATGGGCAGAGCTGGGAAAGGGGCTCAGCCTGGAGAAAAGGAGGCTCAGGGGGGACCTTTTGGCTCTCCCCAACTCCCTGACAGGAGGGAGCAGCTGGGGGGAAGTTGGGCTCTGCTCCCAGGGGACAAGGGGCAGGACATGAGCAAACAGCCTCAAGCTGCACCATCAGCAGTTCAGGTTGGACTTTGGGGACAATTCCTTCACCAAAAGGATTGAGCCCAGGGCAGTGGTGGAGTCCCCATCCCCTGAGGGATTTATGACATGAGGATGTGGCCCTTGGGGACGTGTGTCAGTGGTGGCCTTGGCAGCGGCAGGGGGAATGGTTGGACTCAATCTTGGATGGTTTTTCCCAACCAAACAACCTCCTAGCAGATCTGCATTGCCCAGAGCTGCTCCACTGAGCTTTCCTGGGCAGCCAGCTGGAAGGTGCTGCTCTAGCAGCCACAAGCAATGGCCCAAAAGCCAATTCCCTGGAATCCCAGCTCCAGCAGAGCCACACAGCAAGCTGCAGAGCTCCCACCCAGCAGCACAGAGCCAGCATTGCTGAACCAGGCAGCTCAGGCCCGTGGAGCTGCAGAGCCAGGCTTTGTTCAGTGATTCATTATTGCGAGGTGCTGAATAATTCAGCGCGCAGGATTAACGGCATATGCCACTGAAACATTCCATATGGAGCACGGCTCCATCCCGAGGGAGCTGCTCCCTCCAAAGGCACCAGCTCATCTCCCCACGCACCCAGCCTGGGCTCTGGGCAGGGGCTCCTTGGCCCAGACCCCGTGGGCTCTCTGAGGTCCCCAGGGTGGAGCGACAGGGCAGGGTCTGGAACGATGGGAATGCAAAGGGAGGGAGGGAAAGGAGTCTCCTTCATGATGCCATGGTGATTTTTTATCTTTTTTTGTCTTGTCTTTTCTTTTATATACTCTTTGCATAGTTTTTATATAGCTTTTATGCACCCTTAGGGCCCTTAGCATGCATGCTGGTAATTCCTTAAGCCCAGTAATTCAGCATAGTCCTGGTATTCTGTTGAACCAAAAGACCAAATGTTGCACTGCCAGACACAAAAGAAACACGCAGACTTCAGAGCACCAGTTCAGACCATCAGGCAGGACCACCAAAAAGGGGCCCTCTCTTCTTTATTTTCTCATATTTATACCTTTCTTAAGACAATCATGGATTGGTCAAAGAGGTTACCACCTCTGTAAATTTACAGGGTAAAGACATGGTCAATCATCTTTCTCTGCCCCAGAGGAAAGGAATGAAAAACAATCTAAAAGTTCAAAACAATCTTGGCCAGTTAGGAAGACAAGGACTGTGTTTATAGAAAATGCATGAGAACTTCTACTACAGAAGTAAAAACATGGAACATTGCAAAAATCAGGGCGACAACCAATCATCCCAAAGGCCTTGCAGTCAGAGGCTGGAAAGCCCCACGCTGTCCTGAGCAGCCAAGGTCCCCTCCAGAACACATCCTGTAAACTGAGATCAGGCCCATCCAGGGGGGAATGGCTCAGGATGGGGGGATATCACACCATTCATTCCAGCCTCTCATTGAGGAATCTTTGTTAGATGTGCTGATTTGCCAGGTCTATGAAATTGTATCCGTGATCTATCGTGGGTGTGCATTTCAGCCTGTTCCACTGGTGAAGTGTTGCACCAGAAAAATCCTTATTAAATACCAAGGTTAAAACCCTTTTCCCCTTAACCGTGTCTGGCTCTTAATTTTAACACCAAGGAAAGGCACCACTCCCACCCCTCCTGCCCAAAACAGCAGAGAGACACATCAGCCAGCACAGCTGCAGCCTCACCACCCCAAAACTCTGGCTGGGGCAGCACTCACAGCCTCGCAGAAGACACACTCAAATTATTCTCCTCATGATTTAACTTCACTGCAGCCTTTTTGAGGAGGCGACTTTATTCTCTTCACTCCCTTCTGGAGACAGATTCCCACCCACGAGCCAGAACAGTCTGGATGAGCAGAGGCAGCTCTGGCCACACTGTTCTCACAGCTGTCCAAAGGCAGCCCCACAGCGCTGACACACTCACGAACCACAGCCCAAAAAACGTCTGCGTGGGCAGCTCCTGGGAGAATCTGAACATTGCATCAGCCCTTCCGTGTCCTGGAGGAATTTCTGTCATCAGTGGAAGAGAGAACAAGGCTGTCTCCTGGAAAACAGAGAGTGAGAGCAGCACACACACAGCCAGGGCTGCAGTGACCTATCAGCTCAGACAGAACCAGTCCTGGCATCCTCCCATATTCCAATCAATAACTGAACAGAAGGTGATACCCAATCCAGAAGATAAAAATCTCACTAAATTAAATTAACTTGTACAGTGTAATCAACGTTCATTAAGCCAATTTAGTCAAGCAATGACCTCAGCAGCTTTCACTTAATCATATCCTTAAATGTCAAATCCACATGCAGATCTTGTAGAAGTCCTCTCCAATTACATCTTATTAAAAACTTTGAAAGAATAAATGCAGCTGGAGTGGTTTGTGTGCAGGGAGCATGGACAGAGTTACACCCAGGAGCTGGGAGGGTCTGTGCCACATTTCCACCTGCACAGGGTAGCTACAGGTACCCTGTGCCCAGCTCCCAGCACACAGCCAGGCTCATTCCTCCCTCTGGAATCACACAGGAGTGGCTGCAAGCATTCCCCATGCCCTGCTGCCTGCTTGCCTCCACCACTGTCCCACTGTCACACGCCTGCCAGCTCTCTCCAGTGTCACTTGTCACTGCAGTCAGTATTGCACCCTCCTGTTTCCTTCTGCATTTGCTGTCACACCACCTGTGAATGTCACCCACAGGGCTGTGAAAACTCCTCGTGGGAGCAGAATTTCTAAGTATGTTGTTGTCTGTGTAAGAAACATGGTTTTCAGCTGCAGTGGGGATCCTCACTGGGTTCCCTCTGCACAGAGCAATTCCACACTGAAGCTCTGCCCTGCCAGTGCCACTGGAGAGCCACCCTCCTGCAAGGCACATGTCAGCACAGAGAGCACAAAACAGCCACTTCATTCATTCCTGACCCTTTATTTCGGGGTGGTTGCAGGGCTGAGCAGTCTGACAGGTGAACACTGCCCCTGTCTCCATGGTGTCACACCAGAGATCAGCAGCAGCACAGCCGAGATGGGCCTGGCCTGACCCCGGCTGCTGGACACTGACCCCTGTGACCCCCAGCTGTACCAAACCTGGCCAAGGGCACAAGGGCCCCAGAAGGCTAAGAGAGAGAGAATTTGTAATACAGAAGAAAATTTGTTAGAACAGCAAGGGAAAGAAGCAAATCGAAACAGTGGAAATCCAGAAAGCCCAGAGATTTTTAGGAAGGTGAGCAGAAATTCACTGATGTCAGTATTTCTTTGCACTCTCTGCTGGGTCTGTGGCTGCCCTGTTGTGCCAGTCCTGGTGCCAAGTGTACCTGGCTGTGAGGCCTTAGGATTTGAGCTTTTATATGTTTCATATCTTTGTAATCCTGCAGTTCTTTAGTGTAGAACTCCAAACTCCATCTCCAGTGGCAGCTGCTGCTCTCCCATTTGGGTCAGACACAACAATTCCTCTCCAGGCCTGGCAATCAAGGACACCTGAGTGTCTCAGGCCCTGAGAGATGGGAACAAAAGTGAGCTGGGGGGGAGCAAACTTGGGGTCAATGACTTCATTACCTGAAGCTGTAATTGGAAGATGAACCCCCAATATGCAAATGGACCAAACTCATAAAAGTGTAAAAACCCATGACCCATCACCTATCTGGCCAAAATGTACCTGAAGGCCCTTCAATAAATATAACCACTTTTTATTCCCTTAATTTTCTCTGACCTCTGATTTTAGGTAGCCCCAAAAAGCATCAGCTGTCCCCAGAGGAGCAGCAGGACAGGGCTGGCAGTGGGGACACGTGGGCTGGCACTGCCCCAGGACACCCAGGGCAGCACCAGGGTGAGGTCACAGCTGCTCCTTGCCCCACAGCTCCCAGCTCTGGCACAGCTGGCACCTTTCCTGCCTCAGCACAGGCTGGCTCCTGGGAAGCAGGGGCAGGGCTGTGGAAGCACCAGGGATCCAGAATGAATTGCACTGCCAGTGCGAAGCTCCTCAGCAGATGTTCCTGGTGCCTGCAGGATGCTCCAGGCCCCCATTCCTATCCCTGGAATGAACACATCCTTGCAGTTTCACCTTCTTACAGCCTCACACATCTTCAAGAATAAATTCCCTGGAAGGTATTGGTAGTGTTATAGCTGATTTTATTTGTGGAGCACTCCCTCAAACACAGGGAGCAGATGAAGAAGCCAAACGAGGGTAGTGGGTCAGCAGGTGAGCTGAGCTCTGCACCACAAATCTCTGTGCTTAATTTATCAGATTTCTCATAAAAACCTCCCTCACGTGGGGAGCAAATCTGCTTTAATGTATCACACCTATTGCTAACTCACAGAACTGAAAATCTCATTTCATGGGCCCCGGGTTTACCCAATTACAATTCCACTGTGGAGAGTTTCTTAAAGCAATACAAGCTGCTAATGAAATCCTTGCTGGTAGAGCAGCGTTCCTGTACCTGGCCCTGACTGTGGGAAGGGGACAGCCCCCAGGGCTGGCACTGCAGGGCCCAGGGAAGGGGCACACGGGCAGATTCAGCCTGGGGAGATTTCCCCTGGTGTGCTGATCTAAAGGGAAAAGCATTTCCTCCACCAACAGCTCTGAATTTATGATCAAGTGGAGGTGTCAGGATTGCTGAGCCACCCTTTTAAGGCAGCTGTAAATTGTTTAGACAATAGGAAATGACAGCTTGTGCTGGAGCTTACAGGGGGAATCCAGGCTGGAGTGCAGATTTATGACTTTGCAGGTAGGAGAGCACTGAATGCACATTCTTCACGGGGAAGTGAGCATCTCCAAAGCTGCACATTTGGTTGTTCTTTGTACTCATACTTCAATTTACTTAAAAGCAGGAATTTAGGTCTCTTGTGCAGCAGGAATTTAGGTGTTTTCTGTATTGCTGTTGATTTAGGGCTGCTCAGAGGCCCTGATGGCCAAGTTTTGGAGAGGGACCTGGCACATCCATGGAGTTCACAGCTCCTCCCTCACACTCAGCTCTCTCTCTGCCTGCACCCAGTGCTCTCCTTCACTGCACGAGGCTTGTGCAGAGTGAGGCCCTGCCCCTCTGGGCATTGCCAGAAAGGGAGAAATTGTCCTGCCCTGCAGCAGCTCTGGATGAGAGCCCTGATTCCTCCCTGTGGGGCTGAGGTGGGGCTCGGGTGTATTTTATAATGTGTGGGAGTTTTCTGGAGCAGGGAAGCTTTACCCACCTGGAAACAGAGGGTCAGACCTTTGTCACCCCGATTTTTGCAGTGTTCTGTGTTTTTACTTCTGTAGTAGAATTTCTCACGCATTTTCTATAAACATAGTCCTTGTTTTTGTAACTGGCCTAAATTGTTTTGAACTTCTGAATTGTTTTCATTCCTTTCTCCTAAGGCAGAGAAAGATGATAGACTATGTCATTATCCTGTGAGATTGTAGAGGTGGTAACCTCATTGACCAATCCACAATTGTCTTAAGAAAGATATAAAAATAAGAGAATAAAGAAAGGCAGGCCCTTTTTTCTAGTCCTGCCTGAGTAGTCCTAAACGACTGCTGAGAAATCGACGTGTTTCTTTCGTGTCTGACAGTACAACAGACCTTCCAAAGGTAAATGCACCCAAACTGAGCTGAAAAAAGTGGAGCAAACACAATCACAGAATAGCTGGGGTTGGTAGGAACCCCTGGAGATCCTCCAGTCCCATCCCCTGCCAAGACAGGATCACGACGTGTTTCTACAGGTGACAGGAACATGTCCAGGTGGAGTTGGAATGCCTCTGGAAAAGGACACTCCCCACCCTCCTTGGGCAGCTGTTCCAGAGCTCAGCCACCCTCCATGGGTGTTCTTCCTCGTGTGGAGATGAAATGTTGTGTTTTAGTTCATGGCCACTGCTTCTCATCCTGTCACTGGCACCACTGAAAAGAGTCTGGCACCATCCCCTCAGCACCCCTTGGAGATATTTGTATGGATTGATGAGGTTCCCTCTCTCCAGCATCAGCTCAGCATTTCTGAAAACACAACCCTGAGTGCACTTTCTGAAATCCAGCTGGGCTGTCTGAAAACCTCCCTGTGGAATGTTGCTCACAGCCCAATTTTTCAATTTCTACTCACACACACAAAACCTGAAGCCTCTGGCTTCCCTGTACCCAAACTGACTTTATTTAGAGCCAGGCAACCAAAACAGAATCAAATTTATCAACCAGATCTCATCATGTGGAAAGCAGAGTGATGAAGCCTCAATTGCAATTGACTGAATTCTGAATTAAGCAATCAACTGATTAATTACTTGACTTTTGTCTAATAAAGCAAAATGTAAATGACACTGGCAGAAGAGTTCCATTCCATCACTGCAGCTCCTGCTTTCCTTTGCTGCATGATGTGGGAATTCACTGGGATTACAGGTGATGTGTGAGTCTGTCAGAAAATGCCCAGTTATCCCAAACTGCCATTAGTTTTTCTTTCCATGCAACATGTTGCAAGAGAGGTGAGAGATGTTTGTGTACACAGGCAAGTATTCTGCATCCCTGTGCAATAAATAGCAAGTGCCAGGTTATTCTGTCACTTCTGGCATCCTCTATCAACAGTTAAATAGATACAATCCATTGTACCTCTCAGATTGATTTTGCACTGATGAATGTGAGATTGTCAGGTTGATCAGTCCTCCCAAATACATTAATCCACTCTGAGGTCATCCTGAGCTCATTTAAAATATTCTTTCTCCGTCCTGTGATACTTCTGATAAATGGCTGGGGGAAGGCAGAGTCTCCTCTGCAGGATGTCAGGGCCAAACATGAAGGCTGTCAAAAAATCAGCATTAAAACCTGTTCAGTGTGCTGTTTTCCAAAAATCCTTTAAATGGCACAGTGTGTTTGCTGACATTAATCACGGGTGACATTCCAGGGAGGGCTGAGCGTGCATGTCAAGAGAAACTTCTCCAGATCCCAGAGACATGAATCACCTGGGAAGCAGCTGTGTTTTTATCTCGAGCTGCTAAAACCCATCACTTCTGTGCCTTTTGCTGCCTCACAGCCCTTCAATCCTTCACTTCCCTGCAGTGACCTGGGAAAAGGAGCACCAGCAGCACATTCCCAAGGATCCAGTATCCCAGGGATTCAACATCCCGAGGATCCAATATTCCGAGGATCCAATATTCCGAGGATCCAACATCCCAAGGATCCAACATCCCAAGGAATCCAACATCCCAAGGATCCAATATTCCAGGGATCCAACATCCCAAGGATCCAACATCCCAAGGATCCAATATCCCAAGGATCCAATATTCTAAGAATCCAATATTCCAAGGATCCAATATCCCAAGGATCCAATATCCCAAGGATCCAATATCCCAAGGATCCAATATTCCAAGGATCCAATATCCCAAGGATCCAATATTCCAAGGATCCAATATCCCAAGGATCCAATATTCCAAGGATCCAATATCCCAAGGATCCAATATTCCAAGGATCCAATATTCCAAGGATCCAATATCCCAAGGATCCAATTCCCACTGCCAGGAAATGCCCCAAGAGCAGCCCCTGCCCCAAGAGCAGCATCTCCAGCCAGAGGGGGAAACACATCCCAACAACCCTGTAAGGAAAAGGAGCTCTAATTTTAGAAATCAGGAAAATAAATGGCTGCAGGCCTCTATAATCTCCACATCAGCACAACAAGATGCTTAGTCAATAAAATAGTTCAGCTAAGTGATCTCAGCATGTAATTCCATACGGATTTTTTTTTCAGGGGGAAATGCTATCATTTTCCATTTCAGTTTAATGAATCATGTGAATTATGGTAACATTACAAATGGTTCTCTCTGCAGCCTATTAGTTTGTTTCTGTATGGTTCTAATGGAAGACATGCTTCATTTCCATCCTGGCTTGCCCTCAAGCCATTAGGAATAAATTGTATTATCATAAGCAGTTACCTTTTCAAATGATCTTATCAAAAGAAAGTCTTTTGCATTGTTGAGGAGTGTTTATTACCATTTTGGGCAAAGTGCTGCTGGCACTCTGCTCTTTTTATAAATATAAATAATTGTAGCAAAGAGACCAAAGGGCTGGAACTGCCTGGGCACCCTCCAGGGGAGGAACATCTCCAGAGCATCAGCAGCAAATTGAATCCATCACAGGTTCAGGGAGTTTTAAGGCCATGAGACAGTTCAGCTCTTGACTCTGAGCTCCTGCACACCACAGGCTGCTGCAGTTCATGGCCACTGCTCCTCATCCTGTCACTGGCACCACTGAGAAGAGTCTGGCACCATCCTCTCAGCACCCCTTGGAGATATTTGTATGGATTGATGCCCCTCCACAAAGCCACCTCTGGCTCCAGCACAGCCAGGGTGGGGCTCCCTGGGGACCATCACATCAGGAGATGTTTGATTCCCTCTCTCCAACATCAGCTCAGCATTTCTGGAAACACAACCCTGGGTGCACTTTGTGAAATCCAGCTGGGCTGTCTGAAAACCTCCCTGTGGAATGTTGCTCAGCCCAATTTTTTAATGGGCTGACCCCTTCCATGTGGTGCTCACCCAACACAGGGATCACACTCCTTGTTTTCCAGACTTTTTCCTTGACACAGCCCCAGAGCATCACAAGTTTGTTTTTTTTCTATTTTTACTGGCTCCTGTCACAATTTCACAGGAGGACAGACATTCTGACTATAAATAACCACCCAGCTATACATATCCATGGAGGAAAGGATAACTTCCCTCACAGGGAAGAATTTCAAGCAAATCCTTGTCCAACTTTCTTAAAGAGCCCCCAGTGTCAGGCAACCTGTGCTCCCCAGGCATTCGCTTGGTTCATCAGTGGAAATCTTTTGCAGAAGATTAATTAAACCTCCATTCTTTGCTATTTAACACCTAGCACCCCTTCCCAGTCTAGAATACACAAGAGAATTTCCCCCTCTATAGTTTGAGGAGTTTTTTGGGTTTGTTTGGGGGGTTTTTTGCACATTTGAAGGGCAACATTCCAGCCAATCTTTTCTAGACTGAGCTATAGCAATATCCTTGACCTTTATATATAAATCAGCATTATGTGCCTTGGTAGGAAGGGGGTCAGAAGGCATCAGATACCTCAGTAACTTTTAAAGTAAGCTAAACCTAAAAAGGAAAAGTAAAATCCCTGAGTTTTCTGAAGCCCACCAGGACACTTGGCTGGAGAATGCCAGAAAAACACCAGAATCTCGGTATTTTTCAAAGCAGCATCTTTGATTTGAATCACCCACATCAGCACAAGCCTGCAGCTCAAACCCAATCTCTGAATCAGAAAATAATGGTCTGGGCAAGAATGTCAACAAGAGAAGGATCACTCCTGGGTGACAATGACAATGAACACTCCTTGATGGAGTGTTCCACTTCAAAACACTTCATTTTGCCCTCTGCTCTCCGGGTCACTGACTGCAGGAAGCCTCCCTCCAGTCAGCATCCTGTACCAAAAGTTTGTCACATGAATAAATGATACATATTCACAGTCCAGCTGCTCCTTGGATGGTCAGAGCCTGCCTAGATGAGCAGCACTGAGAAAACCACCAGGTAGCTCAGCCACCGTGCTTCTCAGCAATAAAAATGCAAATAAAATGGGAAATAAGAGTTCTTGCCGCCACCATGAAAAATTAAAGTGCTGTCAATTTAATGGAGTTTTGCTTTTTTCTGTAAAATAGCATCTGTTCTCCCACACTGAACAGTAATAACACCCTGCAAGGCACAAGGTCTGAAGCTTCTAATGACACGTTATGAGCCCACTTTGGCTGTGCCCACCTTGGGAACGAGGTTCTTTTGTGAAAAGGGAAAGAAAAGAAATACCTCTGGGAAAGAAATACATTAATTACAGAGCTCTCTCTTACAAGCCCTGACACTGGATAGGGATGACAGAATTTACAGTGTTATTTGTCTCCAAGNGGAGAGCAGCAGCTGCCACTGGAGATGGAGTTTGGAGTTCTACACTAAAGAACTGCAGGATTATAAATAAATGAAGAATTTAAAAGCTAAAATCCTAAGGCATCAATGGGAGCAGAGCCTGACTCCCACCTGGCTGTCCCCTCCTGTCAGGGAGTTGTGCAGAGCCAGAATTTCCCCCTGATCCCCCTTTTCTCCAGGCTGAGCCCCTCTCCCAGCTCCCCATGGGACAGACTTTTGCTATTGATGATGGATAAACGTGTCCCTGATCAGGCTCAGCATAAGACACCAACTGTAATTATTTGCAACTTAAAGGTTTAACAATTGTGTCAACTTGGAGTTGTCAGAGGGTGGGAACAGACACTGGGGTGCTGCAAATTAAACCATGCTGGCAAGCACTTAAAAGTGTTCCTAATAGGTTTGGCTGCAGGAGCTTATTAACTGACAGGAGAAGTCCTGCCATGGGGAAAGGAGCTTCCTTTTATGAGCTACAGAAAATAAATTAGATTTTTTTTTCCCCTCTGCTCTATGTAGGTAGAAAAAAAAAGCTCTTTGATATCCAGAAACATGAAACAATAAATTGTTAGAAAACCCAGACAATGATTTAATTTCGAAAATGGAAGCTGCTGTGTTATTTCAAGTTTCTGGCTGTCATCAACAAGGTGAGGTCAAATATACCTATATATAAATATATATATACTGAGATATATATATATAGATATATAACGAGAGGACACAGGGAATGGCTTCACATTGCCAGAGGGCAGGGTTGGATGGGATATTGGAAAGAAATTCTTCCCTGTGAGGGTGGGGAGGCCCTGGCACAGGGTGCCCAGAGAAG
>VZTZ01038738.1:80051-108790 GCA_013400955.1 Drymodes brunneopygia | reverse complement strand
AATTCCAAGCACACCCTTCAGCCTCTCACAGCCTGACTCTCCCACCCATCCCTGCAACGCTCTGGGGCAGCCAAGGCACCAGATTTCAACCTTTGGGCTCTTAAGGGAAATAATAATCAGATTTGGGCTGGAATTTCTCTGCAGGTAAAAGCCAGGATTAACCATCAGCCCTGTCCTCTGCAGAACACACTTGGTCAGGGAGGCAGCTCTGCCAAGGACTGACCTGTCCCAGTCCTCACTCCCCTGGCCAAAAGCCACTCCAGGATGTGCAAAACAGACAAGGAGATAAATTAAGTGATACCAAACAAACAAACAGCAACTCCAAGTTTGCATTCAGACCACAAGCAAGGAAAAAAAAGATGCCTGTTCTTATCTCTGCACACAGCTCCCATCCACTGATGCCAGAGGCACAAGTCCTTCCAGGACCAAACCATGATCAGTTCATAATTGCAAAAATCTCCCAAGCACCAGGCTTTTAATTGTTTCTCTAAGATTTGCCTAAGAGCTATTTTAATTCCAAGCAGCTGTCTTGAAGAACAACAAGAAAACAACTTAATATGTAGGGCTTGACTGGGATAGCTCATTATTGATTGAGAAGAGGAGAAATAATTCAGTTCCTGAAAAATACATTTTGTGACTACTTTGAGGGGACTTTCAGAGACCAAATGAAGGACTCTGGGGGGAGTTTTGGTGTTTTGGCATAGCAGGAGGGTTGCACAAGCTCTTCTGGAGCTGCAGGGACACGAGGTGGGTCCTGGGGTGCTCTGTGGCACTGGGTGGTGTCTGTGTAGACCACGGGACAGACTGGCTGCTCTCGTTTGTTATTTGGGTGTCCTGCCCTCCATCACCCTGCAGAGTAACCTTCCCCATGGGCACAGCCTGGCACAAGCCAGCCCCAGTGCCCACCTGGCCTGTGGGGCTGGCCAGGTGTGGTCAGTGCCTCCCTGGACCAGCTCTGACCATCAGGGCTACCCGGATAACTGCTGCCCTTAAAGAAAAAAACACCATTTCCCCCCCTCCCTGTAAGATATGTAGAACCTCTCCTACTTAGAGGCACTTCCCATCAATTATCTCCACCCATCTGGCTTTGTCTGTGAGTGGCATTGATTACGAGCATCCTGTGCCCTCGAGATAAACACACCAGCCCCATTTCCCCCCTGTGCCTTCTCCATATTGGCTCCTGACGTGATGAGACTGGTGATGATCAGCCTGCTGGGAAATCAATAAGAGCACAGACCTGTCACAGCCCCGAGATTAATGGAGCTGACTTGGCACAGAAAACTTCCCCGCGCCCGCGCAGCCAGCCCACGGTGCCTGTCAGCTCAAGTTTCCTGAACCACGGGCACAGATCCAAATTCGTGGCCATCCTCAGAGCTGGAGCTCACCCACAGCTCTGGAGTCACCGCTGGAACAGCCAAGCTCCAGCAGGAGGGCGTGGAAAGGCTGAAAAAAAAGTGCCTTCATCCCAAGCAGTCATGAGCGGAATGAAAACCAGCCCAAGAAAAAGGCACCAAACCTTGTCCTCCCAGATTGGTTCTGGCAGGTTAAGCAGCTGCATTTTGTTAATGATAATCATTCTGGGGAAGGCAAATTAACTTTTCTATTAATCCATCAAATCAGCCCCTCACCTTGCTTTGGTTTTACGTTTAACGTGGCTCGGAATCGCTCCTCTCCAGCGTGGCTGCTGCAAATCCAGGGGTGACTGCTGGGTCATCTTTTCCACAGCCTTCAGTTTGCACAGCCCTGGCACAGGGGTCTCCCAGTGCTGAAATCCCTCTGTAGCCTGGGATGGAAATGTGGGAATGGATTTCCCCGTGGTACTGGTGGGTGAACCCACGAGCAAGTGTTGCAGAGATCAGGAGAAGAAGGAGGAAGGCAGAGGTAAGAGGGCACCACAAATCTTACAACTTCCAGAATCCATAATATGCACCCAAGAGGTAGATAATTTAAAGTGCTTTGATGAGCTATTAGGAGTAAGTAATAGCTGCCATTAACTCCAGCAGAGCAAGGTCATGCAAGCTCCAGGAATCTGTTCTGCTCGGGGTTTTCTGCTCAGCATTTCCTCTCCAGGTGTCATGAAGCAGCACAGGCTGAGGTTTCATTCCCATTCCCCTACAGCCAAGTCAAACCCACCGCACATCGATTCCCCAGAGCTGGATCCCTCACCCACAGCCCAGGAAAGAACCTCTGGAGACATTTCAGGACAAACAGCCCATTGTAGGCAGAGCTTCACCCTTAATGTTAACCAATTATTGAGCACAAGAATGAAGTAATTCAATTTTCAACCTGGATCTATGGGGCCGAGAACCAAAGGATACAAAGCTGTCCCATTGTTTGCAAACTCACAGCAGCTCCAAGAGCCAGCCTGGATCGTGGAACAGAGGGAGAGGGAGGGAAATGAAAGAGCCATGTGTGTAAAATATAGATAAGAAAGCAAATCCCAGCTGTCGTCCCTATCAGCCCTTCCTATTTCTCTGGCAAGAACATGTAATTTTGTGCCGTAATAGCAAAGGTTGGAGTGACTGCTGTCACATTTGAATGATACTGCTATAGCTCCCCTCTTTATATGTATCTGAAATGGGAATCTTGGAATCTGCTCGCTGGGTGCTGCGGGTTTTTTCCAACACTTGTCTCCGTCCCTCCTTTTCTATTTAAAATGCCCCGTTCTGAAGCAGGGATCAGAGATAAACAACAATATGTGCCTGGCATGTTCAGAGACTTCCTGAAACATCCCACCATCTCCCCTTTGGTGGAGCTGTAATTTGTGCTCCCACAAACCTACGGAGAATCAGATTTAGCCGTGCCCAAAGCAAATCCCTTTGGAAACAAAGTCTCCTCTGCCCAGGATTGAAATGAAATGTTGAATTCCTGCCTCGGAGGAACAGGACCTAAGAATAAACTCCCTTGGAACAAAGGGAACAGCCCCATTTTTAGTGCATCAATGGATGAAGCAGAAATGGCTTGAAGAGGCAGCTCCAGGTGTGAATGGGTGGGTGAGTGGGAGTTGGAACATTCAGGGAGGCACCAAATCCAGGGACGCTGCCTCAAACACGAGCTGAGAGCCAGCACCTCACGTATGCAGCCTGTCACAGCTCCAGCCCACAAGCTTCCTCCCAAAACTTTGAGAGGAATCTGTTCAACACTTCCAGCCTCAAAACACGCACACTTCATTCCCATTCAGCTCGAGAGTTTTGCTTCTCTGGTCGTAAGTGTTGGCACTAAACATAGAAAGTATCACACATGATCAAATTCACATGGAAAAGAAACATGGGTTTCTGGATGATCAACAGCTTTGCAATGCAACTGTGAGCAAGAGTTGAATTAATCTTACATTTCAAACCTTAAATCTTTGCTTAATGTGTACCTAAGGATGGAGCTGAAGTTCTGCATATGCACACTTGTCAGGTTTTTTGCTAAATTAATGTGGTAAATAGCTGTAGAAAAAAGAGGTGAGGTGAAATAAATTCAGAGAGTCGTGAAATTAGAGGTGCTTGGTTTTTTCCTCCCCAGAATTATGGGATGAAACAATAGCTTCCCATTCCAAGCCCTTGGAACAGGCTTTAGAATTCAGATCCGCTTCCCTCGTTCTGCAGGGAGAAACATCACAGGGATTTTTTTATTATTGTTATTTGTTTTTAATGCACTGATATTTCATTAAAAGTGGACCCAAGGCACGGGCCCTTCTCACCTGCCCTGGCAGCTCTGCCTCCTCTCTGCACGCTCCATTTCCCACCTGAAAAACACCTCCCAGCCCCTCCTTCCCGGGCCCTGCCACTTCTGACTGATAGCACAAAATTGAACCGCGCTAAGCACACATCCCAAAATCTGATAAATATTGTTTGGAAATATAATTGAGGTTTAACTGGAGCATGAATTTTTCACTTTGAGGCGAAGATTTCTGCACTTATTTATGAGGGGAGATTTAGTGTTGCAAATAGCGATGACAGCTGAGATAAATGTTAACCCAAGTTTTGCTTTCCCTCGTCACCTGCAGAGGCTCTCTCTCGGCAGAGCTGCGTGTCACCGGTTCACACATCACCGGGCAGAGCTGCAGAAAGCCCCAGACACTCCCAGCCCTGCTCTTCCCAGGCTCAGCACAAGAGATCAGAAACATCCAACACATTTGGGGTGCAAAATCCCGCGGAAGGTTTGAGCTGCGCATCCAGGCTGAGCCTTGGCTTAGCCTTGGATCAGGTTTTGTGTCAACGCGGCTCTTGACACATCAGTTGATGGCTTGGTCATGAATATTTAAGAGCAAAGTGCTCCCCAAAGTTGTTTTACAGCACCAGAACTCATCTCCCATGGCATTTATTCTGCTTTCAGCCCCCGCAGAGGAATCTGTTCCAATTTGTGCCCAATAGCTCGGCCATTACCGAGGCACTCGGAGATAACAGGAAGGGGCTATCAGGTTTTAATCTAAAGCTCTGTATTTTAATATCCGAGGAAATCTCTCACCCCGGCGCTGGGAGCTGCGGGAGCTGCTGTTTGTCGGAGCACTCAGCCACATCCTGTGCAAACACCCAAACCAAACCTTACACCCCCAAAACATCGCTACGTTAAACAGAACATCTCCTGATAGAAGCTGCAAAAGCCAATTCCACTTTGGTGTTATCGGAGTAGTTGATATTAAACGATATTCCTCCACTTTGGTCTGTGTTTTCATAGGTTTATCTCCGAATTTGAATGCAGCGAGCGCTCAAACTGCCGAAACTCTAATCAGAGCTTGGCTAACAAGGAGCCACCAGTATCAAACAATGTTCTGTTAAATCAAGGATGTGCATTTAAAATTCCTGCACAGCACCGGGTCAGAATGTTAAAGCCGAGCCCTCCCGCTCCATCCTCCCATTAACACTCGTTTTCAACTGTGCAAACAAGATAGTAACAACACTCCAAACGCAGCAAAACGCGAAATTCAGAGCCCGGCTCCGTGCCTCATAAATTTTCATCCTGGCATCACTTCTTGTTCTTTTTACAGCATTTTGAAAATGTAGGTTAGCCTTTGCATTTTAAGCAGCCGCGATTGTATCAAATGCCTGGGTTTTACAGCAGCCAAGATGTTCCCAAGTTTGATGAACTGATCTCAAGTGAGATAAATTATGTCAGTTGTCGGCTTTGTCAGTAAATCACGAGTTGACATTTCCCTGATTTGTAAAGGTATAATGTAGCAGTGGAGAGAACTGAGCTCTTGAAAACCTGCACGGAAGGTGAGATTAATAAGCAGTTCAAAGAAAATGTCCTGATGTAATGGGCTTGGAACATCCACACTCAATTCCAGTTCATTTGCTATTTCTCAGGTTTTTCTTTTTTAGGAATTCAAAAAAATGCTGTATAAAACATTTTATGGAATATTCCATCTATGTGCTCCTTTGCTTTACAATAATTGACAACATTTACATACATTTCCATGTTATATTATGCCATAAATTTGCATAGATCCAGGTAAAATCGTTCAGCTTTAGACCTGCTGCTTCAATGAATTCCAGGAGCTGAATCACAGCTCCGATCTGAATTACCTCGCTCCCAGAATTCCTTCTCCTGTGCAGCACTGCAGAATTCATCCCTGGTTAATAACCCTGCTGGTGTCTGTGCTCTGGAGCTGCACAGGTGTCTGTCTGTCTGTCTGTCTGTCTGTCCCACACCAGGGCAGCTCTTGGGACTGTGAGGAAAATTAATCCACCAACACCAGAGGTTTATGTCCAAAAAGGAGACAGAGGAGTCCTGTGACTTTATTCGAATAAAGGGAGAGGCCATGGGGAATTTCCTCTGGGGTCTCTCAAATTTTGGAGGACGCAGCCTCCCTTTTTATCCTAGTTTCCCAACCTCAGTCCCTTCTCTCTTTCCCCTTTGGCTGAGGTATTTGAGAGGTGCAGATTTCCCTCTAATGTATAATCCCCCTCCTTTTTTCTTTCCCTTGTACCACTCAGTGGAATTCCTTACGGAATTTTATGGTCGTTCTCATGGTTTCTTTCATATTCCAATACTCAGTTTTATTGATCAGCAGCCTTGTGGTTTGTTTGTAAATGCAAATCTCGGTTCCATTCGTCAATCGATGGAATTCTTCCCATTGTTTCTTTTGTCTCTGGGTGCCAGTCATCTCCCAGACACTCACAGATTGTTCCTGAAGACAAGTCTCTCCTTCCTTTCAGGACAGACACTGCTAAGAAGAAACCACCCAAAGTGGCTCAGTCCCACCTGCTTTTATCCTCCCTCCATGCTCACCTGAAGGGAACAGGGTTTGGATGACCCAGCACTGCACAAATTCCTCTTTCAGGCAGCACTGAAGGGAGGAATTGTACCACTTTTCATCCTGAAGCTGATTTAACCCGATTTAGCCCACTCTGTGTGTTCACTCTGCTTTCTGGAGTTATTTTTATTGCGCTGGAGCCGTGCTTGCAGGCACAGATGGTTCCCGAAATGAACAAAAGCAAACCCCACTCGAGCCGGCCTGGGAGCAGTTACATTAAAGTGTTACAATTTGGTTAAGAAGTAATCTGGGGGCCGTGTTTTGATTTACACTGGCTGGGAATGTGCCGCTTCGCCACGGAGATGCCGTGAATTTCTGTGTGGCGTTTGGCACTCGCTCCAACCATCTGGCCCCTGCAAAGAGCACACGGGCCATCACAGCCCCGGGGGCAATGTCTGAGCTGTGCTTTGATCACCAGCAGGAATTTTTTTATTTTATTTTATTTTTTATAGGACCAGTCCATCAGCAAATCTCATTGAGCAGAGGGTTTTGCATTGGTGGATAAAGCATAAAGTGAAAAACACGGGTAGTAAAGCGATGGGAGGTTACACATGCTATTGCTAATATCCTCTTGAGCACAGCCAAGAGGCTGATGAACCATAACTTGCATGGTTTAGACAAGATATTCTTCCCATATATGCACTTTTTGACCTCATTTGGTTGCTGCTTTTAAGGTAGAATCTTTCTGAAAGCAAAACTTCACAGTGGGGAGAAAGAGGATGGGAATAATTACGTGAATAGGAGAAGTGAGAGATTAAAAGCAAGAATTTAAGGATGCTAAAGGCCAACCCCTCACAGTAATGCTTTCAGTAATGCATAAAGAAAGAAACTGAGAAATAGTGACAGGGTATCAGAGCCTTGTAGGATTATCTGGTGGAAACAAAACGCATCCGAGCTTGCCAGCTGGTGCCAACAGCTCTTTACCTTCTCATTCCCTTGTGTTATTGTGTTATTGGTATTTGCATCACAATAGCACCGAGCCCGCACAGAAACCAGCACGGCTCAGCACAGACAGAATTCCTGCCCTGAAAGCCTGGGAGTTCAGCCTCACAGACAGAGGGAAGGTAATTAACTGTTCGATGGAGAAACGCTTAGGTGTGTTTGGAGGCTGAAGTCAAGCCCAGCAGTGCCCAGCTCGGTGCTGGCAGCAGGTTTCCCCTCCAGGCTGTGCGTTCTGCAGCTGGGAGTGAAGGTTTGGCTCCCTGCATCCCTGTGGAAGGCAGGCAGGGGTGACCCCAAACCAGGCTCGCTGTCTGCGGTGCTGCTGCAAAATTTCACTTTCATTTCAAGAACCCAAACTCCGTTTCACCCCACGGCCTCGCTGGATGCCAGGCAGCTGCAGGGCACTGTCCCCCTCTGTTGCATTGCCAGACACAAAAGAAACACGCAGGTTTCAGAGTAGTAGTTCAGACTACCAGCCAGGATTACTAAAAAGGGCCTGCCCTTTTTTATTCTCTCATTTATATATTTTTCTTAAGACAATCATGGATTGGTCAAAGAGGTCACCACCTCTATAAGTTCACAGGATAAAGACATGGTCAATCATCTTTCTCCGCCCCAGGGGAAAGGAATGAAAAACAGTCTAAAAGTTCCAAACAATCTTGGCCAGTTAGGAAAACAAGGACTGTGTTTATAGAAAATCCATGGGAACTTCTACTACAGAATTACAAACATGGAACCCTGCAAAAATCAGGGCAACACCCCTCCAGCCCAGGGGGGTCCCAAACCTCACCTGGCTCCCAGAGAGCAGCCAGCCCTCACCTGACACTTTTCCTCTCCCCTCCCAGAACCAAGACCCCCCTCCAGAGCAGCAAAGCTGCCACCAAACCCCCCCTTGGCACCAAACAGAGCAGAGAGAGGCTGGAGGGGTGGGTGACACCTGACAGTCCCAACATGTCAGCAGCCACCACAGCAGGACAGGCAGCTCCATTTCACATCCCTGGGATTCCTGTGTGTTGCCCTGCTTTTTGCAGTGTTCTATGTTTTTACTTCTGTAGTAGAAGTTCCCATGCATTTTCTATAAACACAGTCCTTGTTTTCTCAACCAACCACAACTGTTTTGAACTTCTGGATTGTTTCATTCCTTTCCCCTGGGGCAGAGAAAGATGATTGACCATGTCTTTATCCTGTGAAATTATAGAGGTGGGAACATCATTAACCAATCCACAATTGTCTTAAAAATATATATAAATATGAAAGAATAAAGAAAGGCAGGCCCCTTTTTGGTGGTCCTGCCTGGTGGTCCTGACTGCTGCTCTAAAGTCTGCGTGTTTCTTTTCTGTCCAGCAATGTGACACCTGTGCATCCCATTTCCTGGCCAGGAGGGCTGGGATCACAGACACTCCACCCAAGTGGCCAAAACATGACAGATCCAAGCCCAGAGCTGCCCAGGGAATGAGGGAGTGGGGATCCCAAATAACAGGAAATGTCACTGCTCGTCTTTTTGGCTGCATTGGAGACCAAGCTGAACTCTGCTGGCTTCATTAGCTAACCATAAATAAACATAATTTACAAGACCTAAACATTTTAAAACACCCTGTTAAGCATCTGAAACATAAATGCTTTAATTATAGACTAGCTCAAGACTGAAGTAACACTGGGATAAATGCTATAGAGCAGCTGTCTATGAATATTTTACAATGAGATTGCTCCACGTTCCCCAGGTCCACAGGGACTATTGGGTTGGAAAGAACACATTCATTCTCTAAAATGCCTGTTTCTCTTTTTTCTGGGGGTGCCACTGCCCCCCAGTCACCCCCAACTCTGCCAGTTTGCCAAAAGCTTTGTCCTCAATTAAATGCCCACAGTAAACCCAGACATTTGGGGGTTCTCTGCTGCTGTGCCAAGTTCTGTTCTTCTGTGGTTCTACTCACTTGAAGGATTCTCTTGACTGAAGCATCCTCTGGACTAGACCCCAAATCATCAGACCAGACATCTACAGAGAATGTCCAGCTTTCATTTTCTCTTTAAACCCCATTTTCATTAACTGTTGTATAAAGGGATCAACATCCTTGAAAATAAGGCCACAAACGCCCAAGGGAGACAAATTACAAAAGACAACCCACAAGTCCCTGGTATAAATCATTTATCCATGTGCCCCTGCTCACTCTGGTCACTAAATCTGACTCCAGCTGGGACCATTTCTGCTGAGCAAACGCAGCCCCAAGGTAGGGAATGATCAGCAGTTTCCTGGCTTTGTCCAGCTGATTCCAAAATTTGCATCTCAGGGCAGCCTGGATTCTTCTGAGCTGTGAGCTGGGGTAAGAGCAGCTCAGGAAAGCCCAGCCAGGAGCACTCCTGCAGCTCATGCTGTACCAAAAACAATATAAAAAATGTATCTTACTCCAGAGGGATGCAACAGAGCAGCCACTGGTGCTTTGTCCGTGATCAAATCCATCTCCTGAGCTCCAACCTGGTGCTGGATGCCAGGCTTTGATATCCAAAAAAAATGGCAAAAGGGACTTGCATCTTCCTTCTGCTGACATCCCTATTTCATCAGGAAAACTCCAAATGTCTCTAATTCGAGTCAGTGTAATTTACTCTAAAGATAAAAGCACTCAAAGGCTTTTGTTCTAAGTATTAACATGATGGTCACAGGTCTCTAATTTACTGTAAAATATGAGCAAACAGACAAACTGAATCGGCCCCCTGAGAGCAGAAGGCAGGCAGCCAATTCCACCTTCAGACAAGGAGCAGCTCCATCCCCGGGATCTGTTGAACACCTGCAATACATTGATTGCACTTAAGCAGCCACCATTAGAATGTTAATGCCGTCCCTGCCTCCAAAACACAGGATTTTTCACACACAAAGCACGAGCTCTTCAGCGTTCTGGGGTTGTTTTTTTTTTTTCCTATATGAAGTAAATGGAGCAAGTGATTTTTTTCTTTAACTACAGGCTGGAAACTCCGTCCCTGTTACACTGACAGCAATCTATTAGTTAAGGAAATCAAGTTTTTACTCACTACGGGAGGGGAAAGAGATACTTAAGCTTTTATGTCAGTTCATTCTCCATTAATGATAAACATTGGGAGCCTGGCAGGAATAGATCATCTCACTCTTATTGCTGCCAGTAGATTAAGAATTAACAGCAGCAGAGCAGTAATTAAACACCAAATGGCTCTGCCCACTCTGCTGCCAGAGCTCTGCACTGCACACCTGGGCTGGGCAGGAGCAGGGACCAGAGAGAGGGATCCTAAAAACCCCAGAAGATGCCCAAAAACAGTCTGGGAACTCCTCAGCCTCATCCCTAATCCTGGTGGGAGGATCACCAGCATCCCAAGGGATCAGACTCCATGAAAAACAATCCTTGTTGCATCACTTGTTGGAATTAAATTTTAGCTCTTCCATTCTGCCATTATCCCGTTTTTTTTCCTACTGGTTCCTTTTGCTGGTTTTTGCCTCAGATTCAGGCTCCAACATTCCAAACATTTATTTATGCTGTCACAGTAAATGTTAAGTGTATTCTGTTTGCATCATGTTTTCCATTTCCTCCCTTAGTCAATGCTTCCAGATTTATTAAATACGAGTGCCCTGAAGCAGACCAGGCTTGTTATCCCTTTGGAAGACCTCAGGACATATTTGGTTTATTAACCCTCTTAGATCAAAGCAGTTAATTTATATTAGTGTAAATAAAATACACAAATTACCTTAATGGGAATCTAAAACTTAATTTGATTTTGTGTAATGCATCCTCTGAAAACATGTAAGTTTTCAGCCTGTATTTTCTGCTCAGGTTCAACCATGTCCATGAATTCCCTTATCATCAAAAAAACTTAAAAGGCCACAGAGAATTTTTTAAAATAAAAAATGCATATTTCCATTCTCTCTTTTAAGATTACTCTTCCTCCCAAAAGAGCTTCTCTAAGCAACTTTCCACAGCTTAAAGTTCTGCTCAGTTTAAATAAGTGTCCACACATTCTGATGATTATCTGAAGTCCCTCCAAACTGCTTTGGGGGAAAAAAAAAAATAAATCAGATCGAGCTGCATTGTGGCTCTTAAAAGATCCAGCTCCCAGGCCCTGGGAGAAAAAGCTTAAAAAGAGATTTTCAGAATTCCAATTCCTTTGCCAAAATGCAGCCAACACACTGGGCTTTGATCCCTGTGAGTGCCCACCATCCTCCTCAGGAGCTCCAGCCTGGCTCTTCACAGCACGCCAAAACCTCCAGAGCCCCAGCCAAAAATCCCACTTAGTCTGGTGCCAAACCCAGTTTAGAATTTTATTGTGTCACACGCTCAGTCTGGAGAACCTGAATGCCTTTTTTTTTTTTTGCTTTGCTTACAGAAATCAGTTGTTTCCAGGAGATTTTTGTTCAGGAGCCTCTCCAGCACTTGGTCCCTGTGGCGCCTCCCAGAGAGGTGACAGCAGCCCCTGGGGAAGGTGCCAGGTGCTGACACACACAGCCCCGTGGGATAAATGATAAAACAGAACTGAAAGGCTCTGTCACAAGAGATAAGGCTGCTCCAGCAGCCAGGTAGCCCAGCCCCAGCCCTGCCTGCCAGGTTTGCTGTGAGAGCACCAAACTCATCCCTGCTCCTCCCTCCCTCCAGGGAAATGCTGCCAGCTCAGCCCAGGGGCTTCTCCCCACTGCTGCTCCCACTGACAGGGAGCAGATTGATGTTCAGAACAAAGCACTGAGGAAACATGATCCTGACATGAATCCTTCAGATTCCAGCTTTTCTGTTTTCCAAATTCTGCACTGCAATAGTGCACAGCTCCAAACTCCATACAAAGTGCAGTCACTGCCTGCACATTTTGCTCACACAGAACAATCCCTCTGGGCCTGAGATCCAGGGACACCCCACAGCCTCAGGGCCCAAAAAGTATAAACAGAAGTGAATTGGGGAGGAGCAAACTGGGGGAATGTGACTTCATTACCTGCAGCTGTAATGGCAGGATTAACCCCTGATGTGCAAACAGACCAAACTCATTTCTGTCTGAAAAACTCGTGCCCATTGTCCATGTTGGGTGCAGCCTCTGGGAGGCTCTGACTGCCCAAGGTGCATCTGTTGAAGGCCTTTCATAAATACTCACTTTATTCAATTAATCTTGTCCAACCTTTGTTCCAGGGAGCCACTCCAAGGCACCAATGCAGATTTTCTCTAAGTGAAGAGGACCCCACTGCACCAAGGATCCCAGCTCTCCTGGGTGAGCTCTGCAGGAGACACCCCAGTAACCTCCTTGGAGGAGCAGAATCTGCCAATTTATGGCCATTTCAAGAAGCAAACTGTCCTAAGAGAAGATAATCACATTGCTGATGCCCTTGCAGGACTCCAGCCTGCAGCAGTTTTACCTGTCTTTCATGAGATCTGGATTCAGAGCATGTCTGGGGGTGAAAAGGAGCAGAGCAATGTTCATCTGGTTCCCACTCTCAGACAGGTATTCTTGAAAACTCCAGCCTAATCTTCACATTATTTGCTTTATGAAACACTCTGAAAGAAATCAACTTTGGAAGGACTTCTATCAAATGTACATATTAGCAGTTTTCACTGTGACCTATTTCTCAGGCATTCTCGTGTCAGAGTATTTATAGCAGTTCTGCAGAAAAGGACTGAAATTAGAAAAAAAACTCCCTGAATAGAGCAGCAGGCACATTGTGGTTCTTTTTTATTATTTAAATGCGTTCCTTTCACTCCAAACAGCAAAATTAAATAAGGAAGGCAAAGAAATATTCTAGCAGTCAGAGCACTTGGAGTGACTTGAATTCCTATCAATGTCCACATCTCTATATTCATGCACGGAGGAGATGGCAGTGCAGCAATTCTATCTGGCAAGCAGAGTTAACTCTCAGCCATAAAATGTGCCATTTAAATTCCGGGAGGGCTAATGAACAGCACAGGAGAAGAGACCACAAGAAAAGAAAACCAAAAAAAACCACAATAAGCAATTGGAAAGAGCTTTCAATGACTACAATGTACTTCTCTGCCCAAAGCTGCTCTGTGGGTTTTCATTTGCTGAAGGTGTGGCCACCTGCCAGTTTGCTGGAGCAGGTAAGCCAGTGGAACCCATCAGCCATCTGCTCTCATCCCACACACAGCCCAAAAAACATCATAAATATGCAAAGAGCCACAGGCCCCCCGAGGGAGCAGCTGGATAACAATAGCTTTAATTTTTCATTTGTTTATTTGATTTGCTGTAATGAAGGAGCTGCTGGAGCAACGTCTGAAACAAGTGGGATGCAACAAATGAAACTTGAGGGCAAAATTCGTCTTTTAGAAGCAAATCTGGGCTGTTTGATGGGATGCTGGTTTGGGTTGTTGGAGCTCACGCTCAGCCATCAGCACCACTGTGTCATGGACAGGGCTCTGGTTTTGTTTGAGTATTAACTCCTGGCTTTGAGGGACTCAGTTAATCTGTAATTTCCATGGCTCTGTCACTCACCATCAAAAAAGATCTGATTTAGTGCTCGGAGCAAGCCTGAGGAGCCACTGCCCCAGCCCAGCTGAGTGATGTATCACATTTTGCTATCAAAGATTTCCCCCAGATCTTTGCAACTCGACAGCGTCAAAAAGCAAAATTACAACTGGAGGGCAGGGATGGATGGATTGATGCAAAACCACTTGAACAAAACCATCATAATTATAAAGGACAGGGAGCCAGGGGTAGCCAAGGAGAAGAGAACCAACCACAGGAGAAAGGCCTTCAGAACAACTTCAAAAACTCCGTTTTTTCATAGAAACAAGGGACAAAAAAAAGCCCCAGACCCCCCAGGATCCCCTCACTGTTACAACCAAACAGGAAATATTTACTGCAGGTATTTGCCCAGAAACAACCCTCAAGGTGGATCTTCTCAGATAATTGCTGCAGGACACTGAAGCTGATGGGATTTGAATTTTGCAGGAATAAGAACTTTGCAGCTTTTGGGGGAAAAGCTGCCTTGGAGGAGCAGAGCAGGGACAGGATCCCCCTGCTGGGAGGGGTCTGGGAGCAGCGAGACAAAAATTCCCTCTGAGCTCCACCTCCTCCCAAAGATTCCAAGGGAGCTTTAAATGCATCTCACTTCAAGCAGCAATTCTGGAGAGGAAATAGCAATCTTCATTAAGGATTAGGCAAACAATTAACTTATTATGTTCAATCTTTTTAATGCGTGTCTGGGTACACAGGAACAAAAACAAACACAGTTTAAGCGCGCTACAAGGGGGAAACCTAAGTTGGTTTCCTCACTCCAAATGAGCTCTTGGTTTTGCCTTTTTCTTCAGCTTTTAAACTCTGGGATGAACTCAGCTGAGCCAGGCTGATTTATTAGGGAGTTATAGAATGACACAAGTCTTTCCAGGAAGTTTAAGGGGGTCAGGATTTAGTCCTGTGTCGCCCTGCTTTGCAGGGTTCCATAATTTATAACATTGTAACTGTAGTTTCCCATGCTTTTTCTGTAAACTTAGTCCTTATTTTTCTTAACCAACCAAAATTGTTATGCACTTGTAGAATTGTTTTTCATTCCTTTCCCTAGAGTAGAAAAAAAATTTAACGATGTCTTTATCCTGTAAACTTTCAGAAGTGTTAACCCTTCTCACCAATCCCTAATTATCTTTAGTAACATATAAAAATAAAAAAATAAAAAAGGGAGAGCCCCTTTTAGTCAATCCTACCTAAAAATTCAACTACTACTCTAAAACCCACATATTTCTTCTGTTACCAACTATCCAACAGTCCTGCATCACTATTTTTTGGTCTATACATGCTTAGGGTACTCACCACCCTCACCCCGAGGCCAGATGGGGCTGACCAGACTGAAAAAGCTGTTTTAATTGTGCTTAGGTCATTAACATGTTTATCCATTCATATATCTGCTTTCCAAGGAGCAGGTACCACCTGCAGTGCTGCTTGTGAGGCATCAATTTGAGCATAAAACACAAGAGCCACCTTCAGGCACCCCCATTCCTCCTCATTCCTCACTTCTCTGTGTATAAAAAGGCACTAAAGCAGCAGCAAATGCCTGATGTTTTCAGCAAAACTTTGTCACACTCTAAGATCCTGCTCTAAGCTTTTTTTTGTCTGTTTTATTTTATGGCACTTTTAATGAGAGGTTTCAACAACCCCATCATTAAATGAAAAGGAAAGAAATAGGAAAAGGAGAAAGAATAATTAAATTTTTTTAAGATTCCTTCTGAAGGAAAATGGCACTATATCATTTTAAATGTTTAAAATCCGGCTGACTCCAGCATTTCTGCTGATGACTTCAGCAACTCACAGAGCAATTTAAAGAAATTAAGGCAGCTGGGAAATACAGTCTACAGTAAAACTACATAGATTATCCTATTCCAGGGGAGAAACAGCACAACAGATGTTCTCAGCTTCTAAAGATCTTCCATAAGTCACACATTGGTGTGGAGTTTGACACCAATCCCCACTGCTGTGGGTCCCACAGGACAGAGACAGCAACACCTGGGGTTGATTCACCTGTGGAAACCGGGCACAAAGAGNGTAGCCAGCAGTGCAACACTCAGCCACTGGAAATACACATTTTTGGGTCTGTGGGGTCTTGCTGCCTGCCTGTCCATCTCTGGATCTCATGGGAAGCACCAAACCCGGGTGAACCCGAGCCATGAATCCGTGCCTCTCACTCCCAGTCACTCAACAGNCCTGCAGGAAATGCATCCAAGGGAGGTGCAGCTCATGCTGAAAAGTGCAGCTGCTGTAAAAACCAAAGCCCCAAAAGTGCTTTGTTCTTACCTTGCTGNCTGCCTGTCCATCTCTGGATCTCATGGGAAGCACCAAACCCGGGTGAACCCGAGCCATGAATCCGTGCCTCTCACTCCCAGTCACTCAACAGAGGACACAGCCTTAAGCTGCACCTAAGAAAATTTAGGTTGGAGGTTAGGATGGAATTCTTCACTGAAAGAGTGATTGGGCAATGGAATCATCTGCCCAGGGAGGGGTTGGAGTCATTGTCCCTGGAGGTGTTTAAAAAAATCCTGGATGTGGCACTCAGTGCCAGGGTTCAGCTGATGAGGAGGTGTTGGGTCATGGGTTGGACTTGGTGATCTTTTCCAGCCTGGTTCATTCTGTGATTCTCTGCAGTAGGGGCTGCACCAGGGACCCCAGAATGACCAGTTCACAGCTCCCAAGCTCATCCTGTCAGAGGTTTCTCCAGGCACTGCCAACCCTTTGTGGCTTTTTAAAATTCCCTGTCTGAAGCTGCTCAGATCTGGGGAGGAGCCCTGGGACTAAGAAAATGATGCACCAGACCAGTTTTAACAACAACAGTGGGTGTGGCTGCCAAACAAAACTGCCACTGTCAACTGTGAACTCCTGAAAAGTGCTGAAGTACCTCACTGCCCAAGGAATGCTCCCTATCCTGAATTTACCCTTCCATTCCTGAAGGATTTTCTGCAGAAAGATGTCTGCAAAATTCTCTAAGAGTAAATTACAAATGTGATACCTTACCAAAGGAGGGTGATAAAAATTTAGGTTTTGTCCCAAAGGGGATTCTGGAAAGCCCCCCAGGGCTGAAGGGATCCAGGCACTCCCTCGTGCTCCAGTGTGAGAATTCAGTTTATTTATCTCTCACTGAATATCCCAGTACTGCTGCTTTCCAAGGAGGAAAGCCTAAAAAGAACTTGTAGGATACTGGGGTTAGGTGCAAGGCTGTGGGCAGGGTGAGCTCACCAGAGCTGCTGCTGCTCCCCGAGAGCTTTGTGTAATTCTCCCCACTACAAATGAGATTTTTTTACTTGTAAGATTTGCTAATGCAGCTCCTGAACTCACTGTGGAAGGTGGAAGGAAGTTCACAGAACCCAAACCACGTGGAAGCCACAGGCAGGATCAGGTGGGGATGGTGGGATTGTGTCTGTTTGGGTTTCTCCCACCTGGTTTGGTTGGAGGCTGCCCTGATGCTGCTGGGACTCTGCTGACATTTATTCCCAGTAACCCTTCAAATGTTCTGGAAAGTTCTGGCAAACTTTAACACACAGCACCTTTCCTTTTTCTTCCTTCCGAGTTTTTTGGCACTCACCCACACTTTATTTATGGCTCTGGGGCTAATAAAGCAGAAATATTGCCAGTTGCTGGTGCTGGAGGTGGAGATCCTCACACAACGAGATGTTTTGAGGTGTTTTGAGCAGACATGAAACCCAAGTTAGGGGTCAGATGATAAAGCTGAGTGCTGGCACTGGGCAGCCCTGGTTTCACCTGCCAGGACAGAGGGGAGGGGGAAAAGGGGCAGTTTGCCCAAAACAGGAGATTAAACAATTAATTTATGCCAGGCTGAAGCTATGAGAGCAGAAGCAAAGAGCTCACCCTTCTGCTTTTTGGGCTTTGATGCTTTTAAGTCAAGAGAGAAGTCTGGGCTAGGGGGGGAGAGGAGGGAGGAGCAGAGAGAAGGGAAAATAAAAGAAATGTGGAAGCTAATCCCAAGCACTGTGAAAAGGTCATGTGCTTCGATATGAGTAATTAATTTTCTTGGAGCAATGTTGAAAAGGTTAACCTGATTTATGGAATGCAATTTAATTTCAAATGTGTTGTGTACCTTGTTAAAAGGGCCCAATTATGGCTGCTAATTCTGTGGACTGACACGAGTGACGTGCTCTGATCACAGCCCGGTGTGAGGGGAGCACGTGTCACTCAATAATCAGACGTGGCCTATCGAAATTTGAGGGGGAAGGAAAAGGGGTAGAAATGCTGAGAGCATGGCTGTTCTCTGTGCCCACAGTGTCCCCTTGCAATTTCCTGCTCTGTGGAGCACTCGGTGATTCATTGGCAGGCAGGTTTGTGCTCAGGGTGGTTTATCATGGGGCTCTGAGACAGCAGCAAAAATGCCAGATCTGTCCAGGCCAGCCCACGCTGCTCCTTGACCTTCATCCTGTTCATTCTTCTCACAAAACCAAACTCAACACCACCCTTGTTGCCCTGCTTTTGCAGGGTTTCAGGATTGTAACTTTGTAGTCCAAGTTTCCCATGCTTTTTCTGTAAACACAGTCCTTGTTTTCCTAACTGGCCAGGATTGTTTTGCACTTGTAGATGGTTTTTCATTCCTTTCCCCTGGGGTGGAGAAAGATGATTGACCATGTCTTTATCCTGTGAACTTACAGAGGTGTTAACCCCTCTCAACAATCCTTGATTGTCTTTAGAAAGATATATAAATAAGAGAATAAAGAAGGGCAGGGCCTTTTGGTTGGTCCTGCCTGGAGATTCAACTGCTGCTCTGGAACCTGCACATTTCTCCTGTTGCCAGCTGTGCAAACACCCTCCTTCCTTGATGACATGGTGAAGCAAGAGAATGACAGAACTGTCCCAGTGGTGCCTGTATGCAGAGCTCTGTAATAATCTAAATAACACAGGCTGGGGGGAGAAGGGCTTGTGGTCGAAATTTCCAGTCTGAAAACTTTTGTCCTAATCCACCCCCTGCTCAGCTGCTCATCCTCCCCTGGGCTCTGTGCTGTCCCTGTTCCTGGCAGTCCTGGGGAGTGTGTGCATCCCCCAGGGACCTGCTGGAGCAGGAAATCCTCCCATGAGGGTGCAGCCCTGAAGGCACTGTCTGCCCAGGCTGCAGTGAAATATTGAGGTTTTTTCACTTTCTGCCAATCTCCAAGGCCAGCAGCCAGAGTCACTCCCTGCTTGTTTTGCAGCCACTCCTTCAGTGAGCAATTAATGGTGTTTGAATGCAGTGAGCAGCAGCGGTAGGGGTTCTCCTCAATGCCACATTCCCCAAAACCTGTGTGCAGTGCTCCCCCAGATTCCTTCCCACAATGAGCCCCTGCTCACTTTGGTACTTTTAGATTAACAGAGGAACTGTTGCAACCCTAAAAGTGGTTGACAGGATAAATATTCCTGTCATAAATAAATATAATAAAAATTACAAGGAGCAGAATAAATCTGTTATCACAGCTCCAAGGTACCTCTCACTCCTAAACTGGGCTGGTAAATGGCTGCCAAAATTGTGTGGCTGCAAAGAGTGGCTTTGGCAGTGCATGGACCAGGATGTGTTGTTGGGAGGGCCGTGCCTGGCCCCAGGTGAGCAGGAGGCAGGAGATTTGCTGCTGGAATGTGGTGCTGGTTGTTCCCCAAGAGGTCAGAAACACTCACTGTGCTCAGTGTGGAGTTTCCCATCAGCACCAACAGCATTCCCACTGCCAAACCCAGCCAGGTGTGAGCAGGGGGATTTCCAGGTTATTGCAGACTGCCAGGGCTCAGCAATCACTGCAGGACAGGCACTGTGTCTGCAGCCTTCCAGGACCTCTCGTGGATCATTTGCAGAGCTGGAGGAAAATCAGCTGAGCTGTGTTGCACTGCTGGCAACAGAAGAAACACGCAGGCTTCAGAGCAGCAGTTTGGACCACCAGGCAGGACCACCCAAAAGGGCCTGCCCTTCTTTATTCTCTCATTTATATCTTTCTAAAGACAATCATGGATTGGTGAGAGGGGTTAACACCTCTATAAGTTCACAGGATAAAGACACGGTCAATCATCTTTCTCCACCCCAGGGGAAAGGAATGAAAAACAATCTAAAAGTTCCAAACAATCTTGGCCAGTTAGGAAAACAAGGACTGTGTTTATAGAAAATGCATGGGAGCTTCTACTACAAAATTACAAACATGGAACCCTGCAAAAAGCAGGGGGACAGAGCTGTACCTCAGAGGGGTTTTTTGAGGATGAGCACAGCATTCAGCCCCTGCTCTGGTGGAAGGGGCCATGGAAGGGGGGTTGGAACAAAATGAGCTTCAAGGTCCTTTCCAACCCAAACCATCCTGTGGTTCTTATTCTCTTGGTGTTACTTCTGCTGAGAAAAGGAACATGTGTGTGTTGGGCTTTCCTGCAAAACTTTAGGGAAGTGCACCTGGAGAAAGGGAACAAGCTTTTGTTTAACACATTGAATGGACAGGGACAAGAGCAGCTTGTAGCTCTATTGGCCTCTCAGATTCCTGTTGCTGTGACACTGAGCACTAAAACTTTTCTGACTTTTTATAAAGAAGTCTTGCCTGAAGAGGAGAGGAGGATGGAAGAAACTCCCACCTGTCCTCTACAACCCCAGCTGTTCTCGTGCTCCCTTCTGCAAACAAAGCTTTACCCAGAGCTGGTTGATTTTGCCATCACCAAATTAGCTCAGGAAGCTGCATCTTGTGCTAACTTCATTATGTTCTATTGACTTCTCAGGGAGCTGAAAGGAATATAATGGCAATTTCCCATAATGGATAAGTGGCTGGGGAAGGCAGGCCAGGGAAATGGCCCTTCCCTCCTCTACCCTCATGCAGCCCAATCACTGACAGACATTCCATTTTCTGATGTGCATGTTGGCCTCTTATCAAGCCTTTTTTTCCACCCAAAGAGGATTCCTCCTCAGAGGAACATGAGGATTAGCATCAGATGGGGAAAAATGCAGTTAGTATTACCAGAATATTAAAGGGGCAATTGTAATTTCTCAGCTGCGAGGGACACTTAGAGCAAATTACCTCAATTAAGAGAATAAGAATAAGGGAACTGCTTTAAATTGAAAAAACATTCAGATGGGATGTGTGTGTCTGTTTGTCATCGGGGGCTTAATATTTACTTCTGCTGATGAGGCTTGGTCATGCTCTATTACAATTCATAGGCTCGTGTTCCCAAATTTTATGCACCAAAATGCTTTGATTTATCGGGTATAAGTCCCTTTTCTCTGTGAATTCCTTTAATATTGTCATAAATGTGGCCAGTGATGCTTATCTCATGGTATTAATGGGCCTCATTTAATTATATTGTCTTGCTCAAGAAGTGCACTTAGTTTGAAGGGAGCCACAAGTTGTGGACTTTTGGTAAAAGCACATTTCTCACTGGAGAATGGGGCTGGGGCTGGGTTGGGCGTTTGGGAAGGGCCATGGGTTGGCTGAGTGGATAGAAATCCACACCTAAAACTCTTGGGTCAGTAATAACTCAGGTTCTTTCAGCCTCTGGGAGCCCCAGTTTCTGGTCTGGCCATCAGTTCTGTGCTTTGTCCCTCATTCCCTGCTCTGAGGCTGCTCCTGGGCTCTCACCCCCCTGTTTTAGGCTCAGCAAGGTGTGATTCTCTATTGATTACCTGATCTGTGTAATTACAATCAAAACCACAGGGATTTCAAGCCTGATTGACTGCAAAATAGAAATCTGTTGGCTTGGCTGGACTCCTAATGACCAGGATTAGGAGAGAACATGGTTTGGGGCTGCTCTTCCTCTGCAGGATTGGTTTTGGGTAACTGGAGATTGACAAGGTGTGTGAAGGAAGGCACTGATCCCATCAGAGCAGGCTGGGGAGGGGTTTATCTCCCTCCCTGCCTGTGGTTGTGCTTTTGGCATCCTGATTTTGTGACCCTTCTGCAGGAACAGAGCCTGGGGTAACTGCAGGGTGAGCCAAGGAGCTGCAGCAGGGAGAAATCCAGCTGAAAGCCCCTCTCCTTGGTGCTCTTGGCATCCTTCTCCCACTGCACATCCCCTGTGGGAGCATGGGAGCTCCCAAAATAAGTCTGGGGCCTGGAGTTTTGTCTGTCCCCACCCCCCAGGAGCACCAGCAGGCAGGCAGGGAAAGGACCTTTTTTTTCTTTTTTTAAAATAGGTTTTCATTTAAGAGATGCCAGAGCCAGCAGATTAGTGTCCTGACTATATAGGTTTCCTACAGATAAGGCAGAGAAATTGATTTCAATTACCAAAGTGGATAGACAGGCTGCTCTGCTCTCCTGAGGACTGTTAACCCTCCAGAGGCAGGGAGTGGAAACCAGGAGGGGGTTTGGAACCCCAAGCCATTTCCCCAGGAGCAGCTGTGCCTCTCGCAGCACAAATCCTCACAAAGGGAGAGAGCTAAAGAAAGGAGGTTTATTTAAGGCTGTACAATGATCCTTGTGATACTCTGGGATTTCAGTGAGCTTTCAGATCCTCCAGCGAGGCTCTGGAGGCCAAGGGTTAAAGTGGCTGCAGGGATTAAAGGATTCTCTGCCTTTCTAGCAGCAGGTTCACCTTTTCCAAGAGCACTCTGGCTGCTGGGAAGTTTCCCTGGGAGGTTCCAGGGCTGGGGCAGGGCAAGGCTGTGCAGAGCTGGGCTGGGAGCAGGGTCCCAGGGTGTTGGTGGGATCATGCCCTGCTGCTGGGCACCTCCAGTGCTTGGGGCACAGCCCCAGCAGCAGGGACAGAGGGGATGTGTTGTTCAGTTGGCAACAGAAGAAACACGCAGGTCTCAGAGCATCAGTGAATTCTCCAGGCAGCACCGACCAAAAGCCCTGCCCTTCTTTATTTACCTATTTTTATATGTTTTTAAGGACAGTCAAAGATTGGTGAAAGGGGTCAACACCCCTAAAGGTTTACAGGACAAAGACTTGGTCAATCATCTTTCTCCACTCCAGGGAAAGGAATGAAAAACAATTCCACAAGTGCAAAACAATCCCGGCCGGTTAAGAAAAACAAGGACCATGTTTACAGAACAAGCATGGGAAATTACAGCTACAGTGTTACAACTTATGGGGCCCTGTAAAACCAGGGCAACAGGGATGGAGCTGCCAGGGTGTGGGCAGAGGCAGAGGAGGGACAGGAGCAGGGAGCTGGACATTCCCTTGGCTCCCAGTGCATCCCCAGCCCTCTCCCATCTGCTGCTCCTGCACTCACACACCCTGCAATTCCTGAGCTGGCTCTGTAATTGTGTCTGCAGGGTGCCTGCTTTCCCTTCCCTCCTCAAATCCAATTTGCTCCTTTTTGCAGCTTGGCTGCTGCCTGATAATGGGCACCTTTGCCATGGATTTTTTCCGCTCTTCACTTGCTGGGTCTCTTTTGTCCTACCACGGGGAAGTTTGCCCCTGTGGGCCTCACAGTTGGCTTCTCAGCTGGGTTTCACACAGGCTTTTATTGCCAGCAGCATCTGCTCTCCCCTCCAATTACTCCAGCACATTTCTTTGATTCTTTGCTTTGCTGGGTTCACCTGCCTTGGCTGAACTCCCTGTCAGGCTCTCCCTGCTGCCTCCAGGTGTTTGGGGGGTCTGGCTGTGGTTAGAAATCAGATGTTGCACATTGTCGTGTCAGAAGAGGAGGAATTCAGTGCTGCTGCATGGCAAGGAGACCAGTGTGAAGAGCATATTTAAGCCATCACAGGAAAACACAGCACATAAATAAGATTTTGTTTCAGGCCACGGAATACATTCGTTGCTGGAAGCAGCTCAGCAACTGCAGCCTTTGTGTGCTTTCAAACACAATTACATATTTCAGAGAAACATCCTGTGCTTTGTGCTCTGCATTAGTGTTAACATGGACAGGACTGTCCTTTGTGCACACACAGCATCCTCTTTCCTTCCCTTTTGCTTTTCCCAGAGCTTGGCATCTTCCCAGGATGGGGGATGCTCCTGCCACGCCCAGGTGTGGCCTCGGGCAGGTTCCCAGGGAGGCTGAAGCACAGGAAACAACATTTCTGGAGATGCATGGGTAGTTTTTTTTCCCCTCCTAATAAAAAATTATTTCTGACATACTGGAAATGTGAATACACATCTCGATAGAGAAACGTTTAGTTTTTATCGTGTCTTAAGCTGGAAATGAATGTTTTCCATTCCCAGCAGGGAAAACCCAATCATTCCCTCCACGGCAGCTCAGTTATTTTCCATCTCACTCTGTGGACAGCTCCTGGATTTCAGATAAGGATCTCCTGCTTGGATGCTGAGGGAGGAGGTGGCAAAGAATATGTCAGTGGCAAAAACCCTCATCCCTGCCCAGCTTCCTCCTCTGCTCTTTGGTGGGGAACACGATGGGACCCCAGTGATATCGGAATGAACTTTGTGGAAGAGCCAGAGGTAAATTCTACCGAGGTTTGTTGCACTGCTGGCAACAGGAGAAACACGCAGGCTTCAGAGCAGCAGTTGAATCACCAGGCAGCACCAACCAAAAGGGCCCTGCCCTTCTTTATTCTCTCGTTTTTATCTGTTTCTTAACAGATTGGTCAAAGTGGTTATCACCTCTGTAAGTTTACAGGATAAAGACATGGTCAATCATCTTTCTCCGCCCCAGGGGAAAGGAATGAAAAACAATCTAAAAGTTCAAAACAATCCCGGCCAGTTAGGAAAACAAGGACCATGTTTATAGAAAATGCATGGGAACTTCTACTACAAAATTACAAACATGGAACCCTGCAAAAAGCAGGGCGACAGAGTCTGAGATGCTTTGAGAGGGATAATTGGCTAAAACTGGGTTTCATGCACAACCCAGGATTTCCAAAGCACTTGCAGATTTTTTCCCCCTTTCCTCTTGGCTGCTGGCATCATTAATGCCAGGATTCAAGATGACAGAACTTTAATTGTACAGGACAAAGGCGTCTGGTTCCCTGCTCCACTGATCAATTCCAGCTCATAAATTGTAGCAGGAGCAAAACTCTTTAGCAGTGCTGACAATTAAGTAACATCCTGATAAACATCCCCTTTTGTTTTATTTAAATGAAAACGCCTTTATTTCCACAGAGCGGTATCTTGTAACAATAAGATTCACTGTCCCTGAAGCTTGGTTAATTAAACACAGTATTTGCAATCTACCAAAACAAGCTGTTTTATGCAAGCTGATAACAGGGTTTCCGTTTCATAATGTGAACAATTGGGTTATGCAAATGCCAGGATTTTAAGCCCCTGTGATCTGTTTTTGTTGCCTTATTATCTGTTTCTGTCTACAAACACCAAATATAGACATCCCAATTAAGGCAGCTAAATGCCATTAAGTCCAACTAAAGATGTTTTTATCAGTTAAAAACTTCCCCCCAATTTAATTAAAAATAAGGTTTGAAATTGGCCTTTCTTAACCTAAACTCCACTCCCACACTTCCATCTATCTGATTGATTCTCCCACTAACTCCACTGTGGGTTTTATTCCTTGGTGGAGCCTTGAACCCTTCAGAGACCTGGTGGGGGACAGATTCTGAGCCAAGGTGCTGCTCACCTGGTGGCAGGTGACTCCTCCAGCAGGTCTGGTGGGCCTTCCTGGGTGCTTGGGTGAAGGGCCAGGACCTGGATGTGAGGATTAAACCTGCCCAGGTGATTTCAGGTGGGAGCTCATCCTGCAGAGCTGCTCTGGTGCACGTCACGTACCTGCTGTGTGCAGCCCATCCCACAGGCATGGGTAAGAAGCAGGAGGATCATTTCACCAGGGAATAGAGGGGAATAAACAGAGCAGAGGCATCCTGGGGCAGGTGTTGGATTCTGCTGAGCCCTCAGATGTTTGTGCTCAGCAAGACCCCCATCCCTGGGAGCTCTGCGTTTGCACATCCTCCTGCTCATGGGTGAGTTCCCATCCCTGTGAGCTCTGAGTTTGCACATCCTCCAGCTCTATGGGTGAGTTCCCATCCCTGGGAGCTCTGAGTTTGCACATCCTCCAGCTCTATGGGTGAGTTCCCATCCCTGTGAGCTCAGCTGGGCTGTGCTGTGCCCACCAGTGCCAGATGTGGAAGCCTTTTTGTCCCTCCATGGCCCAGCTGTTGCCAACAGAGCTCTTCCCTTCCCCTTTGCCCGCTTCTGCTGCACAGCCCCCACTGCAGGACTTGTTCCCTGCCCTGGAACTCAGGGCTGCTCAGCCCAGGAGAGGAGATAACATGAGATGAGATGTCCCTCACTTGGAGGCAAGAGTGTGCAAGGCTTTTTTTTTTTTTTTTGGGAAGCCTCTAAGCTCTCAGCTTTCCCCAGGAGGATGTAACAGATCCCCCAGCACCGTTCAAAGCTTTGTGCTGCTCCCAAAGTGCCGTAATTTAACTTTATATCAGCCATGTTTGCAGCAGCTGTCAGTCACCATGACAACAATATTAACACTCGTGATGGCTTTGTTGTGAGCACCAGAGAATTTAATATTCTGGGGGGAAGAGGCAGCAATTGCTTGAGCAGTTGCTCACAGCCCAAGTGACTCTATTGAACTGGGAGAGGTTCAAACTGGATTTTAAACATACAAGAAAAGACTCGCTTTTGGAGTATAAAATGACTTGAATTAACTTCAGTCTGACAAGAGGAAGCAAAGGGAATCACTGGAATAAATATGTGTGAGACTGGAAGATTAGAAAGACACATTCCAGAATCTCACAGAAATGCAAACTCCCTCTTTTTGAAGGCACTGCCTGTGGAATGGCAATTTACATTTCTTTAAACTTGGGGAGGGGGAAGGAGGGTGATCTAAAGGGGGTTTGCCAGCCTTGTGGTTCTTGTCTTAAACATGAAACAGTAACTCATAGAACTCTAAGGGTAGCTCTTAGTCTGTATCTTCTCTAAGAATTAAAACAGGCAAAAAGTGTCCTGGGTTTCAAACACTGGAGTTTGTCTCTTAATCCATTTCCTTTTATGGGGAAAAACAAATCATTCTCTCTCCCTCTCTCAATATTTAGTATCTTTACTGTTTCTAACCTCCCTCCTTCCCCTCCAGAGATAGCCAGCATTAAGATAAGGCATTGATTGTCTACACTGGGAAATGCATTCTAGTTAATTAGTTCATTATTCCTTTTTTAACATAAGATTGATGACTTATTAAGCTATGGTTAATTACAGAGTTTATTACTTTGAAAATAAGGAAAACTCCACAGTTTCAGCTAGTTCTGCTCTTGGCTGATCTGGAATTCTGGCATTGCTGTGTCCTGGAGATCTGTGGCTTTTATTTTGCACTTTGTTCATTGAAACAGTTTTGGAGTGTGCAGCTTCACACCTGTTTGAGATGTGCCAGTGACCCTGCAGCTGCTGGTTTTCCCTGCAAGTCCAGAGCTGAGATCCCCCAAAATTTTAGCAGTTTGTTTTAGAATCAACAGCTCTGTAGCTCCAGGGCCCCAGTGAGGACCAGAGCTGGAGCATCACCACAGCACTGGGGAGGCTCCATGAGGAGCCCAAACCTGACCCATCAGACAAAGGGGAGAGCACCAAGCACCAGCTAAGTGAGGGGAGGAGTCCTGCATGTCCTCAGTGCACACCCCAAATCCAGCTCCGTGCTCCCAAACATGTCCCCTGCCAGCAGAGTGTCCAGAGCACCTGGTGACAGCCAGGACAGCCAAGGAGTGATGAAGACTCCAGGAGCACCTCCAAGCTCATCCAGCACACAAAATGCCATTTCCACTGGCATTGCCAGTGGCAGAAATACCCTAAATTTTGCCTAATAATCCAGCCAGACCAGCAGGGAGTGCAGGGCCGCGGTGCCCGTGGCTCCAGCAGCACCTGCTGGGATTTTGGGAGGAGCTATGAGACAAACCTGGCAGGAACACACGCAGGGATGCTGCTGCCTCCTGCCGAGGGAGGGCACAGCAACAGTTGTTAACCGTGTTACCAGCTGCGTTTCCAGCTCCAAAATAGGAAGTTTGCAATCTAAAATTAACGCCAAGCAGGCTGAAATGCAGAGAAGTGCAACGTGGATCTCCTAACTCCGGGTTTTTGGGGGCACGGACAGCGTTAGTGCTGTTGGGCTTTCTGCTGATTTGTGGTGTCTGTGTGAGAGCAGCACCAGTTTAACGGAAAATTTAAAAATAATCAAACACCTGTAACACCAAGCGTTGCATGGGAGAGTCTGCAGAGCAGGAGGGGAGGAGAGAGGCAGAGGGAGCTGAGGGAGGGTTTCTCTCCTGGCACATTCCTGGAGCAGTGGTGCTCCCTCCAGGCTGTGTGTCGGCTGAGACAGGGGACAGGCTGCAAAGCCAGCGCTTGCTGAGCCATGTGTGACAGCAGCCGAGAGGACAAAGTCGTGGTGAGCCCGAATTTTCTCACTGTCAGTGCTCCAGGTGGTGGAGGAGCCCTGAAGGAGATGCTGCAGCCTCCAAATCTTCCCTTTGCATCCTCTGCTGTTTCACCATCAGGACCATGATTAGCCGTGAACCCCACCCCTGCCTTGTGGAAATGTCAGCTCCCCAACATCCCTGAGAGAGCACAGCTTCAAGAAAAACACAGATGTTAAACCATTTCCTCTGTCTTTCCGCCCTCCCGTTTTTCCAGGCTGCTCACATTGTCCTTTTGGGAATGTACTCATGAACCATAAACATCTGTCAGTTTGCTGCAAATGATCCCCAGCCTTGAGCTGAGCTGCTCCTCTCTTTGCTCACTCCCAGCAGCCAGGCTGGTCACACTGGGATGGGGGGAGATGAGGGGCAGGCAAAGCTTGATTGACATTTTGCCTTTAGACATGAAACAGGTGCTCGTGGCTTGTTTTCCCCCTCCAGAGGCAGCAATTTCCCAAAAAAAAGGAGATTAAAGGTGTTGGGATATGAGCAGAAATATCTCCTATGGTAGCTCATGAGAGTGGATTCCTGTTGCACTGCTGGCAACAGAAGAAACACACAGGTTTCAGAGATGTACTTGGATCTCCAGGCAGCACCAACCAAAAGGCCCTGCCCTTCTTTATTCTCTTATTTTTATATGTTACCAAAGACAATTAAGGATTGGTGAGAGGAGTCAACACCTCTATAAGTTCACAGGACAAAGACATGGTCAATCATCTTTCTCCACCCCAGGGGAAAGGAATGAAAAACAATCTACAGGTGCAAAACAATCCTGGCCAATTAGGAAAAACAAGGACCATGTTTACAGAAAATGCATGGGAAACTTGTACTACAAAGTTACAACCATGGAACCCTGCAAAAGCAGGG
>VZTZ01038738.1:67084-79828 GCA_013400955.1 Drymodes brunneopygia | reverse complement strand
TGTTCAAGCAGGGGGTATCAGGTCTTGGTTTCCAGCTGTAAAACCAGCAGCCTCTGGGGGTTTCTGGATGTTTTCCAGCTGCCACCTGCTTCCCTCCATTGTGTATCCTTTGTCCCTGCTGAAAAATAACTCAGCTGTGTGGGGTTTTTTTTCTTAGTTTTATGAAGAGTATTTGTTGTTGGTTTATTTTCTCTTATTTTCCAGAAACATTCACGTTGGAGGATAAAGTGCCATTCACGTAAGAAGATTTAGTCCCTCTTCATAAAGTTATATATTACAAGTGAAAGGGAAACAAGCATGGGCTGGCAGCAGAAAATTGAATTAGCTCAGCAGTACACTACACAAAATAAGACAAATTTTGTACAGAAATATAATTGAAGCTGCATTATTTATCCTCCCTTTTTGGGTTATTTGTCAAAGCGAGCTGTAAGTTGCAAATTAAAAGAGCTATTGATTCTAAAGTTGTTTTTAAAGTATTTTCTTCATTCAGATCCTTGGAAACAATTATCTCAAAGTGGTGCCAAACAGCCAAATCCTTGTTGGTGCTGGGTTCAGGGAGATAATGTTCCAGCTTCTCTCCATTGTTTGTGGACAATCAAATCTCTCCTTTTGATAGAAGTGTAGAAACATAATTCATTAAAGTTAGAAAAGATTTCCAAGAGCATCAAGTCCAAGCTGTGCCCCATCCCCACCTTGTCCCCAGCCCAGGGCACTGAGTGCCACATCCAGGCATTCCTTGGACACCTCCAGGGGTGGGGACTCCAAATTTCCCTTTCCAAGGCCTGACCACTCTTTCCAAGGAGAAATTCCTGCTGATGTCCAACCTGAGCCTCTCCTGGTTCAACTGGAAGTCATTTCCTCTCCTCCTGTCCCTGTTCCCTGGGAGCAGATCCCAAATTCCCCCTGGCTGCCCCCTCCTGTCAGGGACTTGTGCAGAGCCACAAGGTCCCCCCTGAACCTCCTTTGCTCCAGGCTAAACAATTTTAAGGATTTCATTCTCAGGGAAGAAATGGGTGAAAGGTGGGACCAGAAGGGTTTGTGTGGCTGTGCTGTTGAGCACAGCAGCAGGAAGAGCTCTGGCTGGCTGGGAATGTCACCTGGAGAGAATCTGCTCCTGCTTTGGCACCAACCAGCCCAGCCCTGGCAGGGCTCACCTCGGGGTCAAGGTTTTACCACAGTGAAATTACACTTTTATATTCCTGTTTGACTTTCCTGCTGCATTGAGAGGGCAAATATCCCATCAAATAACATCAGTCATTCTTTTCACAAATCCCCCTGAGGACAAGGACCAGGAAAGGTCACCCAGCTGTTTTCCCATCCAGGTTGGATGGATGGCAAGGTGCTGGACCGTTCCTGCTGTTTTCCCATCCAGGTCTGGATGGATGGATGGATGGATGGATGGATGGATGGATGGATGGATGATAAGGTGCTGGGTCATTCCTGCTGTTTTCCCATCCAGGTCTGGATGGCTGACAGGGTGCTGGACCATTCCTGCCCTGCCTGTGCTTGTGACACAGGAGATTTGGGCACGGTTTGGGGAGGGGGCATCGCTTTTGTTTTGCAAAATAAAGAGAAAACAGCCTCTGTGACTACAACAGAAAAAAACAAATCGCACAAAAAAAAAATCCATCCACAGCAGCATTTGAGCCATTCTCCACAGGCCCTGGGAGCCTCTTACTGTTTGAGTTAAGGCTCCTTATATAAAGTTTATGGGTCCCACCGGGGTGTTTTGAGTAGATTACATTCACACCAGCTCATGCAAGGCGGGCGTGAGCAGTCAGTAAATCAGCCAGCTTAGTTTGTAAGCGGCTGCTCGGGCTGGCGACGGCTCTCAGGGCTGGGATAACGCCTCCCGATGGTCTCAGGGATGGGATAACGCCTCCCGATGGCTCTCAGGGATGGGATAACGCCTCCCGATGGTCTCAGGGCTGGGATAACGCCTCCCGATGGCTCTCAGGGCCGGGATAACGCCTCCCGATGGTCTCAGGGCCGGGATAACGCCTCCCGATGGTCTCAGGGATGGGCTAACGCCTCCCGATGGCTCTCAGGGCTGGGATAACGCCTCCCGTTATTAGCTGACAGCTGGCAAACAAAGATCCTGCCCTGATACACATCGTCAGGGCTTTCACAGCCTCGGCACGGGCACGGAGCTGGGGAGAGCAGCTGCTTCCATAATGACGGTGTCCCCAAAACGGGCAAAGTGTGACTGGTAGTGGGAAAGTCAGGCTGGTTTCTTGGTGTGTTGGGGTGGCACAGCCTGGTTTTTGGTAGCAGGGGGACCACGGAGATGGTTCCTGTGAGAAGCTGCTGGAAGCTCCTCGGTGATAAACTGCCCAAAAACCTCCTGCCCTTTCTCCCTGCGCTGTCAGTGGGAAGGAGGGAGGAGTTGGGGGGGAAAGAAGGTGTTTTGAGGGCTTGTTTTACTTCTCATTATCCTCCTCTGATTCTGTTAGTAATAAATTCACTTTGCAGCTTAAGTTGAGCCTCCTTTCCCCTTGAAATATTTCTCCTGGTCCTTATCTCACTCGTGAAGTGTTGGTTGATTTTTTTCCCCTTCTCTGCCCAGCTGTGGCAGGGGAGGCTGAGCAAGAGCCTCTCGTGGGTGCCTGGTGTTGGGCCAGTGTCAAACCACGACAGGATCCTTCTGCCCTCTGAGCCTCAGGGAGGCCAAACTGGCAGGGAGATGGATCAGGACAGCTCAGATCCACTGCAGCCATCCTGGTTAGTGAAACTGATGCTTCCAGGCTCAGCTTTTCAGCGCTGTGTGTGGCACCAATCCAGAGCCCGAGGTTCATGGGGAGGACAGGCTGGTGTGGACCCCACAAACTCCAGACTGGAACAGCTGATGTTTGCTGCCCCCTGAGGAGGATCTGGTCCTGCTGGCCCCAAATCAGACAGAGGCTTCACTTGCTGGAGTTTATTCTGGAGGCTTCTCTCTCTGCCAGTCTCTTAAACACCAAAATCTTGCTTTCAAATCCCACTCTGAACTGATGGCATTTATGGCTCTCAGATTTGAACACCAGGACTCTGAGCACCTCATGTCTCACCCCTCCCTCCAGCAATGCTCCTGTCCTGCCCAGGAGCAAGAAAGGATGGGAACCTGCCAGCTGGATGAAGTGCCTTTAATACCAAGAAACAAAACCAATTTCTTTGATCTGTGGCAACAGTGGGGATGTGATTTTGCCAGGGAAGTCATCAGCCAGCAGTTCTTCCAGTGGCAGATTGTTTAAGTCAACTGCACACTGATTTATTTGCTGGGCTCTAATTACTGAGGGAAAATGAGGGAAAGTCTGGTATTAGCAAAATCCCTCATTTTATAATTACCCCATTGGTGGGGTTCGGGTTTCACCACAACACAGCCCCACCACTGCACACGAGCACTTCAGCATTTAATTAAGGGCAGATAAAACTGGAGTTGTAGCAGTTTTCCATCCCAGCTCCCACACACAGCCAGCTCAGGAGAGGGAGGAGAGGCTGAACACTGAGAGTCTCCTCTGAAAAGCCCAGGAAACCTAACACAAAGCAGTTCTCTGTTGTACAGTTGGCAACAGAAGAAATATGTGGGTCTCAGAGTAGTAGTTGAATTTCTAGGTAGTACTGATTAAAAGGGCTCGTCCTTTTTTATTTTTTTTATTTTTATATGTTACTAAAGACAATCAAGGATTGGTGAGAAGGGTTAACACCTCTGAAAGTTTCTAGGACGAAGACATGGTCAATCATATTTCTCCACTCCAGGGAAAGGAATGAAAAACAATTCCACAAGTGCAAAACAATCCTGGCTGGTTAAGAAAAACAAGGACCATGTTTATAGAAAAAGCATGGGAAACTACAGTTACAGTGTTACAAATCATAAACCCCTGCAAAAGCAGGGCGACAGTTCTCTATCTCTTTCACCCACTTTAGATGGCCAGGACTGTGTTTTCTTGGGAAATCTGGTGTGTCAGGTGAAGGCAGCAGCACGTCAGGGCTGGCAGCAGCTCTCAGCAGGAGCATCCCTGGGACAGGAGTACCCACGGGGCTCCTACCCTGCAGAGCCCTGAGGAAAACAAAATATTCTTTGTTGTTCTGCAGCCTGAAACATCTTTCCTTTTCTAAGAAGTCAGGAATTTGAAAGACACAGCCCAGGCCTCCGGAATAGAAAAAAAACCTGTATATTTCTACATTTTAAAATGGTTTTGAAGTTCTGAGTTTTCAGAAGCAAAGCCCTGAAATGCTCAGAGAAAAACCTTTTCTGTGGGGAAAATCTGCCAGAGCAGGCAGCTCTGAGCAACCCTGTAATTGCCATGAAATAAATAAACAGGCCTTGCTTATCAGGGTCTGAAATAAATTTTGAGGAAAAATAACGTTTTAAGATACAGAAGCATATCTCTGTTTTGATAAACACCTCTACAAGTGGCACATCCCTCCTCCCTCGGGGCCTGTCCTTCCCCACTCGTTGTGTTCCACATTCATCACCAGAGAGTGAATCTCCTCATAATTTAGATCCTGCAGCTGATATTTTGTGTGCAGCAGCGTCGCAAATGGAAGCTCCACTTTGATTTCCATTATGCATTACCTTGTCGGACTCCCTTTTTATTGTGCAGTGGAGTAAATGACCTCCCAGATATTCAGGTTCAGATGTGGATGTGATGGCAAATTTAAGTCCTGAAATTTCCATCCCGTGATAAAATTGTATAATAAAAAAAAAAAAAAATCACTTTCTTCTGCTAATATCTGCTTTTGGTTGTCACATCAGCGTTATGGTCAGATTGTATTTTGTAATATATCAGCATGGAATCCAATTGTTGTGTGCTGGTTTCTCCTTTGAAAATAGCACAGCACAGGCTGAAAAATCAGTATATGAGTCATTCTGCTTTTATTACTATCGGTTTTACATGAACTTGACAGATGAGCATTGCTATCAAATTTGTGGAGTATAACATTTAATTAAATATCTTCCCCCTTAGTGCTGAACGCCACTTTGAATAAAAGGACCCACCTCAGATTCAGGTTGGGAAGGGGTTTTGGGGAAGGAGCAGGTGCTTGGTTGTGCAGTCACACACAGCCAAGTGTGGGGGAGTCTGTCACCCTAATTTTTACAGTGTTCCATGTTTTTACTTCTGTAGTAAAAGTTCTCATGCATTTTCTATAAACACAGTCCCTGTTTTTGTAACCAATCTAAATTATTTTAAACTTCTAAATTGTTTTTCATTCCTTTCTCCTAGGGTGGAGAAAGATGATGGACTATGTCACAGTCCTGTAAAATTATAGAGACAGTAACCTCTTTAACCAATCCACAATTGTCTTTAAAAAATATAAATATAAAAAAATAAAAAAAGGCAGGCCCCTTTTTCTGGTCCTGCCTGGGTAGTCCTAACTACTACTAAAAAATCTACGTATTTCTTTTGTGTCCAACAGTGGGACAGGAGTCCTCATCCCTGGAGGTGCCCCAGGAACAGCTGGATGTGGCACTCTGGGCTGGTTGATGAGGTGGGGATTGGTTGCAGGTTGGACTCGATGAACTTGGAGGTCTTTCCCAACCTAAATGATCCTGGGATTCTGATTCAGCCCAACTGATGCTGTTGGAAAAAACACCAGTTCAAAAATTTCTAATCGAGGGGGTTTTGTTCGCCTTTGCCCTTTCAGAGGAAGGGAATTAAAGTTCCTTTCCAAGGTGTTGTTCCTCAGGGTGAGGTCTGAAGAACTGAACTTCTCCACAGGCTGGGAGCAGCACAGAAAATACACAAGAGGTAACAGCTCTCAATGATCATTGACAGCGCATCAACTGCAAACAAACTCCCCCCTGGCTTAAAGCTGACTGGAGACACCTGGGCTGGAAAGAGAGGAATCAAAAAGAAGATCTAATTAACATCACAGGCAAGGGGATTCAGATCTAATGGGAAACTGAATCCTGGGGGTTGCTCAGCTCCAGACCCATGAACACTGACCCGATTGGTTTCTATGAGCTTTGACTGTATAAAAGAGCTGAGAAATGCAGTAAAAGCCATGAGTCATGGAATGATCCTCTCTGCACACCCGGGCTGTGTGTGGATGAGATGATTTCTGTGCTACACCCTGGCCAGAACAACATCCTGGCCAGAAAATAAAGCAATGCCTTGACTCTCTAACATTAAAAATGTTGTTGGAGGCTTTTTGTTTTTCTCATAGTTTTGGTGACAGGGCCAGGACTGCTCCTATTCCCACTCCAAACTCAAAGCCCAGGGTTGGGGTTATCACTCTGTGATGCAGAACATCGTCAGTGTGTTTGTTAAACCACACAAAAACTCGTGCAGCATCTCTCAGTGGCTTTTGAGGGTTAATTAATTAATGGCCCTGATTGCATTGGTGTACAAACAGCGTGGCAGCTGCTCAGTGGGGGCTGCCCAGGAGCCCTTGATGCTGCATTAGAGAGCCCAGTGTTTGTTATTACACGGATAAATGTTATCGTGTTCATCTCGTGTAGAAATTTATCCGCTTTACGCTGCAGCCCGGGAACATCAGTCCTACAAAGCCAAGTGATCTTTCTTCAGAGAACAACTGCCCAATTACTAACATTACTTATTGGATTGGTTGCTTTCTCTATTAAACGGGACGCGGTGCCAATCAAATCAGATAATTCAGCCGCAAAATCGATGGCGCCACATTTACTCAATCAAATACACTGCTCTGTATCTTATATCCATATGAAATTAAAGAGATGGATGTGCCAGCTGCACACCAGAATTGGGCTTCAGGACTTTGGCACATGCAGGTTAAAAATAAGGAAATCGATGAGCAAGAGAGAATGGATTTGACATCAGTCACTGCTTTTAATACATTAATTTCTTCACTAGATTAATCAACTATTGATCATCCTTCAGCTTTCCGAGAAGCCGAGCATGTGATCTCTGCTGAGCACTCCCTGTCCAAAACCTCTGGACACAGGGATGGAGCATCCTGCCCAGCCTCTCCAGAGGGTCACAGGGCCCTGAGGATTAGAGGTGTGGCTCTGGAGCAGCACAGTGGGATCCCAGGTGTCCCATGTCCTGAGCTGGGCCTGGCTTGAGCCTGGCTTATTTGGCCAGGAATTTTCTTGGGCCCTTCAGTGGTCTTGGCAGCCTGTGCAGAGCTCTCTGGAGCATTGAGCGTGGGTTTCCCTGTCCTGCTGGGTTTGCCATCTCCAGGTTTGGCCCAGAACCCACCTGGAGACTTTTGGTGGCCAGCACAGGGTGAGTGGGCCAGGTTCAGGTGAGTGGGTCAGGTTCACTAAAGCTTCAGCCTTGCTTTAGAGGTGGGGTTTGTCTGAGTGCTGTGCCTGCACTGAGAACACAACCAGGCTCTGTCCTTCTGCAGATGAGTGGAGACTTGATCCTTGCCTCTCCCACTCCAAAATGAAGTGTTCAGAAACCATGTGAATGGGAAATCAAAGTGCCTGCACATACGGGGGAGGGCAAGAAATCGTCACTTCTTCGTAGACGAGTGACAATTTCTAATCTCGGCTCAGTGAAGGATCTGATTTACACCAGAACTGCTTATCTCCGTGCCCTTGCTGACCCCCTGCTTCCCTTTCTCAGCACTGTGCCAGCAACACAGCTGCTGTTTGTCTCCAAGAAAAGAAAAGAGACATTATAAAAATACATTGTAAGTTACCAGAATAGAAACAGTGCCAGTGCCGTGTCCTACTTTAGAACATGCTGATGCAAATAACAGGCAGCGAGTGCTTGGGATTTGTAACTGGAGTGGCTTTGTGAGATGCAAATATTCCCCCCCTTTGCCCTGAAATCAATTCTACAAGGCTGAGGATTGCCTGGCTTTGAGCAGAAGATAAAATTAATTAGCAAAGCAAGCAGCAAGTGCTGGAGCTGGTGTGACTGGCCCGGCGTGTTACACATCAACAGCAGCTTTATCAGCCCCAGGGGCCCTGCAGGGGTTATCTCAGGGGACCTAACAGCCACAATTGCTGCCACGTGGAGATTCTGCCCCAGGAGCCAGACAGGTTGTTGGAAGAGTGATTTTGCTGTGAACACCTGCTGCCAGCCAGGGGAGTTAGGAAATGCCAGGCTTTGGTCACATCCTGGACTTGTATTTAAACCTCAGGTGAATTACAGCAGCCTCCTTGCTCTGTCCCCTGGCTCCTCATCTGTCCTGGGGTAAAAAAATTGTGCCCAGGAAGAAGTTACCCACCTCCAGCTCAGCCACACCAGTCTAAAACCAGTTCAGGGAAGTTACCTGGCAAAAGGGACTGTCCCTGAACCTTTTACAGACATCACCACGAGCCACACCCTGCTCTGCCTTGCAGGTCACCAGCAAGTGCCTGCAGGCAAAGACTTTCCTTCTCTGGCCTTTTCAAAGGTTTGGGCTCAGCGGGGACTCTGCAGGTGCTGGGGCCCTGCCCACTCATCAATGCCAGAGCTCTGCCCCTGCACCTGCATCGATCTGCTCTGAGCACTCATCGATAGCAGCCCCGTCACAGCAGGCCCTGTGAGCAGGGCAGGAAAATGAACACAGACAGATCGCTAATAATCACAGCTCCTCTTGGAGGAAACAAAGCATCTCTTTTTTTCTTTCTTTCTTTTTCTTTTTTTTTTTTACCCAAAGAATCGGTTTCCTGATTTCAGTTTTCCTGTAGATGTGTTTGACTGGGGGAAAAGGTTCCCTTGCACAGCTTCAGGATAAGAGGGTTGTGAGTAAGTGAGCCTTTTTCTTGGACCTCCAGGTGGGATTTTGGGAGGTGAGGTGACTCTATAAACGAATGTTTCACAATGAAGAAGTGAGGTTAAAATTCCACGCTGGAGACAAACTGAGACACACATCCAGTGGGAACTTCTCTACAAAATGTAATCCTCACTTGACTGGGTAAATCACCTTTTGTGCTTTCTGTGTGTGTAAATATCACCAAAAATACTCGGCTGGGAGGTCAGAGCACTCTGCAGAGCACAGAGCTGGGACAGAGCCGGCTGTGGGGGCAGGAGGGAGTGGGCACAGGGATTAGCATGGACAGTCCCACTCATCCAGTCTCATTTGGAAATGGGAACAGAGTTTAAGGATTGCAATTCCGCAGGGAGAACTTCTCTGCTAATTGCCACAGTTTTGTTCAATTGACTGTTTGGCAAAGTGCCCCGTGCTTATCAAAACAATTAAATGCCAAATATCCGCTGCTGATACGTGGATTTTTTACAGGAATTGAAGTAACGATGTCACCAGGCAGCTCTGGTGGCTTCCTCTGCATGTCCCCTCTGTTTTCCCTGGGCTGAAGCCTCAAACAGAGCTGTGAGAGAACCCGTAGTGCAATTTATAACCTCATTGCTGGAAATTTGAAAATAAAACAACACACTCATATGGAATGCTCCTGCAGGGACCCAGACCCAGGTGACTGAGTGGTTTAACCACCCCTGCTGCCAATGTCCAAGTTGTGCTTTGGGTAACACTACCCAAATTATTCCACTTCAATTATTTAAAATGAAACTTCTTTCTGCAATTTCAGTGACTCACTAGAAGTGTCTCGATTTCCAGAGCTGAGGATCACATCAGCTCCCAAGAGAACTGAGTTGTTTGAGTTCCATCAGTTAAGCAAGGACCCATCTCTGGATTCAAACCCTGTCCTCAGGCAGTGCTGACGAAATGGGAGCTTTATCTTTTGGTCAAATTTAGCTGCTCACTAGAAATTGCAAGCACTGGTGGAAGACAAGAGGAAGAGCACCAGGACAGATCCAGGATTGCTGGAAGGGATCAGAGCTCCTTACATACAGCACAGACATCGTTCTCTCAAAACGCAGCTCCAGTCTCACGCTGATATTGGGCTGTGTAAAAAGGCAAAATTTGGTAAAAAGCAGCTTTTTTGCTGCTGCTGCTGCTTTCATTTGTGCTGTGTGAAAAGGTAAAATTCGGTAAAAAGCAACTTTTTTGCTGCTGCTGCTTTTTGCTCCTGCAAAAGCAACTTTTGCTCTGCTGTTTGTGCTGTGCAGAGCACATTGCTTCCTTCTGCTTCTCTTGTTCATCCAACCAAAGCCGGGCTTTAAAATCAGGAATATGCAAGGAGCAATGATCACTCTGGCTTTGTGATGCTCGAGGGTTTAGCAGTGGAGCTGCAGCCCCGATCCCGCACCCACCAGTGGCCCTCGGTGGCTGGGGCAGGTGCCAGGGGCTGCAGGAGCCACATGTGGATTTTGGTGGTGTCACCCCCCTTGCTCAGGGCTCCACGGAGCCCCAGGTCCCCCAGGAGCCTCCTGCTCTGCGCAGCCACCCGGCAGCAGGAGCAATAAGGGTGATGGATCACCTCCAAGGTGCTTCCCGACAGCTTTTACAAGGCTTAATGAGGTAAACTAATTGTAAATCGCGGCAAAATGGGAAACTTAACGACACTCCAGCTCTTGAAAGGAGTTTAAATACTGAGGAATTGGCTAATATTTCCAGGTGTTGGGAAGAGCCCAGGAATTCACCCAGACTGTCCCCTCGCTTCACACGGATCTGGTTCCTGCTGCAAAAACCAGATGCAAAAAATATGTGCTTTTCAATTTGGGGATTCCAGAATATCTGTGGCTCCAGAGCAAGAGAAGTGAAGAGCCAGCAGCACCTGCCCAGCGCCCCTCCTGCCTGGAGGGTTTGGAATCTCCCTGTCCTGACCTGGGACCAGAAATGCCACCAAAATGGGGAAGCATCTTCTTCTCTGCCTGATCCCAAGGAATGGGAGCCTTTTCTCACTTTCTCTCTTCTGTTGAAATGTAACTGGCTGCCTGTCAAATCACTGAATGAGAATAAAATCACAGCTAAGAATGCTGAAATCTGGAACAAATTCCTGTCATATGTTCCTGCTGAACCAGTGCTACCCCTCGGTTACACATCACCACCCGGCCCCATCTGGGAGACATGAGCAAACTTTTGATATTGTGTGATAGGAAATATTCACAGTGGCTGCAGCAGCTCCTCTGCTCCGGATTTATTCTTCTGCTTCACTGAAATTTGCTTCTTTTCCCACAAAACCTGTGAAAGCTGCAGCTGCTGTGATCCTGCAAACAAGGAATAACATTCCCTGGCATTGCAATTCAGGGCTGAGTTTGCTCTCCAGCTTTGCTTTCCCTATCAGCAGCTTGGTAGAGGAAGCTCTGAGATGTTCCCTGCCCAGTACGAGTGGGCAGCACTGGACAGACTGGGAATGCTCCTCCCTGTCCACTGGGAATGTCCTGGCTCTGCAGCAGCTCACATCAGCTCCTGGTAGGAGCTTGCTCTGTAGAGCAACAGGCTCTGGGAGGAGGAATCTCAGGGATCTTGGACACTCTGGGGCAGAATCTGTTTCTTCTGTCCTGTTCATCAGCCTGTCCAGACCTTGTTGTGCCAGCAGAAAATGGGAATTCATGGAGCTGCTGGTGCACAGCTGGCCAGAGCCAGCACCAATGGAGCTGTGTGGAGTTTTTCCAGCTGCTGTCCTCCTCGAGTGGAAATTTAGGCTGATTTAAAGTGAGCTGATGCAGAATCTCTCCCCGTGCTCTGATAGACTTAGTAAGTTTTGCACATTCAAATATTGACCTTTCATAAATCCTCCCCAGCCTCCCACTGGGGCAGCCGCTGCTGTGAGGGGAAAGGAGGAGCTGGCAGGGCCTGAGCAAGCTGAATATCATCCTCCTTAAACAGCTCCGAGGTGTTCAGGGGCATAAAACCTTTAAGAGCTGCAAATGGCATTTTTCAACACGCTGCCTCCCTCTCGAAAGGTCAGGTGGGAGTTAAACCGGAGGCTCCTCTTCTCTCCATCTTAATCAGCCATTGCAGGCGCTTATCAAATTTCCCTGCTGTCTCCCGACTCTGATGGAATTGATAACCTGATCTGAATTCTCCCAAAGCCTCGCTGACGGAAGATGAGCCGCGACAGAGCGCGGCGGTGCCGCTCGTTGCGAGAGCCGCGTGAAATTTGGGAGCCTCGGCTGCTCCGGCCCCCGGGAGTCCCTGCGTTTGTTCTGCTTCCTGTACCTGCTGCGATCCTGTCCCGTTCCGTCCAGGAGATTTCCAAATGCCCGCAATCTGCCACAGAGACCCCGCTGCCCTTCTCTGAACTGTCGCAAGCGCTGGGGACAGGGCACAGAGGTGACCGTGGGGTCACCTTTTTCTGCCCGTGCCCCTGCAGTGCCGGGAGCTTCATTAACACCCTGCTAATGAGTCACTCGCAAAGCTTCGTCCTTGCCTCCTCCTCCTTTCCCCTAATTACTCACAGACGGCATCACCAGTGACAGTGATGAACCAGATATTTAGGTAACCTTTCCAGGAGGGACTTTTCCTGCCACCCTGCCTGACTTAAAAACACAAATGAGGGCGAGGGGAGACCCTGGGAGTTCCAAGTGCTGGGCACAGGCTCCTGCAGGCACCCAGCAGGCACCCGGTTCTGCCTGGGCTGTGATCCGAGCAGCCTCCCCAGGGAGCCAACATCATCCCCCGAGCGGCACTTGCAGCTCCTCCGCTGCTGCCGCGGGTCCCTGCTGGAGGGGAGAGCCAGAAGCTACCTGGAGGCATCCCTGGGGTGTCTTAGAGCATCTCTGGAGTGTCCTAGAGCATCCCTGGAGTGTCTTAGAGCATCCCTGGGATGTCTTAGAGCATCTCTGGGGTGTCTTAGAGCATCCCTGGGGTGTCCTAGAGCATCCCTGGAGTGTCTTTAGAGCATCCTTGGGGTGTCTTTAGAACATCCCTGGGTTATCTCAGAACATCCCTGAAGTGTCTTTAGAGCATCCTTGGGGTGTCTTTAGAACATCCCTGGGGGATCTCAGAGCATCCCTGCGGTTGTCTCAGAGCAACCCTGGAGTT
>VZTZ01038738.1:20060-66966 GCA_013400955.1 Drymodes brunneopygia | reverse complement strand
GGGATTTTTGAGAGCAGCCCTGGGGTGTCCCAGAGAAATCCTTTGGGATATCCCAGTGGAAGCCTTCTGGGGCTCCTAGGAGTGAGCAGGCAGTGAGAACACAACATGGATCTCCCTCCTGTGCTGTCTGGAAGAAGTTGACTTGAGGGGTAAACAGATTTTTCCAGGAGGAAAACCATTGCCTTCCTCTCCAGTGAATTTCCACGAGGCTGAGCTCATGTGTCCCATTGCAGATTCTCATCACCAGCTCCTCAAGTGCCACAAACCCCCCTGGCTCCTGTCCCTGCCACCAGGACAGTCCTGGCACTGCCAGTGCCACAAACCCCCCTGGCTCCTGTCCCTGCCACCAGGACAGTCCTGGCACTGCCAGTGCCACCAATGGAGACTGAAACCCAACCCCAAACCCTGACCAGCTGTGCTGTCCCCACCCTTGCAGATGGTCATGCCAAGGCTCAGAAGCTTTGGGCAAAGCTGGGGCAGGATTCTGATTTTTAAAGGAATTTTTTTTGAAGGAATTTCAAAAACTGTCCCATTTGAGGTCAAAATCTGGCAGAAACATTTCATGTAACTGGTTCACCAGCCACAAACACCCAAAACTATGGAACTTGTTTCGTAGCAGCAAGTATTTGCTGGAAAAGTGTGTGTTAAACAAAAAAAAAACCGAAAAACCCATAATTTCCAGCAAGGCAGTCACAGAAACGCTTTATCCAACCCAAATCCCAGGCTCCCAAGGACAGTGGGACAGCAGCAGCTGGGAACAGCCCGGGTGACCCTGCCTGGCCATATGTGCACCATCATGAAGGACACAGCACCAAGGACACATTCCCCTGCTTTATCCACGTGTCCCTGCCCTCGCCAGGTGGGGAAAGCATTTGTTCTGCCTCCTGAAGCTCCCACCTTTTGCAGAAAAGTCTTTCCAACTCGCGGCCGTGCTGGCTGTGTTCCTGGGGCAGGATCTGCCGTGCTGCTCCCCCCGGGCGGAGCCAATCTGCTCCGCTCCCGGGATGCAGCTCCACTTGCTGAAAGCAGATGCCATGCCCAGATTCCTTCTGCTGCTGAATCTCAGCTGTAGTTTGGCAGTTCCACAGTGATGTAGTGTTTTCCTCCCTCTCCCTGTCATGCCATCCCTCCTCCGAGGTGAGCTGGCCGCGTTTTCCATCAGCTGTTAATTCGCCCTGATGTTTGCATTCCGCTCTCCTTCCAAAGCATCACAAATCACGCTGCTTCTCTCCCCTCCTGCCCACGCCCGAGGGGAGAGGGAGGCTGCAGGGAGACATCCTGGGAAAGGAGCTTTGCTTCTCTGCCTGCTCCAAAAGGAAATCATTTGAAAACGGGAAAAATCTCGCCCGGTGTTAATCACTTGTTTCAATATTTGCGGCGCTTGAAGCACTGACTCGCTTTGCAGATTTTAGAGGGCAGGAAATATCACAAGGATTTTGAATGAGGAAATTACTCACACACAGACACACAGCCCTCTAAGATCCCCACACACACCCCAGACCCCACACCCCTCACACTCCCCAGCTCCTGGGGTGTCCCTGTGGTGTCCCTTTGCTGCTGCTGGCACTGCCCTGAGCATCTTGCACCCAGGGCTTCCATCCTTCCAGAGGAATCCTCACCCTGGCACATGGCTGCAATATTTTAAAAGTCAGGGAGTAGCATTATGTGTCAGAAGTGGTCAAATTAAGTTAATTTGACCTTTAAACTCCATTTTTAATCCCTTTCTTTGGCATCCAGCATGATTTGCATTCCGCTATACTGACACTCGGCCTAACAAATGACTTTCTTTCCAAACTGCCTTTGAAGTATCTGAACTTAATGGACTATAACATTTATGAACATCTGAGTTCTTCTCTCAGCAGCTGCACTGGGTTATTGATGATCTAATTGAAATGCTGGCAAATACATCCCAGCAGTGCACGGGGAGCAGCAGCCGCCTCGGCACGACCCCAGAGCCTTGCAAGCGTATGGTTCCCGTGCCATTCATTAGCAGCAGACAGTGTATTTTCAGCTGTGTTAAAACAACAACAAAGAGCAGGATAAAGACACCAGAAGAGAAAAAAAAAAAAAAAAAAGCAAAAACCAAAAAAATCTACATGCAGGAAAAAGGCTGATTAGTTGCTCGTCTGATTTGTGGATCCCCAGGCAGCTCCACTGCAGGGATCACTGGGGGCAGCTGATGCAAATTTGGCACCTCTTGAAACCTGGGGTTGATTTATAGAAATAGCCCAGGGTAGGGCAGGTTATCCAGGGTGTGCTCACCTTCCTGTCTGAACAGGTAAAAATACATGGACCAGCTGAAAACTGAGCACCAAAATATGGGGGGTTCTTATTGGATCCAAAAATCAAAACACTGTGCCTTAAGACAGGGTTGTGGCTTAGATTTCCAAGCTGGAAATCTCCAAATTGTCCCCAAGCTGCTCCCAGAAACGCAGCTGGCACACGTTTCCACCACGACTTCAGTAATGTGAGGTTTGGAAATGCCCATTTCCGTGGTAATGGCTGGAATTGTGTTGCACTCAATATTTATCCAGCAACCAGCTGAGAGCACGCTCTGCTCTCCACTGATTGGCACATAATTAAGCAAAGGAAAGAAAGTCATAATGTTTAGCAGCAGCACCACTTGAGTATTCAACAGTAACAGGAAAGATAGGGATGGTAGGCTGCTAAAAATAAATAGGGAATGGCTTATTAGGAGGTGTAGTGAGTTCCTGTGCCGTGAATAGCTCCAGGCAGTCCATTCCCTTCCATTTCATTTCATTTGATAGTCAGGATTTACACCAGGGATAAAAGAGGGAGAAAAAGGGGATATTGAAAAAGTGGAGGAAATTTTTTGACGTGAAAATAAAGACCAGGGGGGGGAAATCAAATTTGTATCTTTGAGCAGATGGAGGCTGAGCTGTTCCTGGCATCATCCACACAGCTGGATTCACCCTTCCAGCCCAGGCTGGCGAAAAAGGCGGCGATAAAAAATGAAAAATGCAAATGAATTCTCTCCACCTTACTGGACACACACACAAACACACCAGAATGGAGGGTGCCACTCAAAAAAAAAAAAAAAGAAAAAAAGGAAATCTCTCCAAAACATTCAAAAAAAAAAACCTTGTGCAATTTATATCTTGTGCTTGACAGAGCATCCAAAAGTAATTTCAGCAGCGTGTCCCGGCGCCACCACGCTCCGCCGAGGGTGCCAGTCACCGTGCCGTGCCTGTGGCCCTGCTGGATCATTTCCCTTCCCTCTCCAAGCTGCAGAGCTTTAAAATGCAATCCGAGTTGGCTGCTGGCCTCTCATTTCTGCTGGAAAATCTGGCTGTGCCAGCGTGTGTAAGGTCAACAGCACAAAGCCTGCTTATTAGCTGGAAATTTGGGGGATCTGGTGCCAGGAAAGAGCTTTCAGCCTTTGTGAGGAGGAATAAAGAGGTTTCAGGGCAGTGGTTTGCTACAGAGGGAAATCAGGTTTGAGCAGATTTCATGGTTCAGATTTGCCTCTGTTCCAGGGCACCAGGAGTTGTGTCTTATCCTACCAGGACTCTCAATTAGGCCTTTTTAATCCAAGCATAAAAGCCCTTCTGATTCTCATTACACCACCCACGGCATCCACTGTCCCCCAGAGCACAGGGGACAGCGTCCCACGACCCCCTGGCACACTGGGAGTGCAGCACCCCCCTCTCTGCCTCGCTCCTGGCTGTCCTAACTCCAGGTATTTTGGTATTTAGAGATTAAAAAACCACTTTGGGCTGAGCTGCACAGGAGACATTCCCAGCTGCCTTCATGAGAAATCCTCTTTCCAGCTGTGCTGGATGGACACTCAGGCTTTCCCACTGGCACTTCCTGCTCCTGCTTTGCCAAGCAGGGATTTACCACAGAGAAGGAGCAGTCTAAGCAAAGAGTAGTTGGGGTTTTTTTCCCATTTTTTTCCATGAAGTGGAAATCCACAGTGAGATTTTTGAGTATGAGGAATCTCAGCACCTGGGCTGCAATGCAGGAAGAGATTTAGGGTGATTTGGGAACTCTTTTCCAGCTTGAGTGATTCTTTGGTTCCAAGGGCATCCCAAACACAGGAACATCCTTAACTCCACTGAATTCCATGCAGGCACTCCCCTGCTCAGATTTACCTGTGGATTCTGCTCGTTTGCTTTTGGGACAACAGAGCTAAAAGCATCAAGGTTTGTCATGAGAGAGAGTGGAGAAAACATTTCCACTCCTTTACCATTTCACTTTGAAACTCTTTCAGGAGAGGCTCTGCAGGTCTGATGGACTCTGATGAACCAAACCCACCTTGGTCTGTCCATGCCCAGCCCCGTTACCAGGGAGAAGCAGAGCCAGTGTCAAACTTCAGGTTTCTCTGCACTCACGTTCCAGATCCAGATGGAGCAGCAGCAGGACACAGCAACGCTTGTTTCTCTGGCACTCGCTGTGTGAGCAGCTCTTAAAGGCTAAAAATGCCTCCCTTTTTTTTTTTTTGCAGCTTTCGTCATTTTTAACCTTGAAGTCTCTGCTCCTGTTGCAGTGTGGTTTGGGGAGGGGACAGCGGGTCACAAATTTAATTTCTCATCAAAGGGGAGAAGATTTACGCTGTTGGTGAGAGGAAAAAGGCATTAAAGCAACAATATTCCACTAATTCTGCAAAGAGATTTTGGATAGAAAGGTGAGCATTCCTACTCCTGGCTAATGTAACGTGTAAATTCTGCTGATAACACAGCTCCCCTCTCACTGGAGCTGGTAAACGATTTCCTGAGGCTCCTCACAGAATATCTGCTTCGTTTAAATCCCCTCCCTTCTCTCCTGCAAACAATGAACACCAGATCCATTCCGTGGATTTGTCACTTAAAATTTCTATTAAGAAAGGGGATTCTGATTTGAAAGCAGAGTTTGGGACCGGTTAGCACGAGCTCCAATGCTCCTGTTGTCACACTAAACAGACACGGGGACTCGGGGCATAATGAGCTTTCCTTTGTAGGAACAGACAGAGCCTGGAAACAATGGAACCTCTGATCTGGGATTTGGATGCTTTTGGGCTGGGAAATGAGCACGCTGGAGAGATAAGGCAGATGAATCATCCAGAAGGGATTGCTGTAGAGCAGGCTGTCAGTCTTCGCACGGTTTTGCGGACTCGAGTTTTATTCTGATTTGAAATTATGCAAAAAAAAAAGCAAAACCCACACATTTATAAATCAGGGAATAAATCAAGGCTAGAGCAGTGTCCTGGTCAAAGGCAGAGGGAGCCTGGGAGCCTGGTCTCTTTCCAAACATATAAATCATCCTAAAGTGATTCCAAACTCGCTGGAATGCTTGGTGAACCTTGGGAATGTTTCCAGAAGAGCTGGCATTAATCCCAGCGTAGAATAAAAGCGCCTTGAAAATTAGATGAATTTCACCTGAAATTGCACCCATTTTCAAGGGTTTAGCTACAAACTTCTTGGCCATTTTTGAGTCTGATACAGTGTTCCCACAGAAAAGGCAGAAATAGTTCATTTTCTGGGTTCCTCTTCAGGAGAACGTGTCCCAGTGCCACTGGTTCATACTGGGATGCCACCAGACCTCCATCCAACAGGAGCTCGGGGAAATGTTCAACAGCAATCAGTAATGCTGAAAATGATGTTAAATTCTACTGATTTGGAGAGCTGGTGATCCAGGGGCTGCTGAAGGCCTGGCCAAAGGGGGCTCTGCATCAGTCAAATGGATTTTTTTTTACTTTTTTGCATGAATCTTAGAGGACTGGATAAATCTCAGAGGCTGGGAGTGAGGTGGATGGAAAAGGGAAGGTGTGGGAATAGAGCTGTGGTGTTTCTTTTAATGCATCATCCAACACTGCAAGGAGGGGAAAGGTCTTAATTAGTGAAAAATTAAGAAGTGATCACACAATTTTGAGGAACTTGCTTGAGCTGGAGAATCCTCTAGCTGTTGCTGTCGTGAGGATGCGAGGTGTGGGTGCTCCTGGGGATGGATGTGCCCAGGGCTGTGTGGGCAGTGCCAGAGGCTGGATCACCCCTGGGGCATCCCCCACCCTCACACCCATCCCCACCAAGGAGCTTTGTCCAAACCTCAGCCCCACCACCAGCAGCAGCAGCATCATCATCTCCAAACCCAACAGCTCCCGAGTCCCCCCTCACTGCTGGGGCCCTGCTGGAGTCTCATGTAGCAGAATATCAGACAATTATCATTTTTTTTTTAACACCATTTTTCGTTCCTGAGCGAACACAGCGTGCTTTCTGATCTGCATTTGCCTGCTTTGATCACCCGTTCTGCAGATCAGTTTTCCTGTTTAGAGGTACAGCAGGACACGTAATGAATGCAAATGAGATGCAGTGGCAGATAAATGTCTAGACTTCAGAGCCTAATCCTCCCAAATCTTGCACCCTGATACAATGTTTTCATATTTAATACGTTCTGAGGGATTTTGCTTTTATGAATATTGAACTAAGCTCGTCTTCAAGGCATCGCTTTGCGGGTTAGGTGTTAAAAAAAAATAAAATAAAAAAGCAATATTCTGTCCTCAGAAAGATCTGGTTTAATCAATATTAACGGAGACCTCCCCTCTGATCAAGGTTTTGGTGGGTTTGTTGGGTGATGACTTTAAGAATAAAAACATTGGAAAACTACATCATGTGAGGCAGGGCAAGAACTGGGGTGAGGAGGCATGGAAGGGAACCATTTGTCCGAAATTCCAGGTGTCCTCACTGCACTCTGTGGAGCAGTGTGTGCTGGTGTCAGGACAGGGCAGGGGAAGCAGAGAAATGCACAGATTCCCCAGCAAATCCACATCCCCAGAGCTGCCCCGTGGGGTGTCCTGCCAGCTGAGCAAATGTCCTGAATTATTGCACAGTAATGATGTGCTGTCTGCCCTGCTCGATGGATGAGCAGCAGCTCCGAGCTGGGATCACCCTGCAGCTGGGGAAATAAATGAGGCACAAAGTGCCCTGGAAGTCTCCACATGACTCCAGCTTCACAGAGCAAGGAGAAGGTGCAAAAGCAGGTGGGGGAATCCACCTGCAGCTCCCTTGTCGCTCTGTCGGACACGAGACAATCAGGTAACTCAGGAGCTCAGCCACCAAGGCCGGGCAGAGAGCAAAAAGAGGCCCAGCCTCTCTTTATTCTTATATTTATACCTTTTTACAGACAGTTATGGATTGGACAAGGAGGTTACCACCTCTGAAATTCCATAGGTGAGAAACACAGCCCATCACATTCTCCAGCCCAGACAGAAGAATGAAAAACAACATCCAAAGTACAAAACAGTCCTTGGGCAGTTATAGAAACATGGATTGTTTACACAAAATCTGTGAGAGCCTTTGCTCCCAACTATAAACACAGCACTCTAGAAACATCAGGGCGACACTCCCTGAGATGCAAGGAGCAACATTAAAATAACAACAGGAATATTGGCAGGGAGTCTACGTGCCCAAAAAAAGTTTTAATACTTCTTGTTTACCCAGGGAAGAACAACATCAGCGTTGTTTAGAAACTTCTTTGCATAACTAATATTTTAAATTTATGAATATCTTCTAATTAGCTTTGCCAGTGGGCTGGAATCCCACGGCTGGGGTTTTGTTCCCAGCAAAAGCAGGTAGCAGAGATAATTTGCTCTGAGCGCATTATTGGTGTAATTCTGTTTCTCTGGCACCAGCAGAGGGGTTTACACTTCCTCCCAGATTAATGGCATTTCAAAATAAACAGAATTGAGCCTGCATGAAAAGGGTTGGCACAGAGTGCCCAGGGAGGTTTGAACACCCCCAGCCCTGGAGGTGTCCAAGGATTCACTGGAGGTGGCACTCAGTGCTCTGGGCTGGTGACAAGGTGAGGGTTGGTCACAGGTTGGACTCGATGGTCTTGGAGGGCTTTTCCAACCTCAGTGATTCTGGGATTCTGTGAGAACTCCTGGGATTTTGAGATGTGGGCGCTCAGGGCTGGGTAAGGCCATGGCAGAGCCTGGATGAGACCCAGGGAGATGTGGCTCAGACATGTTTTGGAACTGGAATGTCTCATTTGGTATTTGTCATCTGAGTGGCACAATTAAAGCCTCCCTTCAGCACAGCAAGCCCCAAAATCCACCCAGAGGGGTGGAGAGGAGCTTGGCTGGGGAGAAAAGTGCTGACAGCAGAGCTGCTGCATTTCCATCCCGCACACAAATCCCACCTAATGGCATCCCCAGAGAGGAGCCAGAGCCTGTCCCTCCCTGTTTGCCTATGCAGACACAAACACAGCTCCTGCAGCTCCTCCAGCACAGCACAGTCCAGGGAGAGGATTTAAAATGATTGACCATGGCAAGAGAATGGTTTTAAATTGGGAGCAGAAGCAAAGCTGGAGCCTTTCCAGGTCAGAGAGAAAAAATAAGTTTTTCCCGAGGATGGGTCTGACTCTCTGACAAGATTTTTCTCCCTCACACAGGGAGCAGCTCCAACATCCCCTCCCCAGTCCTGCAGGGTGTCTGCATCTCACAGGAAAAGGCACCTCATCCTGGCCTTGCCCCAAAGCTCTTGGACAGCAAACAGAATGCACCAAGCCCCCCAAAAACGTGTGGCTCCTGCAGGGAGCTCCTGGCAGCCAGCCACAATCCCCTGGAGTGTGAACACCTCAGCATCCCCCTGTCCTCAGAAATCCTGTAATTCCCTTTTCTGGGCTTCAAGATGCTCTTAACCAGCATTCAACAAATTGAGTTCAAAGGGACCAAGGCTCCTATTTAAGCGCTTTCCAGGGTGGAAGTGTTTTAACTCATACTTTACTCCAGTGAGGAGCCCCTGCTCCCTGCCAGGCTGCTCCCAGGAGTCCCTGTTTGCACAGTTTAGCCATAATTACTTTCTCCTCTTTCTCCAGCCAGCCTCCAAGCACTTCTTTGCAGGGGGAATTGCTATTCCCTTGTCAGGAGATGGGATGCTCGTGTAATTGAGAGAGAACACCAGCCTGTTTCTGACTGAGGCTCTTTCCTCCCTCCCTCCCACTCACTACTTATTGTATGGGCAGGAGAAGCCCTCAAGATATGCTGGACAGACTCTTGGAAATAACCTTTTTCATCTCAAAGATCCTGCTGAATTTTAGATTAAAAAGGAAGCTTTTCTTTCAATAATGTATTTCCCCCTTGGCTCTCTGGCTATCAAGTAACTTTCCCTGAACAGAAAGCTCAAAAGATGAAGCTTCCCCAAATTCAGATTCATGAACTGAATCTTTCACCTCCCAGAAGCCTGGCTGGAGAAAGAAAAGGCAATCAGGGCATGAATTTCATATTAAGAAGAATAAATAAAGCAGAACCTCTTTTATTTCATTCCTTCTGGCAGTTCAGGTGAGCAGGGGTTATTAACCACAGCTTAAATCAGCACATGTGGAAGCAGAGGGTCACCCAGCCCTGGCTCTCCACAGACCCTGAGGAGCTGCAGCCACCAACAAAGGGAGAGCTGAGCCCCTGCAATGGGGGTGTCAGGCCTTGGGGGGAGCTTAAACACAGCTCTGCAGTGCCAAAACCACAAAATAACCTGAGCAATCCTTCCCCGTGTCTCTGCCCTCTCCAGATCTTCAAATCCTGGCTGGAGCATGGCCAGGGGAAGCTGTGCTAGGTCTGTGTCATGATCTGACACCTCTGCAGGCACACAGGCATGGAGGGGACACAGCACTGACAGCACGCAGGGGACAGAGCTCTGCTCGTCCTCAGAACCCCTCGGAACCTCAGGAAATACAAAATTGCAGTTTTACCAACGCTGCTCTTCACAGTGGCGGTTTTAGCAAAGAAATTACAGAGTTTTTGGGGATCCCCAGGCATTGTGTGAGCTGAGGAAAGGCAGGCGTGGAACGGTCCTTTGGGTCACCTTGGCAACAGCAAAAATCCCACCCAAGGGCACTGGGGCCCCGTGAGAGCCAGTGCAGCTCTGGGTGTGACATCTGCCAGGCTGATGGAGCACATCCCCTGCGGCTGCTGCATCACCGCGGCCACAGCCCAAAATCTGTGTCCAAACACGTCCGGGGGTGGGCTCTGCCCGGGAATGCACCAGGAGCTCCGGAGGAAGGCAGAGCCTGGCCAGGACGGGATTCACCTGGGTCTGACTCACCTGCTGCTCATTTTGATGCTCCTGGAAATCCCAGCCCAGCCCGGCTGCACATCAGCGAGCCTGAGCAGGGTTAATGATGCCAATATTTGGCTGAACCGATTCCTGCTGCAATTCCCCCCAGACCAATCGTTCTCCTGCCGCTGGAGCTGTACAATAATCACCTGGGAACCCCAGGTAACCCCACAGCCTCTCATTTCCCCGTTAGCAGCACACAGGTAGCAGTGGCTGTGGCAGGCGGCGTCCCCTCCTCTTGGGCTGAGAAATAATGGGAAACTCCTCGGGAGGTGATCTGACCTGCAATAAAGAGCACAGCAGCAGCTACACCTGGGGAGAATATTGATGGCTGGATCTCATTTCAGGGGCTGCATTCCCACACGTGGGCACAGATCACACGGGGCTGGGATCGATAGAAGGACGGCGTTGGTTTTCAGGGCACCAGCAGAGGATTCATTCCACGGCTGCAGACCCTGTTACCATGCAAACATGCTGATTGCTTTGTTTGTACAGGCAGCACAAAAAAACCAGGCACCGATCTCTGCTGTCTGTGACAGGGACAGGGCCCGAGGGAATGGCTGTGTCAGGAGGGGGGTTAGATCAGAAATTAGGAAAAGGTTCTTCCCCCAGAGGGTGTCTGGGCACTGCCCAGATTCCCCAGGGAATGGGCACTGCCCCAAAGCTGCCAGAGCTCCAGAAGCATTCAGACAACACTCTCAGGGACAGGGTGGGGTTGTTGGGGTGTCTGTGCAGGGTTGCACTGCGTGATCCTTGTGAGTTCCTTCCCACTCAAGACACTCCATGATTCCATGTTATTCTAAGAAATTAAACAAAGGGCTTGAATTCCTTTTGCTTTTCATCCTGCCTAACCCTAAACTGGTGAGGGCAGGCAGCCCAGACAACAACCATGATTCATTCCTGGCACAGCCTGTTTTTGACACAACAGCAGCAGCAACAGCCAACAATTTGCGACTCCATAAACCGGATGCACGAATTCTAATTTATGTGTGAGCTAATGGATCGTTGCTCCTGTAATAAACTGCTCGGAGTGGGCTGGATTTATCAGCAAGTGGATTGCCCTTTACACATTTTTATTTAATTTTGCTTTATTTCGTGAGGTGCCAAGTCAACAAATGATTAAATACGAGCAAATATTTTTCCACTGGAGTTTTATCAAGGTACCTAATCCAGTTAAGGGACGGAATGTAATTGCTTCTGGAAGCAAAGCTTGTTTTCCACCAGGGCTCTCAATTAAAATAAATAAATAAATGTATAAAGGGGGGTTTCCCTTCTGAGTAAAGCAGGAGGTTACAGAGTGTGTTGTGCCTGGAAAATAAAAAGGAAACTTGCTGAGATAACGGAGGCTGTGGGTGGGATTTTGCACAGCCCTGTTCTCACAGCCAGTGCCCTCAGGAGAGATGTGGCCGCAGTGATCCAAATTTCCTCCCTTTACCCATTTTGGGAAGCTGTCCCTGCCTGTCGCTGCTCAGCAGCCTTCCCCTGCGGGGCACAAATCAGAGTCCCTGGTCCCCAAAGAGTCACTGATCTCTCTGCCCCCTTTTCCCTTCCAAGACCCGTGGGGAACCAAGGAACCTTCCCCTCTCTCCCCTCCCCTCCCCTGCTCCTGCACGGCCACCTGGGTACGTCCCATATCGCAGGGCCATCCGCAGAACAGTGGCACTAAACGAGTCCATCGCCTGCCCGGCTGCTCTTCGTGCCCGGCAGAAGGGCAGCGATTACAGGAGAACATTTTGGAAAGCTCGGGGAGGGGGCAGGGGACTGCCAGGGGAGGGACACGGAGCGTTCACGTGTCCGGGCAGCACCGGGCAGTTCATTAAACGCTCCCGGGAGCGGCTTTATGGAGGCGAGGGCAGAAGTTAAAGCGCTTCACTTGGCAGATTCCCGTGATTTAGGGCTTCAAGTTCGTCAGGTCGAACCACAAACCGTGTTTGAGTTACCGTCAGGCACTATAAATATCGGAGAGACCTGGGCTTGGAGAAACCTCGCTCTCCGTGCGGCGTTCCCAAACCGCCCGTGCCAGCATCCCTTCTCCCAGGGGAGGATTTTGGGTGAGAAAACCTCGCTGCGTTAGGTGAGTGACCCAAAGCAGAGGAGCTGGAGGCTCCCGGTGTATCCGCTCTCAGCTGCCCCTGATGGAAAGCCCAGCTCCGCTCCGGGACGTGCAGCTCCAGCGAGGGAAATGTTGGCGCTCGGGATCACCCGTGTCACGTTTTCTGTCGTTCTGTGCCTGAATCATCCCAGTCAGCGCAGCCGAGCAGCCTCCGGCTCGCCAATGCTGCCACCTATAGCGACTGAGCAGCAAAAAACAGCTCCCGGGGCTGGCCCCGAGCCGCACCTGGGCACAGCACCTGGACAGGAGCCTCTGGAGAGGATTTCCAGGGAGCACGGAAGAGGCTTTGCCGCTCTCCCCCGCCAGAGCTGAGCTCAGAGCTCGCCTGTGCCCAGCCTGCTCCGTGCCAAGCCCTGCAGCACCCACAGCAGAGCTCAGCCTTGCAGGTCAGAGCTCAGCCCCTGCAGAGGGTAAAGGATGGAACAGAAAAACTCATCCAAGGAAGGAGAGGGCAGCCCTGCAGGCAGCAGAGTCAAAGGGAAGCACAAGGAAGAGGAGCAGGTGTGGGTGAGGAGTGCTGAGGTACAAAAGGGCAGCATCAGCTGCTTCCCTGAGCTTTGGATTGACTCGGCAATGCAGGGAAGGGCGGGTGGGGCTGTCTGTGCTGCTGCCCCTTCCTCGGTGCCAGGCTGGGGATGTGCTGGGGCACACTCCAGGAAGGCTGAGGGAAGGGGCAGGGCATGGGCAGCGACCTCTCTCTGTGTCTGCGCTGCCAAGGAGAAAGACGAAGACAAATCTCTGAAAATCTGGCATCTGAGCAGCCCCAACTCTGCCACCCTGGCAGGGCCAGGCCAGGACTGCTGTGGGTGCAGACAAAGCTGCTGAGCCACATAAATGAATTCAGAGAATCACAGAACCACAGAATGTTTTGGGTTGATGCTTATCCAGATCCACCCCTGCCATGGGCAGGGACATCTTCTACTCTCCCAGGTTCCTTCAAGCTCTGTCCAGCCTGGCCTTGGACACTTCCAGGGATCCAGGGGCAGCCACAGCTTCTCTGGGCACCCTGTGCCTCCACCCTCACAGCGAAGATTTGTGTAAATTACTGTAAACATTCAAGCAATGCTAATTCAGCCACCCTGCCCCAGCCTCCAGCTGCTGCTCAGCCTTTGAAGCCAAACTCTGGGTGTTTCCAGGTACGTTTCTGGTTGTACCTCTACTACCAGACACGGTGTGTTCCTCTCAGATTTCCAGCCCATGCAGAGCAGCCCATAAATATTGCATCTTTTTTTGTTTTAATTTGAAGCTGCCTTGCACACTGAGCTGTCTAATCCGTGCAACATCTGCTCCGAGCAGGCAGCAATCTCTTAAATGCCACTGTGCACTTAAGAAGTTCTCGGCAGCTCCGCGGGAGCCCCTGGAAGAATTTAACTGATATAAGGCACCTCCCACAGCTCGGGCTAATGATCACAATACAAACGACATTTGCATGCTATGATATTCCTTTTGTGCAGGAGGCGACCTGCTCACCAGCATCCCTTCACCGCCTCGTTCGCACTCCAGCTGAACATCACATCCCAGCCCAGGTGTGAACATCACATCCCAGCCCAGGTGTGAACATCACATCCCAGCCCAGGTGATGCTGCCCATTGCCTCAGCAGTGCTCTGCTCTCCTGCTGCCCCTCAGGGTTCTCTTCTGGCTGTCGTGGCCCCTTCCATGCTTGGGGAGGAATGGGAGGAGGGGGTTTAAGGACAGCTGGCAAGGGGGTGCTGCACGATGCCACCGCCCCCGCTGCAGGGAGCAGGTGCTCTCTGGTGCCTGGTTTTGTGCTGCTTCCCATCGTGGGATGCCTTTGGGCTGTCCAGAATCCATCCTGACCCTAAAGGCAGCTGCTAATCAGCCCTGGCAGGGCTGAGACATCAGCACCAAAACCTGGGGAAAGGGATTTTGCCTTCCCTCCTCCGGAGCTTCCCGCCACAACCCTCGGCAGCACCAGCACATCCCTTCCATTTGTGTCTTTCTGCCTAATATTTTTCCACTCTTAATTTACTCTGTTTTAAATGATTGGGGTCTCCTGTGGTGTAGCAGCTTATAGGGAAGGAAGGCACTAAGATACAGAAAGAAAAACCAGCCCTAATATTTACTCCTTTGCCTCAGGGATTCTCACAGCTCCCCTGCCCCAGTCCTTAATGACACAAACCAATAATGGTTCAACTACTGCAGCCCAAGGGACTCAAAATCAATGGCACGATGTTGAAATGACAGAAGATTTGTTGAAAAATGTTGTTTCCTATTGTTTGCTCGCTGCAAACCCCGGCAGTCCCACCAGAGCCAGTTCATGCACTGAAAGCTCCCAGCTGGCAGCAGTTTTACAGTGGCATCAGTGCTGTAAAATGCACTTTTAGGTCAGTGTCTGCCAGCAGCACGAGCCGTGGGGAGGGGCAGAAAGGCAAGAATTAGGGCTTAGGGGGAAAGTTTCCTTTTTCTAAGTGGCTGCATTCTGTTCCCTCTTCCATGTCCCGGCCCGAGCCACTGCTGTGTCCCCCCAGCTGCCCCCCACAAGCCAGTCCTGACTCAGAACTGTCACAAGAGCAGAATTTTCCTTTGCCGCTTGTTTACTCAAAGAAATGAAAGAAAATCTGACAGGAGCAGCTTAGAAATAGCAACGAGTTAACTGGCTCTGAGTCAGGGCAGACCTTCAGAAGAGAAATACCCGAAATCCCTCTCCTCTGCCATCGCCGGGCGCGACGAAGCAGCCAAAAAGACAGATTTTAATGGGACTTCCATCCAGGAAGACAAAAAGAGGGGAAAATGGAGAAACCGAATTAAAAATGCTTCCAGAGCTGAGGTGCCAGACAAGATAAATAGAGATCATCATTCCTGCACTCGGGGAGGTGCTGCCACAGCGCTGCTCACCTGGGCAAGGCAGAGGCAAAATTAATGCCACCACAGGCACATTATTGCCACTCACCCCCGGCCCATTTGTCTCCTGCTGCCGGGCTCCAGGTCAGCCCTGACACCTCCCCTGTGCTGCAGGCAGCCAAGCCAGGCTGGAGTTTGGTTTTTCACTCCTCAGTCTGCTGCTGAGTGCACAGGGTGAGTGCTGGGAGGGGCATGGGGTGGTCTGAGCACCAGCAGCTGCCCCCCAGCTTCTTCCTGGATGCAATATTTTTTTACCCCAGGACAGATGAGGAGCCAGGGGACAGAGCAAGGAGGCTGCTGTAATTCACCTGAGGTTTAAATACAAGTCCAGGATGTGACCAAAGCCTGGCATTTCCTAACTCCCCTGGCTGGCAGCACAGGAGGGGAGAGAGCAGCACAGTGGGATGCATAACCAGCCAGGAGGTGGACATGGGGACCTGGGGGACGTGTCCACCCAGGCAGTGGGGGTGGGGACCAAAATTGTCTGTCCTGTGCTGGCTCACAGCAGGAGCTGGAGCAGGAGCTGAGCTCCCCGTGCGAGCCCCAGGCTGTGGCTTGGGTACAAACCCCCATCTCTCCCTTCCAGAGCTCACCAGCCAGAGCTCAGGGCTGTCCCCACTGCCAGAGCTCACCAAAGGCCGAGGGGGCTCTCTTCTGTCCCCTTGTCCTTCTGCAGAGTCCTCCAGGTGACATTTCAGGAGAACTGGAAGCTGTGAAATTTAAGCATCGGGAGCTCAATCCATTAGTGTCCTGACAAGCCTTTCAGAGATTTACAACGGGTTTTTTACCACCTGCTGAAGGTGCAGCAATGAATTTCCATCTCTAACTCATTCTTGGGCCAAGATTTACAGCTGCCATCAGCCCCGTGCTGTCACTCAGTCCCCTCCGACCAGGTGGGGAAAGGTCACTTTTTAGAGACACAAATGACAGGGCTGTGACCAAGCCACCTGCCGGGCTCCACCTGCCCTGAGCCTGTCCCCAGAGCAGTGACTGTCACCAAGGACATCAGCAGGGGGACAATTAACTTCCCTGTGACCCATGAGAGACCCTCAGGAACTCGGGGGATTCATGTCACTGCTCAGCTCTTCCAGGGATTTCCTAAAATCATGGAGCCAAGAGGAAAGGGGATGTGAAGGAGACAGGGCTCTGCTTGCTCCCAATATTTATTGCAAATGAATCCTCCTGCAATTTGGGATCCAAAAATCCCTGCCAGCTTCCCACACTCCACAATATTTTCCCAAATATTGCCATCCCAGCATGGCAGCCCCTGTCTTTGGAAGCTCTTCTGTGCCTGAGGGCTCTCCCTGCTCACACATTTCCCTGCTGTTTAGTGTAAATCCCATCTCTTAATTTCCCTCCCTTCCTCCTTCAGATAAATCTCTCCCCATCCTTATGCCCAGGATCTGCCAGGAGGAATTTTATCCTCACTTTATGCACTGCTCTTTTTATTTTTTTTTTTGGGTGCTACAACAGAACACGCTTACAGAAAAATAAACCTTCTCATAACTTACAAGCACAGCAATAGAACACGAGTAGGAGCTTATAAAGGGAGAGAAATAAAAGATTAATCTCCTCCTATTTTACACTGCAGCATTTAATCTGTGGCAGTGGCTGTTCCTGTTGCCTCTAGAGTTTATCAGCAGCTGTAAACAGCCCTCTACATACCCAACACAGCGACCTGCCCGTGCAGGGAGACAGAGCAGTTGGTAAACCCAGGGGCCGGTGAAATTATCTCTAAACAAACACAAAATCACAGCCCTTGGGAAGAGGAGGAGAGAGACAAGACAGGCACAGGCACAGGCACGGTTTTTTCCTCAGCTGGCACCACGTGGAGTCGCTGCGTGTGAATGACGGCAGGAGATCATTTCAGCATCAAAATAAAATTAAAATGCCCAAATTACTGGCCTCTGGGGAGAAAACCCAGGCTGGGGTGTCCCCCTTTCGCTGAGTGTGGATGGACGTGGCCACCCCATTTCTGCTCCGAGCAGGGAATCGCCATCACCACGCGGCGCCTCGCCCTGGCTGCCGCGCACGTTTGGGGCTCATTTATTTCCAAAGGGAGCACAGGAGCCGCGCAGTTGGATATTAAATGGATATATTCATCCCTGCGGGTGGGCAGCCATCAGCGTGTAGCCTTTGTGTTTCAGCAGTTCCCAGGTGCGGGGAGCCGGAGGGATGCGGGAGAGGAGGCGGCCGGGCGGGTTCTCCCCGGCTGGAGCATCCCGTCCTCACTCTGGATCCCTGCGGCATCACCTCAGCTCCAGAGAGGAATCCTGCGGGCACCTGCGAGCCCCTGTCTCCTCAGGCACCCTGCCAGGTGTGCTCACAGGAACGGGGACTCCAACTTTAGGGGACACCGCAGGTCAGGAACCCCCTCACAAGGAGGTGGCAGCCCCTGCCTGACCCGCACACCCCGTGCCGCGGCTTTGCTCTGGGACGGATTTCACTGTACTTTCGGTTTTCATCTTCAAACCCCTCCTTGAAACCCCACAGCCCTGGTGCCAGTGACAGGTCAGCCCAGCGTGCTCCTGGACATGGGCAGGACATGTCCCTGCCTCTTGGAGGAGTCCCCAGCACGGGATCTGCCTAAATGCCCCAAAATCTGGCTGGATAAAGCCCCAATCTGGCTGGATCGCCCTCGTCTCCTCTAATTTCTCACACTGCCCTCGGGTTTTTCCTGCTGCTCTTCTGCCAAACCCTTTGCACGATGAGTGTGGCCCCGGATTGCTGAGGGAGCTTCTCTCCCTTCCCCGGAGCTCTGGCTGCACCCCGAGCTGGGGACACCCAGAGCACCAAGGGATTCAGGCGTCCTGACACCTTCCCTGGGGATTTTGGGCTCTTTTCTCTCTAACCCAAACCACCTCAGAGTTACCTGCACCAGTGGGAGGCGGAAAACGCTGGGGGAAGGGAGATTTGTTCCTTGGCATCGTCCTTATAATGCACATGGGGAAATTAACTTAAAGCCTGGGTTATGAAGAGAGCTAATTAGTTAATCCATGTAAAGTGCTTTAAGACTCTGCGATGAGGGGAAAGAATAGCTAATGGGGGAGCTCAGACAGGGCTCTCCTGATGCAAAGTGAATTTCAGACAAGAAATCCTTACTGTACAGAATGGAATTAAATTCAAGGGCCCGTCTGAAAGAAAAACCTCAGAATTGATCCCATCCCAGTGAATAAAGACAGTCCATCAGTTCAAGGGCATCTTACACGGATATCCATGCCCATAATTATTCTGCTTGAAACCAGCCTTCCTGGCAGATTCCCAGAGTCGATGCATCGAGGACCTCTGTGTCAACATTAGCTTTATACCAGACGGATAATTGGTGGTAAGTACCCAGAGCTGGACTGCGCTGGACAACATAATGGCAAAAATTAAATTCTTCCAACAAAACAGCTCTTTGCAAGCACAAACCAGGCTCGGGAGAGAGCTCCTCTGCGAGGCAGCACAATTACAGAGCAATTAGAGGGGTGAACTTCAGCAGCTCACCTGCACAACACCTATTTTCTTCTCTACAATCGGCTGTCAAGGCTTCAAACATTTCCTTTGTTCCAAACAACAGTCGCCGGCTGAATTACCATCAGCAAGAACACTGTGCAGCCACACAGCCAGCAGGAAGCTGGGAATGGTGTCTCAAAGCACTTTCCAAAAGCTTCTATATACTCATTTCTGGCTGAATCCTGAGCTTTTTAGAGAAATTGTTCTCCCTGTGGGCTCTCCCAGGAGAAATGATTTGCACCTCTGGGCATTGGCCGTGTTGGTATCCAGGAGATGATGCTCATGTCTGCACTGGGCTCTGCAAACACCGGTGTGACAGCAGGGAGAGCATCCAAACTGGGCAGTGGTCACTGAGGAGTGGGGCTGGATGTCACCTGCCCTGTCCCCACCCTCGGTGGCAGCTCTGGGGGTGCCAGCGCGTGGCAACAGGAACAGGAAATCTTTGTTCCCCTCCATGGGGCCCTGCAGCCCTGAGATAAACCCTCTGCATGTTTGTTTTAGCATGTTTGAACCTTCCTTCCCTCCCCTTGGCTCTCTGGGTGCTGGTGACCAACGGGGAATGGCTGAGTTGTCCCTCCCTGGGAAGTTCCATGACAGGGGAAGTTTGGGCCAAATATTAGGAAAAGGTTCTTCACCCAGAGGGTGAACAGGCTCCCCAGGAAAATGGTCCAGGAGCATCTGGGAAGCTCCCCCAGGGACATGGGGGGATTGTTGGGGTGTCCTGCTCAGGGCCAGGATTTGGGTGTGATGATCCTCATGTGTCCCCTCCAGCCCGGGATTTTCCATGATTCTGTGATTCTAAAATGCCATTTCTGTGGCCAGGGAAACCTGACACCATTCCCATTCTCCCTCCCACCCTGCACTGTGGTTGGACTGATCCTTGGAGTGCTGGGACTTGGGGACCAGCCCTGGAGGTGTCCAAGGAATGACAGGACGTGGCAGTCAGTGCTCTGAGCTGGGTGACAACGTGGAGATCAGTCACAAGTTGCACTCAACAATCTCAGAGATTTCTTCCAACCTAAATGATTCTGTGACCCTGCGACCCCAGCATGCTGGAGTTTGGAGACCCCCCCAGGGTTCTGGGATGTGGGGAGCAGCCAGACCCTCCCCCCTGGGGCTCACTGGCTGTCAGCAGCCACTTGGCCATAGGGAAAGGCCGAGCTGTGCAGAGCTGCAGCGAGCTCCCACTCACCCTGAGTGGCACGAGAGGGAAGCAGAGGTGACAGTGATGCAGAAGGCTTGGATCAGCCTGGCTGCTGTGTCTAGCCAACGGCACAAATTGGATTATGTTGTGAAGTTCCCAACGAGGACAGCTCCGCCGTTTGAGTGGCATTTCCATATTCTGTCGAGCAACCCACACGCCCATAAAATCTGATAAGTTTTCTCGGTCATCACTTTGTGTATTTTTATGAGTCTATTAAAATGTGATTTACATTTTTCCAATTTCCCCCCCCCCTCTTTTCCCACCAATATGCCCAAGGGACGGGTGAATGAGATTGGAGGGAGCCCAGGACCATATGGCCAATTGGATTAGGCTCTCCTAAGTGCTCAGCAGAAAGTAATAGGGCTTTTAAAGCTGGATCCCAAATTCTGGATGCCTGTCTTATCTGAATCGCCAAACAGCTCTGTTTTATAAGGCTCTTGTGGAGTCCTGGGGCCAGTGCTGTGGTGACAAGGATGCCCAAGGTCTGTCCTGGGTGACAAACACCTCAGGGCTGGTGCTGGGGTGGCACTTGAGGCACCTCCACTTCCTTCCTCACGCTCTGAAATTAATCACCAGCTAATCGTTGTTCAAAGGGAGTATTTTTAGTCAGAACAACACTTTCTGTTTGAGTCGACAGAAGCGCGAGTTGTGCTTCCTGTGTTTCTGCTTGCTCAGGGCAAACGCTCCCGCGTTCCTGGGACGAGACCACAAAGGAGATGCTTGTGCTGCTGCATGGAAATTTCCTTTCAAATTTGGAGAGAATATTTGTAGGAATTCCTTTCTCTGCTGTTTGCTCAGCTCTGCTAACAACGGGCTGCCAGCCGGGTTCAAGGACAGACGAGCAATGGGCTCTGAGCAGCCGCTGTAATTCTCTTTGCTCTGAAGAGACAGAGGGAGATTAATAGAAAAAGCAGCAGCAGGAGGATTTGTCAAGAAAAATAATCATTTTCAGGCCAAGGAGGCTTTGCTATCTTGATAGCGAGNGGGCTGAGCAGCGCTGTCAGGGCAGGCAGGGATGGCACGGAGCAGCAGGGGCAGAGGATGGACAGGGCAGGGTCGGTGTTTCAGCCCCGAACTGGCGCCTTCCAGCCCCAAATATCGGCTGGAGTACCCCGGGCATGGTCCCCCAGGTGTGACACGGTTCAGCGGGTGCCCCTGAGAAGGGGGAAAGGCACAGTGGAGGTTTCCCTGCCCCATTCCCCTTCTCTCAATGGGCAAGGGACCAATTTACACTGATTAACAGCCAAAAATAATCCAGGTTCACTTTCCACCTCCACCGGCGGCACATGCGTTTTGTTTGTTTTCATTNGAACAACACTTTCTGTTTGAGTCGACAGAAGCGCGAGTTGTGCTTCCTGTGTTTCTGCTTGCTCAGGGCAAACGCTCCCGCGTTCCTGGGACGAGACCACAAAGGAGATGCTTGTGCTGCTGCATGGAAATTTCCTTTCAAATTTGGAGAGAATATTTGTAGGAATTCCTTTCTCTGCTGTTTGCTCAGCTCTGCTAACAACGGGCTGCCAGCCGGGTTCAAGGACAGACGAGCAATGGGCTCTGAGCAGCCGCTGTAATTCTCTTTGCTCTGAAGAGACAGAGGGAGATTAATAGAAAAAGCAGCAGCAGGAGGATTTGTCAAGAAAAATAATCATTTTCAGGCCAAGGAGGCTTTGCTATCTTGATAGCGAGCAAATGGCAGGAGCAAAAGGACTCCTGAGCCTGCCCCTCGTTACTGAAAGAAGAAAATTAAGGCAGTTGCAGTTGAACAGAAAACTAACATTTGGCTTTTTGCCCCCCCTCAGGTGCTCTCCCTGCCCCCGAGACCCTCCCAGCCCCCTGCCCGGGGCCAGGAGCCTTTTTCCAGCCCATGTTTTCACCCACAGGGCGATGGGCAGCTCCGAATGGCACCAAGCAGCGCTGAGGCACCGCGGGCGGCTCCTGCCACCTACAGCGAGAGTCCGGCCGGAGCAGGGACAGCGGGGACCGGGCAGGGACAGCGGGGACCAAGGAAGGNTTTTCCACCTCCACCGGCGGCACATGCGTTTTGTTTGTTTTCATTCTCCAGCAGCCTCTGCATCCCCTGACACTCTCCTGCTTGTAAATAGTCGAGTATCACATTCCCCCTGTGGAAACTGTGGAAACTGGGGTCGACAAAAACCTGAAATCTACCTTTTTTTCTTTTTTTTCCCCCCCTCCTTTTGCAGCTGTGCCGCAATTTCAATTACCATATGCCTTGTTTTGCCCCCGGGGAACGGCGGTGAGATGAGGAGCAGGGGAAGTGCGGCAGGTAATGAAAGACACGTTCTCATTTCTGCTCCAGCAGATAGTGCAAGTGCCCATTAAATGCTGAAATTAATTGTTTAAATTGTTCTGAGCAGCATTTACGGCCATCTCCCTGTCGGTGCAGCTGGGCATTGGCTTTCAAAAGCTTTCCCTGCTCTATCTGCAGACGAACATTCCAGTGGCGACTGTCTCCCCACAAACCAATTTGTTCAGCACACATTTATTGCACAACACTTACAAAACTACGTGGCGAAAATGCAGATTTTTTTTTTCTTCTTCTTCTTCCCCCTTTTGTATTCGTGCTGCTCCAGGGACAAAACTGCAGCACCCAAAGGTGGCACTTTGTGACACGGTTTCATGGGCACGGGGGTGTTTGGTTGAGGGTTGGATTTGAAGATCTTGGAGGGGTTTTCCATCTTGGATTCCATGATGGGAGCATTCCGAGGCGCCTGCCTCGCACTGCTCCCACCCACAGCCAGACCAGCTGCATCTGGAAAATCACCAAAAATCCCTCTGGAGACGTCTGAGGGCGCGGGCAGCACCTGGAGAGGGCACAGAGAGCCCTGGGAGCCGGGAGAGTGAGTGAGGATGGAAGTGCTCCCAGTGCTCCCAGTGCTCCCAATGCCCCCAGTGCCTCCAGCCTGCCCAGCCGAGCTCCTCTCCACCCCTCTCAGGCTGCAGAGGGAAACACCCGGGCTGCAATTGGGATAAATCCCCTCCTCCAGCCCATTTCAGAGGCTGGGTAATGACAGAAACCTTTGACTGGGTGCTGGAAGATGAAATAGTCCCTGGCCAAAATGCCACCACCAGCTCTGCCATCTCCCTTGGTTTTACTCCAAGCAGGGCAGGTTTTTCTGGATTTTTGCAGGTCTCAGAGCTTGGAGAGAAGGAGAAGCCTGGCTGGGACTGCTGCTGCCAGAGGCTGCTCCCACCAGGGACCAGTCCCCTGGGTTTGGGGCCATGGTGACCCAGACTCCAGAGCCAGGGGCAGCCCCTGGAATCTCCACAGGCAGCAAAACGTCCTGGCAGGGCAAGGGACAGCTCGAGGTCGAGCCCTGCGAGTACCGAGGGAGGCAACAGCTGTCAAGTGATGTAAAACTCCAGCATTTATTAATTCCTCCTGCTTTTCCAAAGCCTCAGTGCCTGGGTGGCAGCAGGACTGCCAGGGACAGTTATGGGGACCAGCCCAGGGTGGGGTTGGACAGACACGTGGATGTGGCACTTGGGGACGTGTGGTGGGCGGGCAGCACTGGGGGAATGGTTGGACTTGATGATTTTAATGGTTTTTTTCCAACCTGAGTGATTCTGTGATTTATTCTGTGATTTATTCTGTGTTTTATTCTGTGATTTCTTCTGTGATTTATTCTGTGAGTTACCCTGTCAGATGAAGCCTCCCATCCAGGAGGGGCTGTGCAGCCCTTCCCTCACCCAGGTGAGTTCCAGGAGCTGGTGCCAACACCATCATCTCAGGGGTGAGGCAAGGAGTCCCTTCTGTGCCTGTGAATATTGTATGGCTGCTCAGAAATTAAAATGAATTTGGAGTTGTGTAGCATTCATCTACGCTGCTAATTTATATTTGAACAGGAGAGGAACTATTTTCTGTCTTGAAAGCCAAGCTTAATTTTTATCTTTATTATCTTAAGAGCTTAGTGAATTATTAATTCTTTTTCTTGCAAGTTTTTTTTTAGATTTGAGGCAAAATTAATTCAATCAAAGCCCCAGTTTTGTTGTCATTGATTTTGCAGGAGGCTGTGGAAATCCCAGAATAGCTGAGGGTCTTCCTGGGGCCACAAAATGAGGCAGTTTTGGGGATAAAGAGCCTCTTCCTCCAAGCAGAAGAGGGAGCAGGGCTGGGATGGAAATCATGACCAGGACTGGGATGGACAGAGACCAGGACAGAAGGGAAATGGGTGTCAGGGAGCAGGTTGGGCATGTGGTTTCTAGGATTTGGCATGGATATTTGTTTCTGATGAGATTCTTATTACTTTTTGTCATTGCAAAATTTGATTTCTCTTTAATTAGAGATGAAAACCAGGTAGAAACTATCGTGTGGCAAATGAGGGCATGGCAAACATCAGCCCTGGGATGAACCAGGGGTTGAGCAGCCCCCACCCTGGGGATCCCCCAAGCATCAAAAGGGGCAATAATTTCTTTTCACAGACAAAAAGTCATCAGAAGTGAGGCTCCCTCCCATCCCCTGGCTTTTCCCAGCACAAATTGCCCTCGGAGCCCCCACAGCCCCCCAGGCACCCCTGGCACAGCCAATTCCCATTTACAACTCGATTTTTGCTGACAGCTTCAGGTGTGAATTCGCAGAAATTAATTCCAAACTTCCTGATATGGATTTTATTATTAGCGGGAGGAAGAGCCTGTTATTCCAGCAGCATCCCTTTATGTAGAAAAAATTAATAAACTCAGTAGAACTGCTCTGTTTCCATCAGCTCTGGGCTGTCAGTGTTGGTTTGGTGTGAGTGGGTCCAACACCTTCCCTCTCCACATTTAACCCTTTCTGTGTCCTGTGCTGCCTCAATATCCATTTTTTTCTGATCAATGCTTCTTTCCAGGTTGTTCTCCAGCATTTCTTGTTCTCTCCAAGCCCAAAACTTTCACCTGCTGTTATCAGCACCCCGGGCCTGACTCTGCCCCAGCCCACAGAGCCCCTGAGCCCCCCCAGTTCCTCTCAGGGTCCCACCTGGCTGCAGGTGTTTTGAGGGGCATTTGCAGCTCATGAAGGGGAGCTGAGGGAGCCCTTGGGGAGCTTCATCTTGCACAGACATTATTGTTGAAGGGGTTTCATTTGCACTGCCAGGAGCTGGTGCCCTGCTGTGATTGGCATCTTAATCAATCAAAACACTCAGCTGATGGCTCACCCTCCTCCTGCAGAGCCCTATTTCACTCCAGCCTGGATGTATTTATGAAGCAGTGCCTGTGTTTTTGTAAGATCATTGTTTCTACCCAGCTGATGGTTTTGCTCCTGTGAAGCAAAGGCCGAAATGCCACCACCAGCACTGCCATCTCCCCTGGGTTTCCTCCAAGTGGTGCAGGTTTTTCTGGATTTTTTGCATGTCTCAGAGCTTGGAGAGAAGGAGAACCGTGGATTCTCCTGTATTTAGGATGAGCTAGTACACAGGTCAGACAAATGCCAGGGAGGAGTCTCCATTATTGGGGCAAAACTGCTCAAACAGGGAAATTTTCGGCTGTATTACAGTGTGTAGTTAATTTTCAGCAGTATTACGCGGTGTAGTTAATTTTCAGCACTATTGTGCTGTGTACTTGACCTCCCTGACCTTAAATAATTGCATCTTAAAACAGTCTTAAAGGAGCTAGTTAAGGGAGGGAGTACAGCTGGCCATATTTCAGCATTGATTTTCTGCCAGCTCGCTGCACTTTCAATAACTCGAACTCCACGGATCCCTCACGGAGCTCCCCTCCCCGGGATGGGGCTGGTCCCGGTGAAAGGGGGGACAGAGGGACAGGATGGGATGGGCACTTTGTGTCTCACCTGTCAGGGCTGAGACCCCCCCCAAGATGATGCTTAAGCCCGGGAGAAGGGTTATGTGCCAACAGAAAGGATTCCCAAGTTTTTCTAAGAGCTTCGGAATGTTTTGAAACAACTTTATCTCTTAATTCAAAAGCCTGTTTGAATAACCCGAAATGTGATCAGTTCGGAAGGGCTGGAAGATCATCTAACAAAGAGCAGCAATTCCTCCCCATTCAACTCAATTATCCCTGGCTCAGTCTTGGGGAAACAGCCCGATTGCTTTCCTGCCAGCTCCCGGCTGCCGAGTTAATAACATCGCACGCTGCGTGTGATGCACCAGAGGGTTTTGCAATTACTCCTGAAGAATTTCCCTGGAAGGGGCTGGGAGGGGTGCAGGGGCCGGGGGCGCGTCGGGAGGTGCCTCGCTCCGCTGAATGTCACCCTGTCCTTGCTCGGGTTCAGTGTCACCCTGTCCTTGCTCGGGTCCCCCTGTCCTCGCTGCTCCTTTCGGGGCTCCAGCGCTGACAGACCCCGCGCTGGGGCTGCGCTGGTCCCGGGCTGTGCCGGGCGGGCCCCGGGCTGGGCGAGGCAGGGATGAGACGCTCCGGACTGATCTCCTTCGCTCCATCGCCACCGGAGAGATGAGCAGCAGCAGCAACACGCGGCAATTGTGCTCCCTGGCTGCCGCACCGAGCCCTGCAGCTCCGGGGCTCGGGAGATCGGGCTGGCACCCGCGGCAGCACCGGGGCAGCTGCGAGGGGCTGAGGGGGGCTGAGAGGGGCTGAGAGAGGCTGCGAGGGGCTGAAAGGGGCTGAGGGGGGCTGAAAGGGGCTGAGAGAGGCTGAAAGGGGCTGCGAGGGGCCGAGAGGGGCTGAGAAGGGCCGAGAGTGGCTGCGGGGGGCCGAGAGGGGCTGCGAGGGGCTGCGAAGGGCTGCGAGGGGCTTCCGAGGGGCTTCCGAGGGGCTGGGGCTGCCCATTTCGGCTTTGCAGAGCGTCCAGAGCCACCTCTGGAACTGGACCCTGTGAGGGATGGGGATGCCACCGATGGGCACCCCCGGAGAGGAGGATGGAGGAGGGCTCGTGGCCAGCTCCCTCGGGCAGAACGCAAGCTGTGGTGGCCCAAGCAGGACCGTGGGGGACACGGGCAGAGCGGTCCCAGACCTGCTCTGGACCCCGGGCGGTCCCAGCAGCGAGAGGCGCGGGCAGTGAGCGCAGAGGTGTGGCTGTCCCTTCCCCCGGGGGTGATGCCCGAGCCTTGGCTGTCACCGCTGGGCTGTCTCAGCCCTCTGGCACCGCGGCATCCCTGGAGATGCTGATCTCGGCTGCTTTATTTCCAGCTCCGGGCTGCACCATTCCCTTCATCGCCGCGTGCCTCTGGTGCCGGGTGACATCTGCCAGACCCGTGCACACTTCCCCTCTCAAAACCAGGCAGGAACTGGGATTTCAGCAAAGAATGCTAAAAAAATTAATAGATAAACTCAAATAAAAAAAAATAATAAAAAAAAAAAACAGAGAATGCAAACAAACCGTTAAATGAACACAAACTGTAAATTTCCAATCACAGAGTGTTTCCAGCCGTGCTGGCTGCTGGAGAAGGGGCAGCCCAAGCCCAGTGCCCCTCACAGGCTCCCAGTCCGTAAGGGAAGGGATGGGGAATTAGAGAGATGTCGAGGATCCTGTCAGTCCAGCTGCCAACCTGAAAAACCTGGCGGTTGCAGGTGGTTTGAAACCCATTTTTCAAGCAGTATTAATTTCAGATCAGCCTGTGCCTGTTTCTCTGCCCTCAGGAGTGCCACAAGCAGAAGCCAGCTCGGCGGTGATGGAGGTGGCCCTGTGCACTTCTGTCACCCCGCTGGGACTCCCCAGGCCCAGCCTAACGCGGGGATGGGTCGGGCTTTAACTTCTCATACAGTGAACAAACTCCGTGTTCTTTTACCATCCCCGCTCCATTCTGTTTCCACCCTCACACCCCAAACCTTCCCTGGCTCGCCTGACAACGGCGTTTTACAAGATGGATCGGTGGTGTCTCCTGCTGTAAAACCCAGCACGGCAGCGAGAACGATGGAGGGCAGCTCTCGGTGTGGGCAGCCGGACCCGGCAGCGGCGGCTCGGGGAACCCCCAGACCGCGGGGAACCCCCAGACCGCGGGGAACCCCCTCGCTGTGAGCACGGGACTCTCTGGCCGCTGCCACACGGACAGAACACCCCGAGCCCAGCGCTCTAATCCCTCCTTAAGCAGCTCGGCAGTGAGAGGATTAACCAGGGATCTGCCATGGCCGTGTGCCATGGCCCAGCCTGAGGAATCCCGCCGGGAATTCCCGTGCCCTCCCTCTCACCGAGGGCTTGTGCTTGTCCTCCTCTCCCCACGAGGATGCTCCTCCGGTCCCTGCCGTGCCCCAGCTCCAGGCTGTGCAAAGCCCAAGCCCCCGTTAAGGAGCAGCCCCTCATTTTCCAGCCCTCATGGGACGGATGGGGCAGCACCTGCGGGCAGGACACCTTTGCTCAGCACTTCTGCAGGACGCCTGCAAACACGCGGAGGCTCCAAAATCTAAAGCCGGGGGTTATCCCCGAACTAACCCTTCCCGCTACAAACTATCACCCCTCAGGTGCAGCCCCCGGCCCCTGGATGTCCCCGGGCGTTGATTGATGATCCCTGGGCATGGATCCAGCCATGGTCACGCTGCTTCCAGCATCCCTGTTCTCCCTCTCTCTATTCCATCCCCTCTGCCCCGGCCCTGCAGCGGCACCGCATCCTCTCACAGCCCCAGCTCTGCCTCCAGCTCCCCACACCCAGCACAGACATTACTTTTAACGATGTGCAAATTGGTTTAGGGCACAGCGATCAATCATGGGCTCCGCACCTCGGTGAGGGGTCCTGGTGGCTCTTTGTTCGGGGGCAGCAGCTGCGGAGGAGGGAAGGAAGGCTGCAGCCTGGCCGGGCTCTGCCCGCGCTCCAGACACGCAGGAATTGATTTGGGATTGTTTCTGTGCAGCAGGCGATCCAACAATCAGATATATTTCTCTTGCAGGTCTGAGCGCAGAGCTCTATTATTCATACTCTGGCTTTAAGTTATAGCCAGTGTCGTGTCAAATGTACCAATTCCAGCAGCTTTAATGGAGTTGGCCTCTGCACCCCTCGCCAAGTGGCAGCTGATATTTTCTGCCCACATCAGTTGTATCTACAAGGGAAAAATATCGAATGCTCCCCGTGGCTCTTGTTCCAGTGCGTGTGAAGGGGAGGGGAGGTTTCCTGTCTGTGGTGACACCACGCTGCCACGTGTCCCTGCGTGCACATGGCCAGGCACGAGTGGTCCTGGCACAGCCAAAGCCTGGCACTGCCACGAGGCTGCACTCCAGGACCAGGGGCACCACGGCTGCCTTGAGTGTGGTGACCAACTTGGCTTTGCCCCACAGGTGGCACTCAAGGAGAAGAGCCCAGCTCCATGTGCTCACAGCTTTCCTGGCCCTTTGGCCAATGGCCGGTGCCACCTGCCACGTTCATGTTGGTGTGACAAGAAACAGGACCTCACTGGGAGCCTGGGCAGGAACCACCCACAGAAGGATGCAGGATGCACAATGTAGGATGCAGGATTCAGGATGCAGGATTCAGGGTTCAGGATACAGGATGCTCACTTCAAGCCATCACTCACTTGCCAACCTCTCTCCCCTGTGTAGCTCACACCAGTGAAATACCTGAATGGGTGGGAGGAAAAAACTTTAAATCCTCCCCCTAACAGGTCCAAGGTTTCCCCCAAGCTGCTCTTGCTGCCTTTTCTCTCTCCTGCCCCAGCCATGGGGAGGCTGCTGCTCCAGTGAGTGCTGTGTGCTGGGCATGGGGAGGTGGGGAGGAAATTCTCCCTGCAGGTGGGAACACCCTCCAGAGAGGCACTGGAGCAGGGCTGCCCCTTGGGATGAGGGCAGGAGGGTGGCTTGTGCCTGGGGTGGCCTTTGCTGTGCCACCTCTTCCCTCCTGCACACCCCTGCCTGACCTCAGTGTGTGGGAATGCTCCAGCCAGGCCCTGAGCATCAGCTCCAGCACTCTGAGGGCTCAGGGCACGTTCCCAAATTCCCTGGTGAGTGCACAGCCCATCCATGCTCCAACATTCCCACTGTAGCTGGGGCAGAGACCCTGCAGGCTTTTGGTTCATGTCCTGCTCCCACTCAGAGCTCAACCTTTGGTCCATAATTGAACCAAATGTTTTAAAACAAGCTTTGATTCCGTGGATGAGGCAATTCTCCTGGCTGCCCCCATCACCATGGCACCTGTAAACACCTGGCAATCTGCCCACCTCCTAATTTTGGTAACTAATTACCTCTCGTTATCTTGCATCAGGCCAGTAGCCAGCATGTCACACAGTGATTAATACAGCTCACACAGCAACCTGAAGCTGCATCCTTCATTCACCACCAGAGTTATCCTGTTTGCCCTCTTGTTGTTCACCTTAATAAAGCAGTGAGGAAGGCAGGAAATACAAGAAATCAGTATTTGCTGTTGGATGAGCAGCTGGGAAGGCAAAGGGGTGATGGGGCTGGGCCAGGAACTTCTGGAGGCAGGAGAAGTGGCTTGGAGGAATTTGTAATTAAGATTTAATACAGGAGCTTCTAACGGGCTTGTAAATCCTCTGCCCCTCTGCGTGACCAGTGCAGCCTGTGAACTGCAGAAGAGATTTTAAACCTAAAGGTCTTGAACCACAACAAGACAGAAGCAGGAATTTCTCTTAAATTGTTTTCTATTTTTTTTTTCCCCCCACAGCTCTTCCCATGAGGTCCCACTTCCACCCCATCCCATCGTTCAGCCATCAGCCTCTGCACGTGGCTGGTCACAGGATTGTGCACTGAGCCAATAAATTAAATCGTGGTGGCTTCATCGATATCAATTTGGATGATACTAAAAAGAGCCTGACCAGAGGCACCAACCTTGCCCTCAAAACTAAAACAGGCTGGTTTTTTACCCCTGAAATCATCCGATCAGCCTGTGATAGGAGCATCACTCAGTCACCTTGGGAGAATGGGTGTGTGGGTGATGGGGAGCTGGGTGGGCTTGATAGGAGGAAAAAGTGGGTGAGTGGTCTGGGGCAGGGGGGCAGCTGAGGGGGGCAGGAAAGCAGGTTTGGGGTGTTTGGGGCTCAAATCTGCTGAGGGCTCAGCCCCATCCTCACTCCAGCTCCTCCCAGCAGCAAGGGCAGGCGAGCACTTACAATAATGAGGTATTCAGCACTGACACCTTTTAATTCCCTAAATGATTAACTTGCAGCAGATTAGAGCTGGGATGGCTATTTAATTAACAGACACGTCAAGCTTGCTTATGAGTCATTAAAAAAACCCACCCTAATGATTGACTTGTTAATACGGAAGAAATCAATTAGATTTTTTTTTTATTCCTCCTCTGAAGTTTTTGGATCCAGCTGAAAGGATGGAGGAAGAAAGGATGCTGCGATTCAGCAGAGCTTTATTCTTTACAGAGGAGGTTGCAGGAACAGCTTGAGGCAGGGATTTGGAGGGGTTTTGGGGGTCAGGGAATGTGCCCTGTCCCAGGGTGCAGAGGAGGATGCGAGCAGCCCCTCGACACCAGGTTGATGTGGAAAGCTCATCCTCATTCTCTCCTCCAGGGCCAAGTTCCAGGTGTTCCACCACCCTTTCCCAAAACCTTTTACCTTGAACTGCCTGGCTCCTACTGTGGCTTTCCCAGAGAGCCTGGACGTGAGGATGGGAATGGCTGGAGTGGGGTGGGGTGCCTGCCTTGGGGCTGGGGAAACTCCTCAGCTCAAATCTGGGGGTGACTCTGGTGCTGCTGGGGGAGCTGAGTTGTTGCTGGCAGTGGGGGCTGATGGCAGCAGGGTTCAGATGGCTCCAGCAGGTGCTGGGTGAATGATGAATCCAGGGAAAAATCAGCGTGGCTTGGGCATGAAAGGCTGGCCCTGAGCAGGAGTTGTCTGTCTCTGGTGAAGTTCAAGGGCAAAGAGGATTTGGCAGGATTTGGGAGCTGCAGCCAGCACGGCCCAGAGAGCCCCGAGCTCAGTGGGGTCAGGGCCGGGGAGGTCTGAAGATCTTCCGTGCCCCACATCGGTGTCAGGACACGGGAGAGCCGGCTCGACCCTCCCGCTCCCCGGGGGAAAGCCCTCGAGGGGTTAAATGCCTTTCTTACACACAATTATGTATTGCTGTCTTCGGGAGTCTGACTTAATGCACAGAAACTCTGATTGCTCAAGTCGTAGATTGCCTCTTGACATTAATTACTATGTAAATCCGGCAGATTAACATTGTCAGATGATGAGTGGCAAGTCTCACTCGCAGTCAGTCTCCCAGGAGCGCCGCGGTTGCAGAAGTTGCCATAGCGATTTTTTCCTCTTGGAGAAAAAAAAACCGGTAATAGAATAAACTCAAAACAAGGCAACACATCCTTGTGCTCCCACCAGGCGCTGCTGCTCTTCCTGCTGATCCCAGGGCCTCAGCTGGACCCTGCTGGGGCAGGAGATGGAGTTGCATTTTGACCCATCAGTGGGTTTAATGCTCTTCAAGTGCCTGGCTGCCTGCTCTTAGTGCTTCGTGCCTAAATGGACGTGATGGGGGGGCTCGTCCTCACTCCACAGGAGCCGCCTGGCTCCTCCTCGCCTGGCTTTGGTCACTCTGTATCCCCATGGGAGGCTCGTCCTCACTCCACAGGAGCCGCCTAGCTCCTCCTTGTCCCGCTTTGGTCACTCTGTATCCCCATGGGAGCTCATCCCCACTCCATAGAAGCTGCCTGGCTCCTCTTTGCCAGGGTTTGGTCACTCTGTGCCCCATGGGAGGTTCATCCCCACCCCACAGGAGCTGCCTGGCTCCTCCTCCCCCAGCTCTGGTCACTCTGTGCCCCCCCCGGCCCTGCTGGGCACAGTCCCTGTGGCCAATACGATGCTTTTGGGGGAACAGAAAGCCCCTCTGGGTGGGCTTGAGGAGCAGATTTCATGTTGTTATCCCAGTCTCTGAAGCCAAACAGTAAAAAGAAAAAGGGGAAAACTCCCTCGTTTTTCACTCAAAATTAAAGATGCATGAACAGAAGGAGCAGGGCTGCTCACCGAGGAGTCAGGGGCTTTGAAGGTGAGCTGAAAGCTCACCACATAAATTGATAAACTGCCTCAGATCCCTGGTCAGGGGAGCACAGGCTGCCGGCTGCAAGCCTGGCTGTGTCGGGGGGTGCTTTGTGCCCCCCAGCCCTGTGCCCTGGCTTGTGTCAGCCCTGGCACTGCCAGGTGGGTGCCTGAGATGCTGCTGGGGCTGCTCCGGTGCAAGATGTCCTTGCCAGTGCCCTCCTGCAGGTCACCCAGCTCCCAGAGACTGAACCAGGGGTCCCCCAGGGCCCCCCCAGACCTCCCCAAATCCCATTCCTCCCCCAGCACCGAGGTCTGGAATCAACCCCCCCTCCCCAGGGACAGACCCCAGTGGGTCTGGGTGGGTTCACAGCACCCGTCAACTCCGCGTGCCCTGAGGGAAGCCGCACGACAGAGGTTGTTTATTGCCTTTGAAAGGCAAGAATATGTTTCTCATCCATGTCATACTCCTAAAAATACCAGACGTGTTGCCCCGAACTCTCCTCTCGCGCGCTAATGGCAGCTGAGGAGCGACGTCTGTATCATAATGGATGAGAAACAAGTGCCTCTGCACCCGGGAGAGGGCTGATTATTTCACTGGCAAGATACATTAAAAAATGCCTTGTGACACAAAGTAACATTAATGTCAGCGAGCGGCAGCGCGGCGCCTCCGGGGAGCCCCGCTGCTGTCACCCTGATTAAATTAGCGCCTTCCCCGCATCCAGCCGGCCATCAATATTCATGTCGGGGTGTGCCCCAGCCGGGGCTGCTCCTGCCTGCTGGCTGAGCCCAATCAGCCTCAGCCGCGGGATTTGGGAGAGGATTTGGGGTGGTTGCACTCCAGGCAGTGCCGGAGCATCCCCCTCTCCAGCCTCAAGCCTGAAGAGGGGCAGGGGTGTTGCCAGACCTGCACCCCGGAGTGATGCTCCGCAGGGAATTCCTGCTTGGTCCGTGGGATCTTCCATCAATAAAAGAGAGTTTTCAGGGTGGAATGTAAACACGCCAAACGCCCCTGGGGTTGGCTCGGTGTTCCTCCCTTCCAGAAGCTCCAGCCCATGGGAATTCACAGAGCTCCTGGCTGGAATGCCCATGCCTGAAGCTGCTGCCCGAATCTCGCAAGGTAATTAAGCTCTACCGGGCTCTGCAAAATTCATAGCTGTAAATGTCTCCACGCGAGGAAGGTGCTGTAACTCATGAAGAATCAAATGCCAAAATGCCGCTGAGGAAAGGCCGGAAAGAGCTTTAATTGCCCCAATGAATCAGTGTCATCCCAGGTTTCTGAGACATCCCCACTCCACCCGCTGCTCATCAGCCCCGTTGGCAGCCTGGGCTGGGGATGCGTTTCCAAAAGTGTTGCCAAACAGGCATTTGTGGATCCTCTCCCAGATCTGCAGCCCCTGTCCCGGGCAGGGCTCCCCAGTTTGTCCCCATAACTTCTCCGGGAGCCAAGAGCAGGATTTCCATATCTCCAGGAAGGGAAATGCAGGATGAGCAGGGCCTGGGGAGAGCAGGGGCAGCACCGGCATTGCTGACGTGGGATAACTATTCCATAACCTTGCTGCTGCTGCAGCAGGGTGGCTGCTCCTGAGAACAGGCTCAGGGTGGTTTAAGGAGCTGCAGGGGCACTGCCCTGAGCTGAGCTCTCTTAAAGGTGCCAATCTGCAGGGGGAGGGAGCCTGGACTCACTTCGTTCTCATGGAGCTGACACCCACACGGAGCATTGCCTGTAGGACCACAGACTGGTTCGAGTTGAGAGGGACCTTAAAGCCAATCCCATTCCACCCCTTGCCATGGCCAGGGACCCCTTCCACTATCCCAGGCTGCTCCAAGCCCTGTCCAACCTGGCTTTGGGCAGTGGGGCAGCCACAGCTTCTCTGGGCAACCTGTGCAAGGGCCTCCCCACCCTCACAGGAAAGAATTTTTTCCCAATATCCAGTCTAAAACTACTGTCCTTCAATTTAAAGCTGTATTTCAGGTGACCCAGCTCCACCCTCAGTTCAGGGCTGACTTGCCAAGGGATCCAAGCACAGCAGCTGGTGCTGGCACTGCTCCTGCTGCTGCTGCCCACAGCATGGTGTCCTGTGGGCTCCCAGAGCCCAGCGGTCAGGGTAGTTAACAACCCTTTTAAAATCTAACTCTCTGGGAACTTGTTAGTCCAGCATTCCAGCCATCAAGGGCTTGTTAATATTTATGAAATAATTAATAGATGCACCTCTGTTCTTTAATAACTCATGTAAAGTTGTGCTGGGGAAGGCGGCGCCGGGCGTTCAGCTCGGAGCAGCTCAGAGCAGGAGGAGCCCTTAATTATGTATTAAACACACACAGATTTATTACAGAAAGTTATGAAAAATAAAGGCATTTCATTTAAGAAATAACGAGGCAAAGTTCTGCTGCCTGGAGAGCTGTGTTAACGAGGCAAAACTGGCTCCAAGGAAAATCATTTACAGGGGGGCCTGGCCCTGTTGAGGTGAGGTCTTTCCTTATGTGGGAGATTCGGTGCTCACCAGGGCGGGCAGGGCAGGGCAGGCACTGCCAGCCAGGCACATGTGCTGTGCAAACACACACACACGGTGTTTTCTGGAAGCTTTCTCACTGCCAGCTCCTCTCCATGAGCACAAGATGTCCCTCTGTCCCTCTGCAGGTGCCCCCCATGCGGGCTGAGGGTCCCTGGAGCAGCACTGGTGGCAGCACACGCTCAGACTGCTGCCCAAACAATGATCTATCTTTTCAATTTTCCAAAAGATTATGTTTTCATCTTAAAAGATGTTGTCTCCTGCTTCTTGACCTGAATAAAGTGAAAGATAATAGAACCCAGATGAAATATATATCTACATTAATCTTCCACAGCCTCGCGCCGCTTCCAGGTGCTGCGGCAGGAGCGGATCCAGTTGCAATCAGATGCCCACCTGGGTCTGAGTGATTCCCACTCTGATTTAACAGGATTAAGTGCTGCTGTGAGATGCAGCTGGTCCCGGCGCAGGGAGCACAGCTTCCCCCAGGGAGGGTGGTGGAAAAGCTCAGGGGTGCATTTTCCCCGAGAAACAGGGGAGGTGTGTGACCCTGTCACCTCCAGACATCAGAAGGTGACAGTGGGGTTGTCATGGAAGCTCTGCTCCAGGCTGGGCCATGCAGCTGCTGCCAGCTGGGCAGGATGGTGCTGTGCCCAGGGGGATCATGATGTGCTGGGCAGGATGGTGCTGTGCCCAGGGGGATCATGATGTGCTGGGCAGGATGGTGCTGTGCCCAGGGGGATCATGATGTGCTGGGCAGGATGATGCTGTGCTTGGCAGGGTTCTGTTCTGCCCAGTGGGATGATGCTGTGATGAGGGAGATGATGCTGTGCTGGGCAGGATGATGCTGTGCTGGGTAGGATGATGCTGTGCTTGGCAGAATTCTGTTCTGCCCAGCAGGATGATGCTGTGCCCAGCAGGATTATGCCATCTCAGCATTTGGACAGGCACTTTCACCCGGATTTTGGCAGCACGGCGGCTGCCGGGAGCTGCTGGGGGCGGCCCTGGCTGGGTTGGCCGTGAGCTGCCACCTCGGCCGGCAGAGAGGATTCACTTTGCTTTGTAGCTCCTCAGGTTCTTCCTGCAATTTGCATTTCAAAGCCTCTCCTGCCCTGCCGTGTGCAGCCGCAGGAGCTCGAGGCCAAGGTGAGGGGCACTCACAGCCCTCTCAGGCACAAATCCCTGCCAGGGACAGGCTGGATCCTACAAGCCAGATCCCAGAGCCAGGCATGGTGGGGGCTCCGGCTGTAGCAGGAGAGTACTTGGGGAAGGAGAGGGACAAATTGGATTCAGAGGCAGCAAATGCAGCTCCCCAGAATGGATGTACATTTTCATTATACACTGAGTAATTGGTGGTAATACAAGAGATATGGGCAGTATCATTATAGACCAGGCTGTGCTGGAGATGGATTATCATCATCTGTCATTATCTGGGCTTCCTTGTGGCTGCTAAAATTGTAGAACATGATTTTAATAACCCTGGAAGGCAAGAATCATTTTTCTTTTGTCACTTAACAACTTGGCCTCATTCACTGATACCTTTAAATAAGAAGGGGGGATTAATTTCTAGTGGGATAAATGCAGATCTGGTTGTTTCCTCCTCTCTTCATTTGCAAAGGAGGCCCGTGGATGCCTGACAGCTTTCAAGGAAATTGCAGATAATGGGGACAGGATGTCAGTGTGGAGCAGGGGCACAGGATCACCTGGACAATAGGGCACTGATGGCACTGGGGACCACAGACAGAGCCTCAAGGAGCCTCAACCAGGAGATTTGGGCAGCATCAGAGCCATCAGGGTGGTGCAGACACCCCAACATTCAGTCCCATCTGGCAGGGCACAGACACAGCCATTCTCCTGGAGCCAGGGGAGCTGCGTCACTCCTGACCCCCCTGGACACTGCCAGGCTCATTTGTGGGTGTTTCATCTGTCACTCCTCTCGGAAAAAGCCAGCAGCAGGAGAGGGACAAATCAAATTACAAGGCAGCTAATGAAAATAATGGGGAATAAAGCGCTTTTGGAGGCTGCTTGGTTGGATTCCTATTTCCCTGTGTCACTGGGTTCGAGTGGGGATGTTTATAACCTCACCAAGACATTTCATTGCCTTTGTGATTAACCCAATTGACCGTGCATTTTTTGCTCTCACCGATCCGAGCCCTTGGAACTGGAGAAGTGCCAGCTCCAAGTGACATTCCCACCCCACAGCCGGAGCACTCAGAGCCCTCCTGTGCCTTCCAGGGGAATGAAGGGGGTCTCCCTGGGCAGCACAGCCGAGTTGGGGGGTTCATAAGGCAAGAGAGGAGCAGCTGGGAGATCTTTGCTCCTTTCCCGTGCAATGCTCCAGCCACTCCAGCCACGAGCAGATGTCAGTGCCTGCCTGGGCTGGCAGCCCCTACCTGCAGCTATTGACTCTGAGTAAATAATCCCCAGGTATCCCTTTCTCCTGATAAAAGCTGGGGCTTTTTCTATTATTGTCAGAGGTGTTTATTGGAGCAGAAAAATAATAGTTCTTTGCTCACAGCCTGATTGCCGGGAAGTGTCGGGAGTGGCCACGCAGCCCCAGCAGCTGGGATCAGGCTCAGACTCAGCCTGGCACCACAGGCACAGTGGGGTGAGGGGCTGTGGTGGGGGGTGAAAAGCCCCTGCCCAGGTGGTTTGATGTGGGGCAGCATCAGAGGGAAATTTCTGTTCAGCGGTGGCAGAGGGAGAAGATGCTCCCCAAGTCTGAGCTCTGGAGTGACTCAGCAGAAAAGAACAGGAATTTCCAGGAATATCAGGGGTGAGAGGCTGGTGCAGGGCTCGGGGATGTTCCTCTGCCACAGACACCTGTGCAACAGGGGCAGGGATTTAGGGACAGGTGAGTTCTGGGTGGTCCCATGGAGGGTCTCTCCCTCTTGCCCATCCACCCTGTCCAGCCACTCTGCCGAGCTGGAGCTGCAGCCCCTTGGCACCACTTTGGCACCTCACAGAGCAGAGATGAATAATGGCAGCACATCCCAGCCCTCCTCCCCCTCCCCGTGCCCATCAGGGCCTCCCCGGATCTGCCACGCAGAAATTAATCCTCCTGCCTCATTAATTGCAGGAATGTGTCGGGGAGCTGTTCAAGGTCAGCCTCCAGGACCCCTGCCATCAATCCTCTCCAATTTGCAGCTGCCTCGCAGGGGAGGAGCCGGCAGTGGCACAGCAGGGACAAGCACTGGGGACATCTCTGGTGTTTGGGTGACCAGAGCCCGCAGACACAGGAGGGTCCTGGATGGGTTTCTGTCCCAGGAGTGGCTCCATGCTGGCAGGCTGCCCATGTCCCCCTGTCCTCTGCGGATGCCATCCCCAGCCGAGGGTCGGATCCTGACCACCTCCACCCACCCACAGAGTGACTTGTGGGGAGCCCTCTGCTCCCTCCTCATTGCTGATGGCTGAGCAAGGGGGTTGTCTGAATTAATTGCGTTGGGCACCAATTAACCAGCTCTCCTGACCCATTAGAGACTGCAGAAGCTTTTGCACTCAGATCTTGCATCTTACATGACTGGCAATATTCTATTTTTTCAGGGAATGAAAAGAAGAAAGGGAAAATCCCTTTAGGGGAGCTGGGTTTTGCTGCCTGCAGAGCTGATACACTCCAGGAATGTACTTTATTCTGCTTAATAGCAATGATCCACCCAGCAGGGATGGAATCAGAGGCACTGGGAACAGAGAGGCAGCTGAGAGCTCCCGGGCACTGAATGTGGGGCTGCTGCCTGTGGATTGTGAGCAGAGCTACCCGCAGGGTCTGGCCATGCCCACGGGCTGCTGCCCCGTGCCATCAATCCCCATCCTACACCCTGCAACCAGGAAAATCCCCGCAGCTGCTTCCCCTTTCCACCTTCCCCCTTGCCTGATGGCCTCAGGCTCGGGGGGCTCTTGTGTCACCAACTGGGAGCTGCTGCCCCACCACTCACCCCAAAACCTGCTTCGTGAGCATCCACCCTCCCTCCAAACTGTGCTCCCCTCGCTGTCCTGCACCGTGGCTTGTGTCACCACCAGCCTCTGCACCGTGGGACCCCCTGTCACTCAGCTGGCTCTGGCACCCCGGCACCCCCTCCCCATGCACCCCCCTGCCCCAGCCCCTCTGCCAGGCTGGCCGGGACCCAGAGCTCTGCAGGGCTGGCACCCTGCACCCTGTCTCATTGCAGGGCTGGCACCCTGCACCCTGTCGCATCCCAGGGACGGGATCTGTGAGCTTGTGAGCGTGACTCAGAGCCGAAGGGGAACCGAGAGCGCTGTCAGGAGCCGCCTCTGCTCCATCCCCGCTCGCAGGGGGCTGTCCCGGCAGATTGGCACGCTCGGAGCCGCCTGGGATAAGCCCTTTCCCTGCGAGGTGAGCCCGAGGGCAGGAGTGAGCTGGTGCGGGATGCAAGGTCCCCTCCTCACAGCGGATCCCACCCCGAGGCGGGGCCCCACCGGCGGCGGGCGCTTGCCGGTGTCCAGCTGGGTGCTCGCAGCGCTGCGCCCTCGGTTCCCACGGAGATGCCCACGTCGCCATGGCTACCCAGGGCTATTCCTGCTCGCCTGGTAAACAGGCACGGCACCGGCTTCCGTCCCGGAGACCTGCGGGTTGCTACATCCCCGGGAAATGTTGCGAGGGCAGCTCTCCCGGCCCGGGCGGGCAGTGGGAATCGGCCCCGTGCCCCAGTCCGTGGTGCTGAGCCCCCACCCCACCCCTGACCCGTTACAAGCAGGGCAGATTTGAGGGAAAGTGCCTTTGCTTGGACTGTCGGGGCTGTGAGGTCGGTGTGAGAGACCCAGGCCATCCCATCCGGCCGGTGCCCGGCTCTGCAGGAGGAGGCAATGCCAGATCTCCCCAGGCTGACACCAGGACACCCAGGGGGCTGCTCTGGCCCCCCAGATTTTGGCAGCGTGGGGCCATGTGAACACTGTAGAGTGCTGTGGAGACGAAACCCCGCCCCAACCCCTGAGTAAACAGCTCTTTGCACAACAGCCGCCGTGGTTGCGAAGGCTGTGAGTGTGCGGAGGGTTGAGCAACCCTCTGTTTACCCCCCACGCCAGCCCCATCCCACCAGACACGGGATTCCCCTCTGGGACCGTGCTCCAGCCTGGCACGGGTGGGCACAGCAGCTTGGCATTGCCCCGGGCAAGGAGCTGTTGAAATAACACGGGTTAATGGTCAGTACTGGGAGATACTGGTGGAACATCCTGTCATGGGCTGCCCTCCGGCATCTTGTCGGCCACTCACCCTGGGGCAAGCTGGACTACGTGGACATGGACATGGACACAGGCTTGGGGGTGTGAGCTGCTCCCAGGTGGCATCACACTGCGCTGGCAGCCACAGCTGGGTTCGCCTCCTGCCCTTTGAATTGCTCATTCCCCGGCCCATGGCCTCTTGCCACGTTCCCCAGCCCACGCTCCTCTGCCATGTCCCCCAGCCCAGCCCGGTGGCCCCCGGGCAGTCTCAGCGAGGAGCTGTCGGTGCCACATCCCGGCTGTGCCCAGTCCGGCCGCTGGAGGGGCAGGGTGGAGCCTGGGCACCGCTCGGGGTGCCCGCGTCCCCTGGGCTTTCCTGCCTGCGGCGAGCGAGGGGGGTCGCAGGCTTCAGGGAAGTGTTTTGCAATCACCTTCTTCAGAGCGTCACAGCAACTAACGGCCCTGGTTTTGAGGAACTAACGAGGAAAGAGAGCAGCATGTTAGCAAACAGGCTGAGCACGGCCAGCCGCCCGCAGCCGGAGCCCCGCGCTCGGAGCGGGCGGTGAGCGGCTCCCGGACACGCCGGGCACAGACGAGAGGCAGGGATGGAGGCGAGGTAGGGGTGGAGGTGAGGTCGGGGTGGGTGCGTGGTGCTCAGCTCCCACTGAGCAGCACCTGGTGTGTGGCTGCTCTGCCCTGTCCCCTGCCCGGGACAGCCGCACGTGCCGGGCGCTCAGGGGTGGCCGCTGTCGCACTTCCCACACTCGAGCGCTTTGTGTCCCTCTGGATCTTGGCTTGGGTGGGTGAGGAGCTGTGGGCACCCGGAGCGGGGCACAGCGTGGGCAGCCCCTCCTGGGCCGGGAACGTGTTTGGGACCCATACGGGGCAGAGGATCCGGGCAGGGGCGGAGGCAACCACCGCTGCCAGGGCCATTCCCAGCAGCAGGCAGGGGGTGCAGCTGACGGGGGCAGCCGGGGGGGTCGTGGGCAGGACCCCGTAGCTCCGGCCAGTCCCGCTCTGCTGCTGTCGGTCATCCGCTTCCCTCTCGCTGCTTATCGCCCTCCGTCGCCCCAGCGGTCACCCGCCCTCAAACCGCAAATCTCTGCCCGGCAGCGGCTGGATATAGTGGAGATAAAATCAGCCCGTGCCTGGGCCGGGCACAGGGTGCTGTGGCCGGGATGGGGTGCGGGACAGGGACGGTGGCGGCGGTGTGGAGGGAGCCGCTTTCCGGGGTCTCTCCACTGCGTTTCCCTCTCCGGCGGCTGTGGCGGCGCGGGCGCCGAGCCGGGGGCGGAGGTGTCAGAAGGGCTGCGGGAAGGGCTGACGCTGATAGCGAAAGGACATTCTGCTCCAGGGAGCGCCGGTGACAATGGAGCCCGGCTTCTCCAGCCCACCTCATCCCCAGCCCTTGCCGACCCCCAGGACAAGCCGCTTTCTCCGTTCCAGGTGATGCCAAAGCCACGGAGAAGACCATGGCCAGGCGCGGTGCCGGGACACCCTCCCTGCTGCAGCTCTCCCTGCTCCTGCTCCTCCACCTGGGCGGTGAGTGCGGTCCATCCTGTCCTGTCCCACGGCCACACTATCCCCAGCACCCTGTGCCCATCCGGGCTGCCCGGGGCCACGGGACAGCAGGAACGGTGGCAGAACAGCGGGCACGGGCAGGATGGGGCCCGGCACGTGCCGGTGGCTTGCCCAACGCTCGGCTCTTCCTCTCCAGGGCTGGGGGGCCCGTCTAAGGGAACAGACTCGTCCCTGTGTCCTGCCTGACAGGGTGCTGAGGAGCTGAGATGGCTTTGTCACAGCTGTGCCCAGGATGTGACATGCTTTTCCTGCCTGCAGGGACACTGGGCTGCGCCTCGGTGTCTGTGGGCTCACCCATTGTGCCCCTGGGCTCGGCTGTCACGGCGTCCTGCACCGTCCAGAGAGAGCTCTGCCGCGGCTTGGAGCAGGGGAAGGTCCGGATCAGCTGGATGCTGGACAACAAGCCTGTGGCTGGGAGCCAGCGCCAGGGTCCAGGGGGCACGGAGGTGTCCAACCTCACCCTGCCCCGCTTCAACCACACGCAGGCCAGGCTGTGGTGCTGTGTGGAGTGGAACGGGACCAAGCAGCGCGTCGGCGTGGCCGAGATCAGGGCGGGCTGTAAGTCTGCTGCCACCACGGGTCACCCTCCTCCTCAGCAGAGATAGGCATTGCTCAGGCTCTTTCCCGGCTGTTCTCCCCCAGACCCTCCTGCGAAGCCCCTCAACCTCAGCTGTGTCCTGAGCCTCGGTGACTACGGGCTGACGTGCCAGTGGGAGCAGGGAACCGACAGCCACCTCCCCACCAGCGTTGTGCTGAAGTGCGCTGGGTAAGTCCCAGGACCGTGGTCCCTTGCCAAACCCCACAACAAACCTCATCCTCTGCCAGAGGGACCCCGAGCCCACTGCTCTGGCTGCCGCAGGAGCAGAGCCCCGGTGGTGACGGGCTGCACCCCGCAAGGAGGGCACAGCCACTGCACGGTGCCACGCCAGCTGCTGCAGCTGTACCGGCAAATGGAGATCTGGGTGTCTGCCACCAACGCCCTGGGCACGGTCGAGTCAGAGCACCTCTCCATCGACCCCATGGACGTGGGTGAGTGACGGCGCAGGGGTCAGGGGCTGGGGAAGCTCATCAGCGGTGACAGGGGTATTAAAGGGACATTAAAGCACGTCTGGCCTGGAGGTCACATTCTGCGGGCAGGTTCCGTGATGGATGTGCTGCCAGGATGAATCGGTGCCAGCGCCGCGTTACGGAGCGAGCAGCGCGTGCGGAGGGTTATGAGCTGCCAGTTGACCTGCTGCACTCCTCAGCTCCTCCAGCAATTGATTACCCATTTATTCAGCAGGTCTATTAATAATGGATCCAGTGCCTATAAACTATTTATAAAAGGAGCCTTGCCAGACGGAGAGACTTATCCTCCCTGATCTGGGGCCAGGGAAGGGCTGCCCAAGAACCAGCTGAGCCATCCCATGGCTGTGCCACACTCTCAGCCCCAAGCAGACCCAAATGTGGGGTGTTCCACACACCAGGCCCTGTGGAATCTGTTTTCCCTGCACAGGCATTAAGGCAGAGCAGTGCCAGTGTTGCACTCATAAGCATTACTCCATCCCAAGCACACACCAGCTCCTGTCCCCTGCCACCAGCCATTCTCCTAAATGTTTTGGGGTGGTTTCCCCCCACTTCTTGCTGCAGCTCCTGGCATTAAGAACAGGCACATGTGAGGTCGTGACTCTGGGCACTGCCCACCACACAGCTCTTCAGCCCTTTCCTGCTCTTCCTACAGCCAAGCTGGACCCCCCAACCCTGCAGAGCATCCAGTCCATCCCCTTCCAGACCGACTGCATCGCCTTGGCCTGGGATGTGGCACGGGGCACAGAGCACATGGAGCTACAGTGTGAACTGCGCTACCGGGCACCCGAGGACACTGCCTGGGCCCTGGTGAGTGCTGCTGGGGCGGTGGCACCGGGCAGGAGCCGGGACCCTCCCTCTGCCCCAAGCAGTGGGAGCGGCAGGGTGCCCATGTGGGGGTGGGACGGCAAGGTGCCCTCCGAAGCCCACACCAGGGCCGGCCCCTGCCCGAGGCAGGAGCCAGCACAGCCCTCGTTCCGGCTGTCACCAGGTCACCGGTATCATCGGCCGGGCCGGCTCCGCGCAGCGCTGCGGTTTCCTGTTCGGCACGCAGTACCGCTTCCAGATGCGGTGCCGGCGCAGCTCAGCATCGGCACTGGCCCACTGGAGCGAGTGGAGCCCGGGTAGGAACTACACCACCCATGAGAAAGGTGCGTGTGAGTCACCCAGGGGATCCTCTCTGCCCGAGCAAGGGACACAGCGCTGGGGGCACACGGCACAGCGCTGGGGACACAGCCACACCGGCCCCTCTCAGTATCTCCCATCCCTCTCCAATTGCAGCCCCCACAGGCAAGCTGGATGCGTGGTGGGGCTCTCAGCCGGCCGGGACAGAGGGGTGGCTGCAGGTGCAGCTGCGCTGGAAGGTGAGCAGGGGAGTGCGGGAGCTGCCGGGGTTGCTGGGGGCCTGACAACCCCGCAGGGTCTGACAGCCACACACCCTGCCTCACCCAGGCCCCAGGGCAGCGGGAGGCCAACGGGCGAGTGCTGGGCTACCGGGTCACCCTGAGCCCCCGGAGGAGGGGCAGGGACCCCTTCACCATCTGCAACACCACCCACACCTGGTGCAACTTCTCGGTGCCCGCGGGGACCAGGAGGGTCTATCTCTCCGCCTACAACGCCGCCGGCGAGTCGGCACCGACCGAGGTGGTCCTTCTGGAGAGGAAAGGTGAGGGCAGTGCCCGAAAGCTCCGCGTGTTCCCCGGGGTTCTGCTCGCTCCGAGCAGGCTGCCGTGGGGTGCACAGCCAGGGCAAAGAGAGGGCAGACTCCGAACCGGATGCACAGAAGGTGATGTGGGAGAGGTGCTGCTCTCTCCCACCATCCCGGCTGCTTGTCCCATGCAGGTCAGCCCCTGGCCGGGCTCCAGGCCGTGCCCGGGGGCGAGCGCAGCCTCTGGGTGCACTGGGAGGCACCGCTGGCCCCAGTGACCGCCTACGTGCTGGAGTGGCAGCGGGTGACAGCAGAGCCTGGGCACTGCAGCGCGTGCTGGCAGATGGAGCGGGACGGGGCAGCCACCAGAGCCCTGATCCAGGGTAAGCGGGGGCTGCCGGGGGCCCTGACCCCCTGCTCAGCTGTCCCAGGGGGCTGGCACCCATCTGACCAAAGCAGGACCAAGCCCTGCCCCCAGCCCACTCCCCCCTCTGGACCCACCCCCAGGGCAGGTGGGCGGGTGCGGTGGGGCAGGGGCAGCACAGCCGGGCGGTCTCAGCAGCCCGTGCCCCGAGCTCCCGGTCCCCTCTGCTCTCCTTGCAGATGGCATCGAGCCTTTCCAGCGGTACAACATCTCACTGTACCCCCTCTACGAGGGCACTGTGGGGGTGCCCGTCCACACCACAGCCTACTCCCAGCAGAAGGGTACGTGGGAAGGGTGCCAGGGGCCGTACAAAGGAGCTCAGCTTGGGGGGCTGGATTTATCTCTGAACGTGCTCTCAGCTCCCCCACAGCACGGGCAGGTCCTGATGCCCACACCTCGGGAGCAGGACACCCTCCCCACCAGTCCCCACCCGAGGCAGTGGCTCCCCTCAGCACTTTGTCCCCCTTGTCCTGCTCTTTCCAGCACCATCCCACGCCCCAAAGCTTCACCTGAGGAGGATCAGAAAGTCAGAGGCCGAGCTGTGCTGGGAGCCGCTGCCAGTGGAGATGCAGAACGGCTTCATCACCAGCTACACCATCTTCTGGGCCAACAGCATCGCCGATGTGGCCAGTGAGTCCTGCCCGCAGCACCCCTGACCTTGCCCTCTGTCCCACCTCGACGTGCTGGGGGTGGATATCAGCAGACTCTGTGTCCTTCTCAGAGTTGTAGGGGTCTCTCAGAGGGCTCCCGGCCAGCAGAGACCTGTGGGGCTGTGCAGGTGGGGGGATCCCACCACACCATCAGCCCCATGTATCCCCAGGTGCCACCGTGAATCCTCCCCTCAGCTCCTTTGTCATCCGGGGGCTGAAGCCATCGACGCTGTACAAGGTGCACATCATGGCATCCACGGCCGCCGGCGGCACCAACGGCACCAGCCTGACCCTGGTGACCACAGTGCTGGGTGAGGGGACACCTGGGGAGGAGGGGAGACGTGGGAGGGGACCTGCAGCCCCTGGTCCTGTCCCGGCCTCGTGGCTGGCAGAGCCCACTGCAGTTCCCTGTGACCCTGTCCCGCTTCCCAGATGACACCGAGATCCAGTTCCTCTTCCTGACCCTGGGGCTGGTCTTTGTCCTGCTCATGGTGTTGCTCGTCTGCTTCCAGAAGAACGAGCGGTGAGTAGCAGACCCCGCCCCAGGCTGGGCTGCGGTGGCACAGGGTGGCCTTGCGGAGTGCTGACATCCCGCCGGGAGCTTGGCGACAGCCAGTCCAGCTCTGAGGCCACCCATTCCAGCTGAGTCCCCTCATCCCCTGGTCCCCAGGATGAAGGAGCAGCTCTGGCCCAGTGTCCCCGACCCTGCCAACAGCAGCCTGGGCAAGTGGGTGCCGGCAGCGGTGCCGCAGGTGAGGCCGGGCGGCTGCACCACGGCCCCCCAGTCCCCCCCCAGCACATGTGAGGGACAGCAGGGGCAGGTGGCACCGGCTGTGACCTCCCGCTGGTCCCCAGGAGCCGCTCCAGGTCCTCGCCGCGAGGGAGCCCGGCCCGGCCGCCATCTCCACGGTCACCGTGCTGGAAGGGGAACCGGGGAAGCAGCCGGGGAAGGAGCCCCCTGCCCTGCCCGCCGCCCTCCCGGCGCTGTCCCGGCCCTACGTGCGGCAGGAGGGGCCCGGGGAGCCCGTGCAGTACGCGCGGGTGGGGACCGCGGGGTACCGGGGGCAGCGGCTGCTCCCCGAGCCCGCTCCCCGCTTCTACGAGAACCTGCGCGGCCGCGGGGACGGCGGCGGAGCGGGGGACTGGGGGTTCCTCGAGGAGCCCCCCGCCACCTTCCCGCTGCTGCAGGGGCTCCGCATCGGCGGCGCCGAGGAGCTGCACGAGTACCGGGCGGACTAGGGATGGAGCCGGGCGGGGACATCAGCTCCACCAGCGGGAGCCCCGCGGTCCGGGCTCCACCCGCG
>VZTZ01038738.1:2260-12422 GCA_013400955.1 Drymodes brunneopygia | reverse complement strand
GCGGCTCGGGCTGCTCCGCCCGGCGGTGCCGCTTCCCGGGATGCCACGGAAAGAATCGCAGAATGAACCAGGTTGGAAAAGACCTTTAAGATCCTCCAGTCCAACCCATGACCTAACACCTCCTCATCTGCTAAAACCTGGCGCTGAGAGCCACATCCAGGCTTTTTATAGACACGNCACTCGGACCGGGATGACGGGAACGCGCCCCGGGATGATGCGAACACGCCCCGGGGGCGATGCGCAAGCGCGGCCCGGCCGGCCAAGACGGCGCTCCCGGATTGGCCTCGCGGCTGCCCGGCAACAGCGACGGCGGCGGCCCGGGCAGATCACCCTTTCAGTGAAGAATTTTATTCTGACGTCTCACCTAAATTTCCCTGGGCACAGTTTAAGCTGTGTCCTCTCGTTCTGTCAGTTGTCGCAGCGGGACACACAGGGACGCGCTGTGCTGTCACCAGAGGATGCTGCGAACTGACGGAGTCCGGGGCAGGAGTTTCCTTGCCCCGATTTCAGGGCTCCATCGCAGTAATTACCACAGTAATTATCACAGTAATCAGCCCTCAGTGATTTGGGGTCTCCGCTGGGAAGCGCGGCCGGTTGGGTTGAGCAGCTCGGTGAAGTTGCTGTGGGAAGAACAGCCCGGAGGTGCTGCTGGGGCTGCTTTGGGAGGTTCTCACACAGAAGGAGAAACTGGAGTCCATTTCGGTGTCTCTGCTCAATTCCGGGGGTTAAAGCTTCAGAAATGCATTTTTGGACTCAAAATAACTCAGGGTTTGGTTATTTCAGCCCAGGTCCTGGGCTGTTTGGGGCAGACCAGGTCGCTTTGCAATGGGAGGGAGTTTCCACGAATAAATTTGTGAGTCTTGTGCAGACCACGTGCAATTGTGTGAAATTCAAATACCAATACGGCTCCTGAAACCCTTGTCTGGCTTTTGCACAATCTCATTTGGCCAAAATCCTTCTACAGAGCCTGGTGCCCTCACATGGGGCATGAAACTCCAGCTCAGAGCCAAACACCTCTGCATTTACCACTTCAAATTCCCACAGCTTTCCTTTACAAGTCCTTGCACCTCTGTCAGGGCATGGGGAATGTGCCCCGGGCAGCTCTGTGATGTTTTAATAAAAAATCAACTTGATATGAGCTCAGTGTTGTTATCCCTTCTGCCTGTCCTTTAGGAAGTGCTAAACAACAAAAGGTTCACTGTGTAATTATTGTATTGTTTGTAATTATTCATGTGTGTCCTGATGAGGGAATGATCTGACAAAAGTTTACTGCTGTTCATGCAGGGACAAGTTTAGGATTTTAGCTAAATTAAATCTTGGTGGAGTATCTCAACAGGAGAATTGAACTGTTTTAGTTTGTCCACACGTGATTTTCTTTTTCTTCCAAAAATTGTGTTTTATTTTCACCAAGATATGGTTCATCCACACTGGGGTGTTTGTTGATGCTTCAAGCTGTTCATTCAAATATTGGTTACTACAAAATACAGCTGAAAACTACCCAAGCTCAGTGCAAAGGGTAAAATTTGATGTGCACTGAAGCAGCAGGATATTATCCAAGGGGAGGGTGAGGTTCTCATTCAGTGCTGAGTGACAAGAAGAGACAAAAATCCATTAGTTAGCTTTTTTTCTCTTTTTTTTTTTTTGTAATTTCTTTTTATTTCTTTTCTTCTCCTTGCAACTCTTGTTCTTACATCTTGAACTGCTGTTTTGTTTTATATGCTTCGTGTAGATGAATGGACAGATGTGGACAGGAAACGAGGTACAGTAACTGCTGGCTGCATGCACCAGTCCAACCCCACGTGCACACCTGGGGCTCATCGTGCCTGAACACCTGAGGCTGTTCCTGCAGCCTTCAGTCAGTCTCACAAATGAACAATAATTCTCACCTGGTCCTTAAATGCACTTTTTTGACTGTGAATATCTGTGATAAAACAGACCATGTGTCAAAATCATACGGCCTCAAAAATCAGCTGTTGATTTAACCAAGGTTATAAATGGATCAAAGCTGTTTATCCTGGTGGTCTTGCCTGCAAAAATGGTATTTGTGTTTCTTTAGCACTGTTTTCATGCAAGCATGTAATTGTGTGAGCATCGTGCAGGTCGTTTCTCTGCTTAAATGCAGCAATATTGGGTCTATTCCATTTTTCCCAAGGTTTTACCTAATTCATTGCTCAGGGTTTGGACAGGTGAACTCCAGGGATGATCGAAGGCATTCCCATCCCAGCTGCTTTCTCCACCTGTGCTGGTGGTCACACCTCAGCCAAGCTCATCCTGCCTGGAGTGACCCTGAGGGTGGCATTGAGCCCTCAGGTGCTGCAAGGGAGCAGCCCAGGTGTGAACTTCCCCTCTGGAATCTGCCCTGGATCAGGAGCCTCCAGCAAGGGCTGTGCTGAGGAATGAGGAAATGAATCTCCTGAATCTCAGGTTTTTGCTTGGTGAGCCTGAGCAGAGCTTACAGGGTCCTTCTGAGCAGCCCTTTTTTAAGAGGGATCAAGGTTATGATTCGTTTTTGTGCAAAATGAGCATCATTGGTAGGTTTTAATATTTACTGAAGGTAAATGCTGACGTCCTGGAGTTTGCCCCAGCTTTTTTCTTACCATTACATCCCTTCTCCAAGCACACCCTTTTCCCAGCCTTTCACACCTCAGATGTCCAGGAACAGATTCCATCCCACCCAAAGCAATGAGGAGCTGCCCAGAGCTGTGACACAGCGAGGCAGGGCTGGCTCAGGGGCAGCTCCCAGCCTGACCCATCCCTTCTCCTGTGAGACAGAGCACTTTGCCTTGTGCTCAGTGCTCCAGGGGATCTCAGGAGGGTCCTGGAGTCACCACCTGGGGCTGTCACTGATGGAGCAGTGAGGAGGTTCCCTGAGGAGCCACGATCCTGTATCCAGAACTCAGAATGTTCCTTCTGCTGCCCCAAACATCCTCTGGGAAGCACCAGCATCACCCAGGCACAGCTCCTGCATTATGAGCTTCAGAACAGTCACCTGCTTAGGAAAATCCACACTTGTGCAGTAATCTGTGACCTGATGTATTAATTTATCTTTTTTGCTTTTTGATAGAGAAATAAATGTTTATTGATGATAACTCTGTGGAGTGTATCAAGGAGATAATAAAAGAGGCAGGTCCAGCACAAAAGCTCAGATGCTGCATCTGCTTGAGCCACTGCAGGGTGTTTTCCATCTTGTTTGCATTAAAATCTCAACAACCAGAGCACAGCCCTCACACTCAGCACTCCTGAGCTCCAAGAACTCCTCAGTAAAATAACAGTTCTGTGGTTAAATTTACACATTAAAAAATGAACCACAAGTAAGAAAGTTTGGAGTTCTGCATTTGAAAGTCTAGGGCCTGCAGATGTTTCAGCTGTGAGAGCCCTGAGTGGGTTGATGCAGATCCCAGGGATATAAATGCTTTATTAAATACCTGCCAGTGTTAATCTGTCTGGAATAAAGATTACAGAGAGCCCAGCAGGAGCTTCTGTTGAGTAGTTAAAAAATAGACTGAGGGTGTCAGGAACAGGCACAGCTAGGTAGCTGCAACCTGCAAAGATCTACCACAATGCAAAACAGTCTCCTTAGGAAGCAGAACTGCAGCTTTTTTAGATAATAACACATCAGAGCATGTTTTAAAAGTGAAGAGCATTTAAAAGTGAAAAGTGCCAACCATAGCTGTAAAACCAGGGCAACAAAGCCAGCCTTATTCCCACTGGGAAACAGGGACTGCTGCCCTCAGCTCAGGTGGCATTTGTGCCCCTGGGAGGGGACATCAGCTGGCTCAGCCCAGGTGGGACTGAGGACGTGCTGGATCCTGAGGTGCTGTTCCCCCTCTCCCGTTGTCTGTCCCTGCCCTGCACAGGTGACCCCTTGCAGCTGGGACGGGCCAGGAGCAAACCACAGGAGCCTCTTTGTCTTTGCAGTGATGAACGACATCATCAGCACCATGTTCAACAGGAGATTCATGGAGGAGCTGTTCAAGCCCCAGGAGCTGTACTCCAAGAAAGCGCTGCGCACCGTCTACGACCGGCTGGCTCATGCCTCCATCATGAGGCTCAACCAGGCCAGCATGGACAAGGTAACACAGACCTGCCCTGCCTGCCTCTGCTGCACCCTTCACCAGTTTTTTTTGCAGTAATCAACCCATGGCTTTACCATTTTGAAGCGTTTTGGATCAGCTTTCCTTGTGAAAATGGTTCCTGGCCAAGAAAATCCGTGCTGGTGTTTGTCACTCTGTCGGACACCAAACACTCAGGCAACTCAGGAGCTCAGCCACCAAGGCTGGGCAGAGAGCAAAAAGAGCCCCAGCCTCTCTTTATTCTTATATTTATACCTTTTTACAGACAGTTATGGATTGGACGAGGAGGTTGCCACCTCTGAAATTCCATAGGTGAGAAACACAGCCCATCACATTCTCCAGCCCAGAAAGAAGAATGAAAAACAACATCCAAAGTACAAAACAATCCTTGGCCGGTTATAGAAACATGGATTGTTTACACAAAATCTGTGAGAACCTTTGCTACCAACTATAAACACAGCACTCTAAAAAATCAGGGTGACAGGTGTTGATGCCTTGAGAGGCATCAGTATCAGCTGCTTCATTCCTGAGTGTTTCTGCTTGAACACCTAAATCTGTGATTTGAACAAGTTCACTAAGCGTTCCTTAAGTTTATCAGGTGTTTTCATGTCTATTAAAAATGTGCACATCTGTGGGTGTGGATGAATATCTGTATTTCTGTGCTGGCACCCTCTGTCTTGCAGCTGCAGGTGTTAATAAAATTATTGCCTGCAAACGGTGTGTCCACAGCCAATTTGGGAAAAAATTGGTAGGAATGGGATTGCCAGAGAGCCCTCCACCCACGTGTCAGGGCTGCTGAAATTCATACAATCAGTGAGGGTGGAAAAGCTCTTCAAGAGCATCGAGTCCAACCTGTAACCAATCCCCACCTTTTCACCCAGCCCAGAGCTCTGAGTGCCACATCCAGTCAAGTCACCTCCAGGGATGGGGACTCCAAACCTCCCTGGGCAGCCCCTTCCAATGTTTAATCAACATTTCCATGCAGAAATTCCTTCTGATGTCCAACCTGAGTCTCCCCTGGCCCAGCCTGAGGCCGTTCCCTCTCCTCCTGTCCCTGTTCCCTGCCAGCAGAGCCCGACCCCCCCTGAGCCCCCTCCTGTCAGGGACTTGTGCAGAGCCACAAGGTCCCCCCTGAGCCTCCTTTGCTCCAGCCTCAGCCCCTTCCCAGCTCCCTCAGCTGCTTTTGGTACTCCAGACCCTTCCCCATCTCCATTCCCTTCCCTGGACACTCTCCAGCCCCTCAGTGTCTCTTTTGCACTGAAGGGCCCAGAACTGGACCCAGCACTGGAGCTGTGACCTCACCTGAGCCCTGGTGACATTGGACACCCAGCAGCAGGAAGGCTGGGGATAGGACTGCAGAGGTCTTGTTATTTTTAGGAAATGAAGCTGAAATGGTTCCTTGTGCCACAGGCTGGCCTGGGTGCCTGAATCCCTCTGTCCATCCTGGGAGCTTTCCTCTGTGGCAGGACCAACCTTCCCCTTGTTCCTTTGCAGCTCTACGACCTCATGACCATGGCCTTCAAATACCAGGTGCTGCTGTGCCCTCGGCCCAGGGACATTCTGCTGGTCACCTTCAACCACCTGGATGCCATCAAGGATTTCATCTCCGACTCCCCTGCCATTCTGAACCAGGTGGATGAGACCTTCCGGCTGCTGATTGAAGTAAGAATCCTCAGAGAGAGGGTGGGACACCCTGGGGTTTGATTATATGGGGGTTTTTTTACCTCTTAGAGGTGAATTACTGTCGCCCTGGTTTTACAGGGCCCCATAAGTTGTAACACTGTAGCTGTAGTTCCCATGCTTTTCTGTAAACATGGTCCTTGTTTTCCTTAACCGGCCGGGATTGTTTTGCACTTGTGGAATTGTTTTTCATTCCTTTCCCTGGGGTGGAGAAAGATGATTGACCATGTCTTTGTCCTGTAAACCTTCAGGGGTGTTGACCCTTTTGACCAATCCTTGATTGTCTTTGGAAACATATAAAAATAGGTAAATAAAGAAGGGCAGGGCTTTTGGTCGGTCCTGCCTGGAGATTCCACTGCTGCTCTGAGCCCCGTGTGTTTCTTCTGTTGCCATCTGTGCAACAAATTACTGCTTTGGAAAGGGCTGTGAGTCGTGGTATTTTTCTACTGGCCCAGTTCAAATCAATATATTATTCAGCCTGATTTAAATCTCCACTGATTTCAGCAGAACTTAAATCAGACTTTTAGTCACAGACAATAATTACTGACAATGACCAGCAGCTCCCTTAGAGCATCTCTGCTCCCCCTGCAAGTGGGGATCAGAATATGCTGTATATATCAGAATATTCAGCTGTGCTTGTTCCCTCTTCCCCTGGGTGGGACATGGAGCACCTGTCAAACCTTCCATGATGATTTTCCTTTTCCAGACCTACAACTGTCTCTCTGATGGTGAATTCCAGCTCATCAGGCAAACACTCCTCATTTTCTTCCAGGACATGCACATCAGGGTAAGAGCCCAATCCAACTGGGCAGGGGGAATGGCAGGGAGTTTGGGGCTGGAATGTAAAGGATCTGGTCAGAAACACTGCAGGTCTGGGTTTGTTCCTTGTGCTTTTCAGTCACCTTGATGTGCTTGTAATTGCACTGAAATTTCACTAATTGAGCAGATATATGACAATAATGCTGAATAATTCTACACTATTATGAAAAAATGAATCTCTGCTGGTGGGATTTGCTGATTAATAAATCTATTTTTTCCTTTTAGAAGAAATTTGATGGGAAACCTGAGAATGAAGTCTTGACTTTCTCTAAATAAATTGATCCACTGATGTGCACGAACAGGATGTAGTTTATAATATAATTGTACATTAAGGATGTAGTTTTTAATATAATTTTTTTAATGTTAGATCAGTGTGCCCATCCTCTGGACCACAATTCCACATGGCTGGCTTGGGAAATACATCCCTATACACACATCAAGAGCTCTGGGAAACCTTCCCCAGTGCAGGCAGAGAGGTTTAAGCTGAGATTTCAGGGAATTTGGACGGGAAGGTCCCTCCCAAGGGGTGATGTTGGTGATGTTTGTCCTTTTGCAGGTCTCCATCTTCCTGAAGGACAAAGTGCAGAACTCCAATGGTCGCTTTGTGCTGCCCATCTCAGGGCCTGTCCCGTGGGGCACAGAGGTGCCAGGGACCATCAGGTGAGCTGGTGCCACATCTGGGGCTGCTCAGGGGGGAGCATTTCATTCCAGAGGGCTCAGGAATCCAGCTCAAACTGCCATTCCTGCTGCATGGATGGCTGAACCTCCAGTAAATGCTATTTAAAGGGCAGGATTTGGGACTCAGCAATGAGATGCTAGGCTGCTTTAGGAGTTTTCTATCGCAGTAAATCAGCTGTTGGTAATTTATCCCGTAACAGAGGCATTTACCAATGCACAGAATAGAGTTTTATCCCCCTTGTGCAGAAAGCAGAGGAATTAGGTACTGAAAATCAGGACTGAAACTACTAAATGTTCCAATAATGCCTTGTTTTTAAGGATATTCAACCACAAAGGAGTGGAAGTTAAAAGGTCTGAGTTCAGCACTGCTGGGAATTACTTTATTCCACAAAGGGAAGGATCTTTTGAGCTGTATGGAGACAGAGTCCTCAAACTTGGAACAAATATGTAAGTAATTTTTGTTCTGTGTGGAAACCTGAACCAAATGCTGATGGATTGTTCAGAAGCAGATCTTCAGCCTGGTGTGGTTTTGGCCTCTTTTGCTATTAATTATCAGGCCAAAATATCAGTTAATTGCTATTATTTGTCACAAGGGGCTGTCCTGCACCAGGACATGTGTGGACAGTGCATAAACAGCTGCAGGAAACAGCAAAACTTTTATTTATGTCCACAGTGGAGCTGAGGAAAGAGATGAGGAAAAGATGGTGCTGCATCTTATGTGAAATGTGATTTAATATAACCATTAAATCAGGAAATCCTCTTTGTTCTCCACATTTGCCTTAATGTACATTTTCCATCCAGAGAGATCCGTGTTCCTTCTCACAGCTTTGTCCCTCACACGCCTTAGTGCCTCAGGATTGCACCACACTGAGCTGTAACTTCTCACTGCAATTGTTCAGCCTTCAGAAAAATACCCTAAAATCCTGTGCTGCTCCCTCTGGTTCTTGTAGCTCATCCCAGAACAAGCTGTTTTTTCCCCATGTGTTCTCCCCTCAGGTACAGCGTGACCCGGCCAGTGGAGACACACGTGTCAGGGGCATCCAAAAACCTGGCAGCCCAGGCAAAGGTCAGTCTTGTCCTGTTCCTATCACTGCTTAACCTGGCCAAATTCTCAGTCTCTAGATATGGGGTAAGTTCAGGGAAGCTTTTCTGTTGCTCTCAAAGCCTCATCCAGTGCTCCCCAGTCCTTTGAAGCCAGGGGAAGGGCACATTTCCCCAAAGAATCCACAGGCTTGTGCAAGGATGTGCTTGCTTCCATTTTAATCCCCTCAGCAAACAGAAAGTTGGCTTTACAGGTTTCTCACCTGCCCAGTTTAGCTGGAAAAGTTTCTTGTGCTGAGTCTAAAAATTCAAGCAACCATTTCTAATATCGAGCTGGTGATTCCTGGTGATCTGCACAACCTGTCCCAGGAACAACAGGGAAATGTGCTTACATCCCTCTGAAGGATGTATTTGGAATATCAGAAATATATAAAGGACATTTATGGAATATCAAAGCTCCTTGCAGCCCCAGGTAATTTCCCAACGGGTNAGCTCCTTGCACCCCAAATCTCCCAGGTGATTTCCCAACGGGCCCATTGCTGTTTCCTGCAGGAGAACATAGTCCCCAACCCTCTTGCTAAAGAAGAGCTGAACTTTCTGGCCAGGCTGCTGGGAGGTTTGGACATCCAGAAGCCTGCTGGTGGCGAGACGGGATTTCGGCTGAACCTGTTCACCACCGACGAGGAGGAAGAGTATGGTGGAGTCCTTCTTGGTTTGGGTTTGGGGTGCTTTGTGGGGAGCCCTGGAGACCAAAGGTCAGACCAGCACGTTGTTATCCTGCTCCAGATGTCTCCTGTGATGCAGCTTTGCTCCCAATGCCACAGAAACATCCCTTCAGCCCTTTTAGCGGGATGGTTTTATCTGCTTTTATCTCAGCTCTTATACACTTAACAAAAAAATCTTGGACCGGGAGAAGCCTCCAAACTGGGGTTAATACATTAATTCACCAAGTAGGAACAGACTTAATAGAATTCCAGAATGGTTTAGGTTGGAATGGACCTTAAGGGTCCACCAATTCCAGCCTGCCATGGGAAGGGACACGTTCCACTAGACCAGCTTGCTTCAAGCCCCATCCAGTCTGTGGCCCTGTGAGCACCATCTGTGCCTACAGCAGCCTCATGAAGTCTGATTTTTATCATTCCCTTGTACTTCTTCATGGAATTAACCACTCTTTTCATGTTTTTGATCCAGACACGCCGCACAGACCAGACCAGAGGAGTTGTCCTATAAGGTTATCAACATTGAAGCCACACAGGTATGTAACAAGTTTCGTATCACTGGTTCTCACCATCCCTGCCTTGCTCAGGACCATGTTTCACCCAGAGCAGGGACTTAAAAATACATTTATTTTCCCATTTCACTTAAACTCGTAAGTAATGGCCAATTTTCCGTGCCAAGACAGTGCAATTGGGGAATATTTACTAAGAAAACTTGAATACTGACGAACACCAGAGCAAGTTTTTAGGGTGTAGAAGGGGCACGTCCCAGCCCCGGCTGCAGTAGGGGCTGAGCGCGGTGTGTGTCCCGCAGGAGCCGGGCGGGCGGGCGGAGCTGTCCCGCATCCTGGGCGAGCTGGACGTGGAGGAGCCGCGCCCGGGCAGCGCCGAGAAGGGCGAGGACCTGCTGGCGCTGATGGACGGGCTCTGATGAGCGGGACACGCGGACACCGAGACACTGGCGACACCAGGACACACGGACACCGCGACTTGCGGGCACCTGAACACGCGGACACCTGGACATGGCGAGACCGGGACATCTGGATATGGGGGCACCTGGACATGGGGACAATGGGACACGTGGACACCGGGACTTGCGGACACCGGGACATGGGGACACCGCGCGGGGAAGCCCCGCCCCTTCCAGGCGGGACC
>VZTZ01038733.1:28401-94051 GCA_013400955.1 Drymodes brunneopygia | reverse complement strand
GGGGGAGCCCCGGGAAAGCGGGAGCTCCGGAACGGGGGATGTGTGCTCTGGAGCGGGGCTGTGCTGCCTGGGGTGCGTGCTGCGCTCAGAGGAGCCCCTCTCGCACCCCAAATATAGGATGCTTTCTACCCCGCGCCGGGACAGGGGGAAGAAAGCAGATCCTGCACCCAAGGGAAACCGCACCCGCAGGGTCAGTCCTGCTCTCATCCCCCTGGGTGCCCACCCAGACCCTGCTCACTCTGGCGTTTACTGAAACCCCAGAACCCTCCCAAATTAATGCAGAATAAACCACACAAGAAGTCCCTCTACAACAGCCGGGCACTCCAGAACCAGAACCAGCCTTGGGCTACTTCCATGGCTCTGCAGATGGGGAGACCCCCAGGGTGGGGGGCTGCAGGATGCTCCGGGGGAGGGGAGGATGTGATTCAGAGGGGAATAATTCCTTCCCGGGGTGAATCCGGGACCCAAGAGAGTCCCCTCTCCATCACAACGTGTGAAAGGCTCACATCCTGCATCTGAGGAGAGATCCCCTCACCACAGCACAGGGTGCTAAGGGGCCGCATTCTGCACCTGCAAAGACCCCCAGGGTAAGGGGCTGCAGGGTGCTGTCTCTCCTGGAGGAGTCTTTCTTCATGGGGGTGTATCCTGCACCCAGGGGAGCCCCCCACCCATCCAGCACAGGGAGCTAAGGGGTCACATTCTTCATCCGGAGAGACTCCCCCTCCCCACCTCAGGGACAGACCCTGCATGGGGATGTGCTACAGGGTCACATCCTGCACCCTGTGGGATCTCCACCCCAGAGCAGGGCTGGATCCTGCACTCAGGGGACACCTTCTCCTTCCCTTCCCTCCGGGGCAGATCCTGCATCCCAGGATCCTCCTCCCCTCTCCAAGTGCCCTGCAGGGACACCCAACCCCACTCCATATCCTGCAGGAAAAGATGCTGCACCCCAGGGACCCCCCACAAACACCCTTCGGGGTGGGGGGCTGCACCCGAGGGACCCCCTCCTCCATCCTCCCCTGAGGATGGAGCCACATCGGGAACACACTGGCCCCCTTTTGCTGTTCCCCAATGCAGCAAACACCACAGAACAGGGTTCTGCACTGAGACCCCGCCAGGACAGTGGGGAGAAAGCAGATCCTGCACCCAGGGTAACCCCCGCCCCAGGGCCCCACCCGGCAGGGTCAGGTCCTGCCCCAGGATCCCTGGCTGCCCCCCAGACCCTACTCCCTCTGGTGCTTACTGAAACCCTGGAACCCCCTGAAATTAATGCAGAATAAACCACGCAAAAAGTCCCCCCAGATCCTGTATCGAGGGCTAATTGCATTAATGATACTAATTAGGGCAGTGGGGCTAGGGGCGACCTGGGAGATGACACAGCCTCACCTAAAAGAAGTTTGGGCAAGAATGGCTGATTTGAGTGTAAGAGACAGGGTGCAGGTGTGAGGTGGGATAACCATCCCTGTCCTTGTCTCCATCCCCATCCCGATCCGTGCAGCTGGGTGGGTCCCCTCCCCTCCCAGCTGAAAGCAATGATCCCCGCTGGTTAAAGGCAGCAGATCCCGGTACCCTTTCTGCTTCTGTGGGAGGTCAAGACTGGAGGAGCTCTCAGAGGTGAGCTGGGAAGAAAAATCCCCTAAACATGCCCTCTTTGTGCCTTGCTTTTTCCGGTGTGTTTTGCTTTGAGGAGGGGGTGTCTTCTAGCCTTGTTTATGCAATGTGCTGAGTGGCTTTGGTGCTATTATAAGTGCCTAATTTGCCTGATGCTAATTAGTGCCTTGGGTAGGATAGGGTGAGGTGGCAGCAGTGTGCTCAGCCCCTGCTTGGTTCTCCCTGGCAGAGGTTTTGTAGCCGTAGGACGTGAGTGTGACCCCAGCAGCGATGGAACCGGGATCCCCCGCCCCCCGTGGCCCCTCGGGTTCCTCTGCCTTCCCTGAGCCCCCGAAGGCAGCAAAGGGATGTGCCTGGCGGAGCCTGCGCTGCCTCCGTCTCCACAGACAGAAGAAGAAAGTGGCTTATTCTGCTCACATCTACAAGCTCCTAAACCGGGTGAGTCCTGACTGAGCTGGGGTACAGCCTCCTGCTTTCCAAGCTCTGCCTGTACATCCAAGTCCCCTAGGCTGAGTGCTGGGTGGTGTCACCAACCCTGGAGGGGTTTAAAAGGTGTGTGGATGTGGTGGGTTAATGGTGGCCTCGGCAGTGCTGGGGGAATGGTTGGATTTTACCTTTATGGGCTTTTCCAACCTGAATGATTCCATGATCCCAAACTGAAGCTGTGGTGGCTGGGGCTGGGCAGTGCCGGCTGTGCTGATGCTGTTGGTTGCTCTTCCACAGACTCGTTCTACTGGGGATTTCTCCTGCCTGGTGCCTTCCCTGCTGGCCTGGCTGAGCAGACCCCAGCTCCTCGGGGATGTGGCCCTGGAGGCCTCCCGACTGTCCTACTATGGCAGGAGGAGCCACCTTGGCTACCGTGAGGTCCTGATGGCCATAGAGCTGGTGCTGCTGCGTGAGTTCTACAATCTTCCTCCAAGACCCTGAGCCATGAGCTGAGGCAGGATGTGACAGTCTTTGTAGTATTTTAATTTTGGTTTTGGTAAATAAAGTAATTGTTGACATTGTTTAACAGAGCCTCCTCCATGGGCTGGCACTGCCAGAGCACTGAGAGCAGCAGGTGTTGGGCTGGGCACCTGTGTGCCCCAGGAGGAGGTGCTCACACACCCGTGTCAAGAAACTCACAGGGCAGCCCTGCTAGTGGGTAAATGGTCTAAAGAACCCTGCTGGGCCACGGCAGCCTCTTGGTTCCTTCAGCCCAGGCTGCCTTGGGAGGGCTGTTGGGCAGCTGGGTGCATCTTTGCACCCTTTTTGGCCAACAAAATCAAAAGGAGGAAAGGTGGGTCTTATCCCAAGCCCTGGGGGAATGCCAGCCTTGGAGGCAGCAGGATTCTTGGTGGTGCTGTGCCAGGTGCTGGCACTGAATGACCTGTTTTGTTCCCAGGCTCTCCGTGGAGCCCCTGCACATACCAGTCCTAAGGGATGTCTCCAGGTTCTCCAGCTTCCTGCCTTCAGCTGCAAATCCTGCCATGGGGATGGGTAGGGGTACATGGCCTGGCTACCTGCCTGCTCAGGCAGGGTTCTCAGTCCCTGTGAAGTGCCAGCAGCTCCTGGCAGCACTGGGACCCTCCCTTGGGCAGCCTTTCCAGCTGCTGAGCTTGCACTCCCAGGAGTGTGAGCAGGAGGCTGGGAATGCAATGGATCCTTCCACAGGGATTGGGCCTTGTAGTGCTGGCATGAGCTGAAGGCTGCGATGGTCCCTTCAGAGGGAGGTGGGGACAGGTCTGCCCACCCTGGAGACTGCCTCACCTGGTGGGCACCCCTGGGATGTGGGAGGGCTTGCTGGACTGTGTGGTGGCAGATTTGGGACAGTGACACCCACAAAGGTACCATGGGTACAGCTGGCTGGTAGCTCTGGCTGTGTCCCCAGTCTGCTCCTGTTTGCTCTTTCCATTCTCTTGGGTGCACCCAGGACCTGTGCAGTGCTTGGACTGTCACCTCCCACCGACCTTTGGCTGTTTTGCTTTAAAATATCAGGATAAGGGCTGCCCTCAAGGAGCAGGGCCTGAGGGCTGAGTTTTGATGTCCCTGCTCCCTGCACTGCCCCGTTGTCACGCCCCTTGCTGAGGAGCTTCAGCTCGGTCCAGTCTCTGTTCTGGCAGCCCTGATTCTTCAGGTTGATTAGCGTTGCCTCAAATCTGTGGATTTGGGACCAAATCCCATGGGAAAGTCCTGGCCTTTGTAGAAACAAGAGCTGTAGCTGAACCTGAGGGCATAGCCAGGCTCCCCCACAGCTCCTGTGAGGCTGATTTTTACCTCCAGGGTCTGTTCAACCCACCTTAAAATCTCAGGGAGGGGAAGGAAGGGCTCCATACCCTCTGATACAGCTGGTTTGGAGTTTCATCATCCTGTCAGTGTTTTCTCTTGTGCTACAGCAAGGAAAAGCCAAGAAGAGCATTCATTCAGTGATTCTTGTCCTTGCAGACAGCCTGGAGTTGTTGCCCTCTTTATTTCTGTATTTGGAGCCCCAGCTGCTGCTTGAGGGTGATGTGGAGCTGCTCTTGTGCAGTGTGGCTGGCTGATTTCCTAACCCCTGCAGTAATGGTGTGGGAGGTCGCTGCCTGGAAGGGAAACTGAGCCTGGAGCCATCACCAGCTCTCAGGGGGAGGAGCCACTGTGAGAGATCACCAGGGGAGGTTCCTGGCCAGGGCAGGAGCTTTGGTGTTATCAATGGACCTTTTTCTACCTGAAAACTTGTAGCTCAACTGGGCTTTAGAGAGGCAACATATAGGCTGGCACAGGTTAGCCAGAAAAGCTGTGGCTGCCCCAGCCCTGGAAGTGTCCAAGGCCAGGTAGGACAGGGCTTGGAGCAACCTGGGTTAGTGGAAGGTGTCCCTGTCCATGGCAGGGGGTGGAATTGGGTGGTCTTTAAGGGCCCTTCCAGCCCAAACCATGCTGGGACTCTTTGGTGTCTCAGATGCAGCTCTGCCTCTGGTGCTTGAGCTTACTTAGCCTCACCACTGACTCAGTGGACCCTCAGCTCTTTGGAATGTGTTCTTCAGTCTCTTTATTTGGTCTTTTTTCTTATTTATCTTGTCCTTCCCTCCCCACACACCCCCTGCCTCTCCCCTTTATTTAGTCCTGCTGATTTTGGAATTGAGAGTTCTTGTGTGAGAAATGCCCTGTTCCCAGGCCAGTGGGAGAGTCCCCATCCTTGGAAGGATTTGAAAGCCCTATGGATGTGGCACTTGGGGACATGGGTGAGCGGTGGCCTTGGCAGTGCCACAGGGAACAGTTGAACGGATGATCTCAGAGGGCTTTTGCAATCTAAGTGTTACTAAAATAGGGATCTGAAGCACAAGATCAATCAAGTGACTTCTCAAAAGATTTTTCTCGATTCCAGTTTTAGGGAAGAGGCCCTGTGGCAGCAGGAATTCCTTATGGGCAGCCCCTGGCACATCCAGGGATGGGCAGGGGCCCCTGTGCCAGACCCCCATAAAAGTCTGTATTTATTGTTTCTTTTGCACTTGCAATCTGTTCACAATTTCAACCTCCTCCTCCGACCTATGGGTAACACCTGGATGCAAATCCTGGATAAAAAAACTGAGAGTGATCATTTATTCCCAGAGGGGAAGTGCCTGTTGAGGCTGTACACATCACATGGATACCCTTCAAGAAACTGCTTTCCTCTGTCACCTCAAAAGGCAGCTTTGGCAGAAGCAGGAGGATGAACCCACAAGTTAGCTGGGCCTGAAAGGGCTTTTCAGGATGATTTACTTTTTTTGTTCTTCTATTATCCTTTTTAGCTCTGTTTGGTAATAGAAGACAGAAGCCCAGACAGGCTGACAAAGTGGAAGGGTTAAACACAGATGTGGTGCTTTTGAGAGTCTGTGGATCCAGAATCAACCAGCACAGACTTCTGTCCTTTGGGAGCCCTGGAGGAGGATCAGGGCTCTCACAGTTCGCTGTCCTCAAGCGTGGGCTCATGCCATTCCTGTTGCCTGTGCTCAGGATGGTGTTGGCCTTTCCAAAACCCAGATCTGAATCCAAACCAAGTCTCTCATCTGCAGGATGCAGCTGTGGGATTTACAGCTCTGGCTGGAGGTTTTAAGTACATGATCCTAAAAGCTTTTGGAAAACAAGGAGTGGGGCTGCTTTGTGCTCCAGCAAAATGGGGGGAAAGCCCATTAAAAGCTGCTGCTTTTTCTCCTGAGTGTGAGGAGGGATGAGCACATGTCCTTGCTCTGGGGTGCTGCCAGTGATGAACTGAAAATGGGCTGTGGAGCCAGGGCTGGGCACCTGCTAGGTGTCCAAATCCTCAGAGGGTTTGCTTTTAGGTATTGGATGGAGTTTGACCTGATTCCAAAGAACAGGGGCTGGGGTTGGGGCTGTGCTTGCTCTGGACCCTGAGCAGGTCAGTGTGGGAGGTGTGTGCTGGCCATGAGCCAGCTCCAGGCATGGCACAGAGCCATGGCATGGCCAAAAGGTCACTGGGGACAGGAAAAGGGACATGGCTGATGTCCAGGCAACAGAAATCAGAACCTGGCTCAGCCAGGGTACCCCATCCCCATTGCTGTGGTGCCCAGAGGAGGGGCTGTGAGGGCTGCAGCATCCCCCCCACCCCTGATTGCTGGAATCCCCCCAGCCCAGCCTCAGGTCCCTGCAGGGGTCAGTGTGGCCCTGCAGCTCTGCCCAGCACAGGGCTGGGCACAGATGGCAGCTCTGTGCCAGGCTGTGCCCGAGTTCAGGCAGGACATCAGCCCCTAGGGCCACCCAGCTGAGTCTGGGCACCTCAAAATCACAGCTCTGGATCACACCTCAGCCTTGCACAAACTTTTCTGGGATGTAGCTTCTGCCTGGGATAGAAGGATGGAAGTGAGGACAAAACAGATAAACACAGCGATTTCTCTGAAAAATGCTCTGAGGGCTGAAGCACCTCTGCTCTGGAGACAGTTTGGGAGAGCTGAGGGTGCTCAGCTTGCCCAGAGCAGCTGTGGCTGCCCCAGCCCTGGACATGTCCAAAGTCAGTCTGGATGGGGCTTGGAGCAGCCTGGGATGGTGGAAGGTGTCCCTGGCATGGTAGGGGTGGCACTGGATGGGCTTTAAGGTCCCTTCCAACCCAAACAATACTGGGATTTTATCAGGTTGTTCTCCGGTGCTTTAACTGCTCATCTTTAAAAGCATGAGTTTTGCTTTTGGTCATTTATATTGATTCTTCATTTCTTTTTTCTTAGCTTCCTCTGGTATTTCTTCCTCCTTTCCACAATTCCCCTGCTGGTAAATGGCTCTGTGGGCTGCCCCAGCAGCAACCGTTTGTGAGGGGGTAACTGTGCCCTTCCCTCTTCTCCATTTTTTCAAAAAGGGAAGTAATAAAGAAAATTAGACAACACATCAAAATTTCCAGCCCAACAGACACACATTGCTGTTATGGTCTTGAGCCAAGGAGGAGGATGTTAAACCGTAAACAAACTAAATATTCACTTCCCAGGCTTTTTGTAATTAAAGTGGATACAGGGTTTTCTTTCATGGAGTTTTCCAGGAAGTTTTATGAAGACAGAAATGAGACTTCCCAAGATTGTAATGTGACTGTTGCACAAATCCACGACCATTTCTAGTGGGAGAATATTAACATCCCCCCTCAGGTCAGCGTGTGCAGAGCCAGACACCCTGTGAAAGAACCCAGATGGAGCAGACTCCTCAAAGCCTTTGCTTCTCGTAAGGGGAACTCTTTCCCAAAGCTGTTCCTGAGAATCTTCTTGAGGATGTTTGTCTTCCTGGGAGCAGAGGGTGGAGGAGCCAGAGGCAGCAGGAGGGGTTGTGGGGCTGCCGTGTCCCTCAGCAGCATTCAACAGCTTTGTTTCCTCTCCAGGAAGGAATTGCCCTGTGGCAAAGCTTCACTATGAGCCACTTCTATTGACATCCAGGTCTGTGATTCCCCGGGCTGACGAAGGCTGGGAATCCAGCCAAAACCACCAGACTCAGATGAACAGAAGGGAAACATCTTGAGATGTTCACCAGGTCTGACTGCAGCCGATTCTGCAGCTCCCTGGATAAAAATCCATGCCCCCTCTCCTGGAGATGTGGTGCTGAGCCATGGCCAGCCTGAACCAGCACAAAGAGCCTGTTCAGGAGAAGAGGGCTCCAGGAAGACCTTAGAAACCCCTCCAGTGCCTAAAAGGGCTCTGAGAGAGCTGGAGAGGGACTCTGGACAAGGGATGGAGTGTCAGGACAAGCGGAAATGGCCTCCCACTGCCAGGGGGCAGGGTTAGATGGGATATTGGGATAAATCCTTCCCTGGGAGGGTGGGGAGGCCCTGGCATAGGGTGCCCAGAGAAGCTGTGGCTGCCCCATCCCTAGAAGTGTACAAGGCCAGGTTGGATGGGGCTTGGAGCACCCTAAACTAGTGGAAGGTGGCACAGTGTGGGTTGGATCATCTTTCAGGTTCCTTTCAGCCCACACTATTCTGGGATTCTATGACAAGGGATGGAAGCCCAGGCTGACCACTGAAATCTCAGGCTCCTGTACTCTGGCTTCACAGCACAGGGCTGAGGACTTGTTACCCTGTTACCCCAGTGTATGACATCCAAATGGTTTCCATTAAAATTCCTTAAAGAAACAAAAAGGAAGTTTTTATAGAGTGAAGATCTTTGACAACACTCACCCAGCTCCATGATCCCTCCTCACTGTCCCCAGTATGGTTCTTCCTCTGTCCCCACCTGCTGTGGGCCTGAGGCAGCCCAGCAGTGCTGCTCCTGCATCCAGGCAGCTGGAAAGTCACAGGCATGGGATAAAACCCCTTCTCCAAACATCCACTCTTGGAGAGGAGGAGCCGGTTCCAGGCTGAGGGCAGTTTTTGTCTGCCTGGAGCCACGAGGCTGTTGGGAACAGCAGCAGAGAAGCAGAGCTGGAGGGGTGCCTGGAGCAATTGCTGCTCACCCCGATCCAAGGCAGGGTAAGTGCAGCTTAAACCCCTCATGATGGATGTTTGTTTAATTTGTGCTCTTCCCTCCTGAAGCCCCGCTCACAGAACCCCGGCACAGACGCTCTGTCCTGGCCCAGGGCTGTGTTTACACTCAGTCAGTCCCCAATGCCTGACTAAAGCTCTCCCTGCAGCCTCACTCTGGGATTCCTCATCCTCTCCAGGCAGACACAGAGCAGTTTATTCCTTTCTTTTCCATGGCAGCCTTTTTTTTATTGGAGGAGGGTTATCCCAGCAGGGCAGGAAGCGCAGCTGCAAAAGGGAGGGTGGAGGTCAGCTCCATCCCCAGCTGTCCCAGGCTCTGCTCCTCTGCACCAAACAACTCAATTCTTTCACTCTTCCCTCAGAGATCACATTTTCTAGATTTCCTCTAATCCTCGCTGCTAGCAAAACAAGGGAGGCTTTTCAGGATGTGTTGTAGGAAGGAAGGAACAAGTTCCCATCCCAGTCCTTGGAGGTGGGATCTGCTGTGGGATCTACTGAGGGATTCCAAACTCACCTGGCATTGTGAGAACATTGCAAAAGCACAGCATGGGAAGCAAAGGCAGCAAAGCAGTTCTGGAAGGACAAACCACCTTTGTCCAAGCTTCAGAAACCAAGAGTATTACATCATATAAATATCCAGCTCCATCAGAATTCCTTGTCCCTACTGATGTGACCTAAAGGATCCCGAACTTTATGGTTTTCATGAAATAAGTGATTTATTGGGTCTTCCTTGTGCATCAGAGCTCTTGCTTCCTGCAGATGCCTCAAGCAATAAAACAGAGCACCTTCACCTGCAGCAGCCCCCATGTTCCCTGCCTTCTCCTGGGCCAGGGGAGGAGGTGCCAGACCACACCATGGCCCCAGATATCATGCTGCTTATCCTGACCATTAAAAAAAGCAGCTCCTAATTTACCTATCAGGAAAAAGTATTTGAAGAATAATTACAGTCTCCCTGTATTGCTTTTTTCCCCCCTGGAAGTTATTCTATTATATTCTGTTATGTTCCTTTTTTTTAATGTTATTTTTATTTTACTCTACTCTATTTCTTTTCTCTTCTATTTTATTCTGTTCTATTCCATCCTATCCCACCCCAAGTTAGGCCAACTGCAGTGTGCCATTCCAAGTGGGAATGCTAATTTAACTGGCAGGTTTCCAGCTAGCTAAGATGCAGTGAAATGCTTGGGAAGATCCCTCACAGACACCTGGGCTCCCAATGCCAAAAGAATGTCAAAAATCTACATAGGTATTTCCTTTATCTCAAAATCATCAGAATCCCTGGATCTAACACAAACTGGCACCCTGAGCTCTGCTGTGTGGTATCAGCAGAACTCAGTGTCACAACCATGCATTCATCATCCAATACTGTGTCATCCAAGCAAAAGGACTCCTGAGGGCATGAACTTTCCCAATCAGTCATTTAAAAAATGTGTTGCAAATGTTAAAAAGCTTCTTCCCAACCACCTCAGTGCAGCATCCAGGGCCTGGGGCTCTCCTGGCTGTGGGAGAACAGTCCCAGACAGGAGCTGAACATGGCCAAGTGCAGCAGAGGCTGTGAGCAACAACCTTCAGTTCCTCTGTGCTCCAGTTTCTGGGAAAGCTGTCAATGGCTGTGCAGAAGAGCCAAAAAACTTCCCAAAATCAAAGATGGTGAGGCCCTGGCACAGGGTGCCCAGAGCAGCTGTGGCCGCCCCATTCCTGGAAGTGTCCAAGGCCAGGTTGGACGGGGCTTTGACTGATCTAGTCTAGTGGAAGGTGTCCCTGCCCAAGGCAGGAGGTGGAACTGGTGATCCTTAAGGTCTCTTCCAGCTCAGACCATTTTAGGACTCTGTGGGCATAACTCAGAAGAGATTCTAAAGAAGTAGAACAGCTAAGGAGAGGTCCTGGATGTCCACTTGAGTGGTGTCCAACTAGCTTGGCATGAAAGTTTTGCCTGGACCCCAGAGCCGAGGACTTGTCTGACTTTACTTCTGGCTACCAGAATTCATGATCAGCAAATATTTGATGGGCCCAGGCAGAGAAGAGTTTTGTGATTTTAAAGTGAAATGATCGAGGGCAGTTGTTTGAGAGGGAGCTGGGCTCAGCCTCCCCAGGTCTGTGTGCATGAGGCAGCCAGAGCTTGCTGAAGAAAGGTAAAGCAAGTGGCACAGAAAAGACACCAGGATGGCGAGTCTGGGCTAGAAGAACCCAAGGGCCAGAGGAAGATAAAAGAGACGTTGAACTGCACTATGTTCCTGCCAGTTCATTTCCTCGGGTCCCTCTGGATGGCAGCACAACCCTCCTCTCCATCAGCGGCTCAGCTGGGTTTGTGTCATAGGCAAACGCTGTGTTCCATCTCCAGATCGTTAATGAAGAGATATTCCCAGCAGGAAGCTCTGGGGGAAGAGCAACAGGTAAATGTTTTAGGTGGAAGGAGTCAAGAAGCAGGACTGACTTGCTGGGCTCCAAACAAAGCAAGACCCATCCAAGTGTTCGGTGGGTGACTCCTACCATGGCTCAGCCAGCAGCTCCTGCAGCCTCCCTACGACTCCCACGTGTGTTTGGGGTCACAGTGTCGGGATCTGCCGAGCTGTCATGGCAGGACCGACAGGATGGGCAGCTGACACTGCATTGCCCTGCCACCAGAGACTGCTTTCTGGTGTCCCCATCCCTGCTCACTGCCCTTGTTCTACAGGCTTGCTCTGATCAGAGCTCAGGAAGTCATTAGCTCCCAATACAAACATACAGGAACTTTCCCCTCAGGTTATTTCCCCCTCCTGTTCCTTTTCTCCTGGTGCCACCAGGCAGCAACGACCAGAAAGGCTCAGACCCCCCCAATTGCTCTGCAGCACTCTGGTATCCCCTCCTCACCTTCTACCATGCTCAAGGAGGCCAGGAGAGCATCCTGCATGGCTGGTGGCCTTCATCCTCACTAAAAGAGTCAGAAGCTTGGCACCAGCTCACTCTGAGACCCCTGATGCCTGCAGGGATAGAAATCATGGATAGTGGGACCTTCTGAGGGGATAAGCTGCTGAATGTGCCCTGGCCTGACCCAGGTTCTCAGCTTGGCCACCCCACCCTGACACCAGCACTGGGGTAGGGCTGGGTTCATGCTGTCCCACCTGGCTGAGGATGGCTCAAGATGGAGCTGCTCCATCAGGGAATGGATCTGGGGTCCTGCTCTGGGGTCCCCTCCAGCACAGCCCCAGTGAGGGCAGGGTGGGGCAGTGGGGATGGAGATGCCAGGGGCTGTGTTTGGATTCATGCTAGGAGGCAGCCAGAGGCTGTACATGAGACCAGGACCACTGCTGTCACTTTGGGAGCTGGAGGAATGAATGAAAAGAAAGCGTTTGAGAGAGTTACACAAATGTTTGCATAGCCCAGAAAAGAAGATGGGATGGGATGGGATGGGACAGTTGGAAGGGACCTACAATGACCATCTACTCCATCTGACCACTTCAGGGATGACCAGAAGTTGCAGCACATTGTTAAGGGCACTGTCCAAACGCCTCATCAACACTGATATGTTTGGGGCATTGACCTCCTCTCCAGGAAGCCCATCCCAGTGTCTGACCACCCTCTTGGTAAAGATACTTCCCAGTGTTCAGTCTAACCTTCTCCCTGTGCAGCTTTGAGCCATTCCCAGGCATCCTGTCCCTGGATCCCAAGGAGAAGATCTCAGCATCTCCCTCTCCACATCCTCTCCTTGGGGAAGCTGCACGAGCTGCAGAGCCACGAGGTCACCCCTCAGCCGACTTCTCTCCATGTCTTCCAGCCCATCACCAGCTTGGTTCTCCTCCTCTGGACATATCCCAGGGCTTTCCCATCCTTCTCAAATGTTGGGACCCTGAACTGCACACAGTTCCTATGTATAGGATCAGAGTTACTGCATCAATTTGACTTAGCATGGGAAAATCAGGCTCTAGAAATGGGATGAGGGACCACAGCCAGCCTGGGGGCTCACATCAGCAGGTTGGGAAATCTGGAGCAAAACTGGGATCCCACACCTGTGGTGCCACCCACTGCTCAGGAAAGACTGGATCCCTGGCAGTTCTTGTGGGGGAGCAGAAGTTTGACACGGGAGGGTTCTTCTGTCTGGCAGGGAAAAGGAAGAACACACGCCAGAGCTGTTGGCCAACAGAGACGTGTGGAACTGGGAAACAGCACATTCTTTACAGGGGAGGTAATTAATTGTTGGAGTCGCTCATTAAGGCATTGGCAGGCTCAGTATTGATAGTCAGAACTGGGGCTCCAGGCCTTTGCTATAAGAGGTTTTTCTTCAAATATGAGAAATTTTTGTGCTGTCCTGCATCACCCAATGTTTTCTTCAGAGCCCATCCAGTGTTGGAATGCTGGGTTGAAGTGTGGCCTTAGGATCTGGGGAGTTGGAGCCGACAGTGATGGTCCTGAAGGTGTCACACCTGAGAGGGCAGGGTCCTCCAGAGATGGTTTCTGGGCAAACAGGTCACACAGGTCTGTACTCCATCTCTAAGTGAGGGAATCCTCTGGAGCTCTTGATTAGTCCTTGTGTAGTTGCAACCAAATCCTTACCCAGTAACAGGCTGGGAGAGCTGGAGGTGTCCAGCCTGGAGAAGAGAAGGGTACAGGGAGAGCTCAGAGCCCCTTCCAGTGCCTAAAGGGGCTCAAAGACAGCTGGAGAGGGACTTGGCACAGGAGCCTTGAGGGACAGGACAAGGGGGAATGGCTTCCCACTGCCAGAGGGCAGGGATAGGTGGGATATTGGGAAGGAATTGTTTCCTGTGAGGATGGTGAGGCCCTGGCACAGGGTGCCCAGAGAAGCTGTGGCTGCCCCTGGATCCCTGGCAGTGTCCAAGGCCAGGCAGGACAGGGCTTGGAGCACCCTGGGATAGTGGAAGGTGTCCCTGCTCATGGCAGGGGGTGGCACTGGATGTGCTTTAAGGCCCCTTCCCAGCCAGACTGCTCTGACAGGTTAGGCCTTCTCTCACCTCAACCTCTTGATCCCATATAGGGTGAGCAGTTCCCAGTGCCACAGCAGGAACTCTTGGTCACTCAGGCCTGGATTGACCCTTGATCATACATCAGTTTCTCTCGTGGTCTTTCATATTTCTGACACCTGGCACCAGCAGATGTTGTCTTTACCCCAGCCATCGTTTACTTGGAATTCCCAGATCTGGGAATGGCATCTCCCAGTTAACGTGTTCACTCCTTCTTGGTAAGAAAGGTGGGAAAATCCAAATCTAGGTGATATTTCAGGGATGGAAGTTGAAGCTGTGCTGGCCCTGCCCGGGCTGTTTGCAGTTAACAGCCTCTCAGTGAGTGTGAACACCCAAGTGCCACTCGCGAGGTGACCTGCGCTCCCCCCACACGCAGCGGGTGCCAAGAGGCTGCACCTCGCCAAGTGTTTACAGTAATCCTTGGCAGGGGCCCAAGGCTCCAACAAAGACATCTGCTAATCTGCAGAGAGGAGCTTTCAGGAAAGAGAAGCTTGAGGGTTTCAGGGAAACTCTACTCCCAGCCAGGCTCTGCGAGTCACAGACTTGCCTGTCCCGGCTGGAGAAGCACACCTGAGTCTCTCGAGACTGGGATTTGTCTCAGACAGCAGCTCCCAGTAGGTTCCCTCTCTTGGATTAATTATTCTGCAGTGCTCGTGGCCTCTGTCCTCGTTCCTGGAGCCTCCTGGCTGTGCTGGGATCAAAGGGGATCCTTGTGAGACATCCACGTGGGACCTGAGCTGGGCCAGGCGCTCAATGCCTGAGCAGAGCTGCTCCCCCCTTCCCTCCCCGAATCACGAGGCTGCAGGAAAATGGGACAAGGAACGAGGTGCTGGTGAGAACCTGGCAGCAGAACAAAGCCTGATCCTGCTGCCATGGAGCTCTGCCCCACTGTCTGTCCCCATCAGAGCCAGATGCCAGGTGCTGTACGGAGTTTGGGGCTCACCAAGGGGAGATTTCTTCACATCCCCTCAGCTCAACGTGCCAAACCACGAAGGTGCAGCCCCTCTGCCCTGATTCAAACTCCTTGTTTGGAAATATCCATCCATACTTTTACGGCTCTGAGAGAAATAAGCCACTTTCCAAGGAAATATTGTCAAAATCCAGACAGATCTGAAGTTTTAAGCTGCTCAAAATTCAGGCAGACCTGAAGTTTTAAGGTACTCAAAATTTGGGCAGATCTGAAGTTTTAAGGGCTTTCCTTCTCTGAAGGGTGCAGCCTGCTTCCTGCATAGTGCCTTGGCAGTCCCATCTCCTGGGCAGAGTCCTGCTTGGACACCATGTCCTTGGAGAGAGGATAAAGCCTTTCCTGCTGAATCCAGGCTGGCTCCTGCACAGCTCCTCTCCCTCTGGAGGAGGGAGGCTCTCAGTGTTGGGCTGGGAAATCACATGCTCGATGGCTTCAACATGAGGTAATTGTTTTTGGAAGAGACCTGGCGCTGGTTGGGTTTGCTGGTTTGTCAGGCACACACGGATGTGGGGCAGGGGCACAAGTGACCATGGCCAGCTTAGCCTCCCCCAGGCACTGCTGGGTGCAAATATCCAAGTGCCCATTCCCAGCACCAATAACTCCTGCAGAAATGGTTGAGAGGGGCTGGTGGGTGCAGTGCCACTGGGGCATCCCCCCATGGGGTCACAAGGACCTTTGAGTCCCCCCTGTGCACTTGTCCCCCAAACAGGAGCTACCATGGGGGCAGCACCAGTCCAGCAACAGCAGCTACAGAGAGTGGCTTCAGCTCCAGAAGGTTCTTCTGGGGAGTCCTTGCTCTGATGCCAGTTGGTGCCAAGGTGCTTTGCCATATTATCTTTGACCTACCCCATTAATGGATCTGAATCAAGCTGCCTCATTAATGATCATTTTAATGTCAAAGAACATGAACTGGGGCACAGCCCCCCATCCATCTCTGCCCACAGCTCCCCAGGGTGTTGAATGGGTTTGTCCTCACCTGCTTGAAATGTGAAGTGGCACAGGGAAGCATGTCCAGGACAGCCACCTGCTATCCTTCATCTCTCTCTGGCCCAGAGCCATTGCAGTGTCCAGAAATTCAATAACCAGCCACAAAATGAACCTGCAGTAGCTGATTTAGCCCTGCCAGCTCCAGCTGACCTGTGGTTGAGAGCTGGAGTGGACACAAGCTCAGAAGGTCAGAGGATTTTCCAGCACCATCATGCCCAAAGCTTCCTTAAGGATCACAGGCTCATAGAAAGATTCGAGTTGGAAAAGACTGCCAAGACTGAGTCCAACTGTTCCTCCAGCATTGCCAAGGCCACCACTAACCCATGTCCCCATATGCCACATTCACACACCTTTTAAGTCACTCCAGGCATGATGACTCTGTCCTGCCCCTGCCCTGAGCAGGCTGGACCAGGGCTGGACAACTTTTCCATGATGAAATTTTCCCCAGAATCCAACCTGACCCTTTCCAGGCACAACTTGAGGCTGTTTCTTTTTGTCCTGTCCCTGTTCCCTGGGAGCAGAGCCCAATCCCCCCGGCTGCCCCCTCCTGTCAGGGACTTGTGCAGAGCCACAAGGTCCCCCCTGAGCCTCCTTTGCTCCAGACTGAGCCCCTTTCCAGCTCCCTCAGCCACTCCTGGGGCTCCAGCCCCTTCCCAGCTCCATTTCTCTCTCCGGAATGCTTTCCCTGGAAGGTGAATCCGCTACAGTTCTTTGAGGAAAACTCCAGGTATTCCTTGGACAAGTCCTTGTGCCACATGCAGTTTGGAATGGACTCAGCACAGGTGATCCAAGGGTTGGGCTCCCGGACCAGCTCGTGAATCGAGCACATCTCAGTGGGAGATGCTGCAGGAAGGTGGGAAGAGGATCCATCCCAATGGCTGCAGCTGTTTGCAGGTGTTTGCTGGACCCTTCACTCTTAACTGGACAAACGTAGAGCTGGTAACAGAGACGCTGTTCCCAGTGCCCAGGAATAGAGGGCCCAGTCCTAAAAATGGTATCACTGGCAAAAGTGATCTTTGAGTTTTTGAAAATAGCCTGTGCAGCTTTGGTGAGGCAGGCAGCGAAATTCTGCATCCTGTTCAAGGAACGTGGGACAATACATGTGACTCCAGGTGACACAGTCCTGTCCAGGCTCCTTATCCAGCTGTCTGAGAATGCCTCTGGAGGTAGGGGAGAATGAGGGTCCTGTGAGCAGGAGGGGGTGAAAGATGCTTCAGATTCTCCTCAGACCCGTTTTTTTAAGAAAAAAAAATTAATTTCTTTTTTTTTTTTTTTTTTGGAAGTGACATTAAAAAATAAGAACACATTCCTTAACCTCACAGGGTAGGAGCTGCTTCTAATATGAGAGGTGCTGCTCCTATCTATAAGAATTCTTTGATCTGTTAAGACATGTCTGAGCCTGGTGCACAGAAAAGAGAATCAGGTCCCCATCTAAACTTGGCAAAGCAGCAGCTTTTCCCCATGATGTTGCAAGAGCATCTTGGGATCCTGTTGATGAATGAGCTCTCTTTGTGTCTGGTGTTACATGAGCCAAACTGGAGAGTTTGTCTGAGTCAAACCAGTGACAGTGTAACACGACACGGGCGGGGAGGGGACACAACCATGAGCTTATCCTGTGCTGCAATTCCATGTTGTGGCAGGGGCCGGTTATTTTAATGCAGGAAGCACTATGGGAGATAGCTGAGTGGAGACAAACACTTAATTTTGGTTCACTGATGGAGTTAAAGTGGATTCAATGAGCCTTTCCTGCTCTTTGTGCCAGCCTGGATTTGCCTCCTTCCTCCTCCTGGCTGTTGGCACTGGTGTTAAAATAAATGTCCTCCAACATCAGAATCTCCACTGGAGACCACAATCAAGTCACTCCTAAACCTTTTCTTAGTTAAACTCAGTCCAGAATCATAGGATGGTTTGGCTGGAAGGGACCTTAAAGATCATCTTGTTCACACTCCCTGCCATGGGGAGGGAAACCTTCCACTCCTGCCTTGAGCACTCCCAGAGATGGAGCAGCCACAGCCGCTCTGGGGACCTGTGCCAAGGCCTCCCCATTAATTTCATCCCAGTATCCCATCTACCCTGACAGTGGGAAGCCATCTCCTGTGTCCTGTCAATCCAGGCCCTTGTCCCACATCCCTCTCCAGCTCTCCTGGAGACTCTTCAAGCACTGGAAGGGGCTCTAAGATCTCCCTGGATCCTTCTCTTCTCCAGGCTGAACACCCCCAGCTCTCCCAGCCTGGCTCCACATTTGAAGACTTCAGATTCGTAACAGTCTGAGCTGACCTTTTCCTCCACTAATTAAGTTACCAACAATTCAGGCAACCTCCCCATGACAGGTGGAAACATTTTTCAGACCAAGAGCTCCACGGGGAGGGAAGGAGGGTCTAACCAGAAGGACATGGGTTTAAGCCAGCAGATACCCTGTAGGAATGGGCTGGTTTAGCCCTGGAGCCAATGCTGTGTCCTCTGCAGAGTGTGAATTTGTTTGTCTGGAGACCCAGCACATTCACCACAGGAGTCCTTGTTGTGTTTTTCCAGCCCATTACTTTTTGTTGCTCTTGCTACTGGGTTCCTCAGGTGAGCAGCACATCCTGTGAACACAACAGCTCGGCTTTGCAGAGCTGGGAACTGAGGGAAAGGTGCAACTTCACCTGAGTGTGATGTGGGAAATCAGCAACTATACTCAGTAAAGCCCAGCTGGGCTGGACTGGAATTGTGGGCTGGAATGCTGCACCTTTAACCCATTAGGGGATGGAACTGGGTGATATTTATGGTCCTTTCCAAGCCAAACTGTTCTGTGATTCCAGGATTCTTCACAGCCATGACCAGCCCTGAGCTTCCCCTGGAAGTATGACAGGTCATGGAATCACCTCTCTGGTGCATACACTGCTCCCACCACCAGCTCTCAGGTGTGCTACCAATATCAATGGCAGAATGTCACACATGAACTCCAGAGAGCAAGTGTAGGAATCAGAAGGTTCCAAAGGCTGAGACATCACACCCACCTGGCAGGTATTGGCTGTGCTGAAACATGCCTGGGCTGTGCCGTGGAATCATGGAGAGATTTGGGTTGGAAGGGACCTTTGCAGGTCATGGCATGGGGTTTGCAAGGACAGATTTTGGTAGTGAGGAGCTATGGGGTGGTGTATCTGTGAGAAGTATTCTGTGAGAAGCTGTTGGAAGCTTCCCCCATGTCCAGTGCCAGAGGGCTCCTCGTGGCCAAGGCTGAGCCCAGTAATGACGGTGGCAGCACCTCTGGGAAAACAGAGTCAAGAAGCAGGGCAAATACCCACCTGCAGAACATCAGCCCAAATACCCACCTGCAGAACATCAGCCAGAGAGGAGCGGGAACATGTGAGAGGAACAGGTCTGCAGACCTCCAGGTCAGAGAAGAAGGAGCAGCAGGAGTCGTTCCAGGCGCCAGAGTCAAGATTTCCCTGAGATTCCATGGGGAAGACCATGGTGAGGGCAGTGCCCCTGCAGCCCATGGAGGGCACTGGGGTGCAGAGATGCACCTACAGCCCCTGGAGGAGTCCAAGCTGGAGCGGGGAGATGCCCAAGAGAGGCCCTGTGTGAAGCCCATACAGTAAGATCCTGGCAGGGACCTTTGGCCCTGTGGAGAGCAGAGCCCACGCTGGAGCAGCTTTCCTGGCAGGACTTGTGACCTTCTGGGGGACCCACTCTGGAGCAGCCAATTCCTGAAGGACTGACCCTGTGGAAAGGGACCTTCACTGGAGCAGTTTGTGAAGAACTGCAACCTGAGGGAAAGACTCAAGCTGGAGAAGTTCCTGTGGGATTGTCTCCTGTGGGATGGACTCACACTGGGGCACAGGAAGAGTGTGAGGAATCTTGCCCCTGAGGAGGAGGAAGGAGCAATAGAAGTGAAGTGTGGTGACCTGACTGTAACCCCCACTCTCCATCCCCCTGGACTGCTGGAGGGGAGAAGATGGAGAATTGAGGAGTGAAGTTGAGCCTGAGAAGAAGGGAGTGGTCGTGGGAAGGTGCTTTATGATTTGGTTTTATTTTTGATTTGATTTGGAACATGGTAAACTCATTTCCCCAAGTCAAGTCTGTTTTGCCCATGACAGTCCTTGCTGAGTGACACCTCCCTGTCCTTACCTCCACTCACGAGCCTTTAGCTCTATTTTCTCTCTCCTGTCCAGCTGAGGGGAGAGACAGATGGCTCTGGGGGTACCCAGTGTCCAGCCAGGGCCAACCCACCACAGTCAGGATCCAACCTCCTGAAAAGAGCAGGGACAACTTCAACTACATGAGAATCATAGAATAGAATCATGGAATGGTTTGGATGGGAAGAGACCTTAAACACCACCCAGTTCCACCCCCCTGCCATGGGCAGGGACACTTTCCACTATCCCAGGTTGCTCCAAGCCCCATCCAGCAGAGCCTTGGACACTTCCAGGGATGGAGCAGCCACAGCTGCTCTGGGCATCCTGTGCCAGTGCTGCAGGAGCCCAGGTGTGGGGCTGTGGGAGCCCAGGTGTAGGCAGGCAGTCCCAGAGGAGCAATCACAGGGAGGTGGCTCCATGTTGCCTTTGCCATTTAGCTGAATTTCCTCTTTATCTCCCTACAGATCCCACCTCCAGATGGAATCCCCATCCCACAGGATGCTTTAGGCTTTGTTATTTTGACCAGATTATTACATAATTCCCTTTAAAGCATCACATGCATTTTTCTGTTGGATTAATACCAAATTTCTGATGGAATTTTTAGCCTGTTTCCATTTTTACACATTTTTTACAGTCTAGTTTAATTTCATTAGAAATTCCAGCCTCTAATACTTGATTATCTTAATAAACTTCCAAAGCCAAGGCTGGAGCACTGTTGCTTTAGGGGTCTCAGTAAAACTGACTTTGTGCCATGCCCCTGCTCCATCCTCAGCTCTGGCTGACCGGGCTTCTGCTGAATTGTTCTTACCAGGATTTACTGTCACAGCAGCTGAAGGTGCCTCACAGGCCCTGCATTTCTCAGCCCAGATAATGCTGCCTGTGAGCTCTTAGGCTGTTTGATAAAGGGATATTTTTGGTGTTAGGAAAGCAAAGATACTCCAGGTATTGGGTTTTGCAACCTAATAATAATTGTGGTTCTCCTGCCTTCAGCCCTGATGGATATATAGTTTGTGGATATCTCCCCAGTGACCCCACATCCTATTGTCAAACCTGGTGAAGGAAATCATTCTCCTTTTTAGGCTCCAGGAGAAGGAATGGCTTCTTGTAGGCTCCTGCAGATGAGATGATTTTGGACATACTGCTCGTGTTCATGCTCTGGGCCTCTGGATGCATTTCTCTCCATCTCTCTTCACACATGACAGTAGGAATGAGTACCATGCCAAGCTGGGCTCCCTCCATTGAGATCATCCTTCTCCTGAGAAGTTAAAACAAAGAGGGAGTTAAAGTGCTGAGGTTTGGGAGGGCTTTCTGTCTATGGGCAGAGGGGTCACTGGGAAATAAAGGGAGAGAGGGACAGGTGGATGGATGGATGGAGGGATGGATGATGATGGATGATGGATGGAGGGATGGATGGATGGATGGATGGAGGGGTGGATGGAGGGAGGGATGGGTGGATGGATGGAAGGACACAAGACTTTAACAGTAGGAGATCAGCAGAGTTGTGAGAGAGAGCATGGAGAGAGCACCAAGGGAAGTGTCCCTGGACTAAGGAGCTGTGTGGAAGGCTGGGGACATCAGGAGAGGGACAGGATACCCAGAATCAACACTGACTAAAGCCCTGGAGCTGGAATGTCTCTAGTGGGACTGTAGTTGGGAGGAAGGGAAAAGCCTTTGCTTTTCTGTTTTTCTGTTTCTCATTAGCCCTTCCCACCACAGATGAGAAACAGGAGAAAATTCATGAATGTTTCCAACATTTTCTCGTATTTCCAATCAGAGAAAATGAGTAACTGGCATTAGAACTGTAAACAGTGCTAGTGAGGTCTCAGGTGGTGGCAGAGGTGTTCAGGCAGGGTGACAGCCTGGAGAGGGGCAGGAATCTGGGAACGGGATGTAGCAGCCAGGTAAAGAAATCTACTCGGAGGATACGGAGCGTGGCAGCTCCGGGTGGGGCTCGGAGGAGGTGGGGACATGGGAACACAGAGCTGTGCCGACCGCCTCGCAAGGCAGGGGATGAGCACCGGGCACAAACGGCGGAGAAGCGCCTCTCCCAGACAGCAGCTGCCGGGGTTCAATAGAGACCATCTGAATGCCTGTAAGAGCAAAGAGCTTCTCGGCCGCTCGGGATTTCAGACGGTTCAAGTGGAGGCCAGAGGCTGGGACGAAAGGGGGCATTCCAGAAGGGAGGCTGCACAACAGCAGCCGCCGACAGCTGAGCCCCCGCAGGGCTCCCTGTGCCGGCGCTCTCGGGATTTCCTCCGCTCTCGTTCCACTCCTCTGGGGCCGTGCCCGGCCAGGGAGCGTGTCCTGCTGCCCACCCTGTGTGAGGGCGCGGAGCATCCCAGCCTCGCAGGAAGCTGAGCAGGGGTTCCAGGAAGCTGGGGCAGCTTTCACGACACGGTAGGGGATCCCGCACACCTGGCAGACACGGAACTCAGGATGTTTTGCAACAAGATCCCACACTCTGGCACTCGACAGTGACTGCAGAGCTGAAATGCCTGGAGCAGTGTGGGCTCAGTCCCACGCTGTTTGTCCATTCGAGATTCGTTCCAAAGCCCACATCTGCAGCGCTGGGAGCAGAAGGGTTCCCAACCCTTGTCCCGGAGCCAGCCCTGCTGCTTCACCGCAGTGTGAGCAGGGGATGAGGGCTGAGCACAGCCTGAGCAGGAAGGGAACAGCAGTGAGAGGGACGGTGGGCTCTGGTCAAGGTGCCTGAAGTCCCAACCCAGTGCAGCTCCCCTGCCTTGCCCGCAGACACAGCCGGGTCTGACAACCCCAAGTCACCCCACAGTGCCCAAAGCTGCCTCTCCCAGCCCCTATGCTGGGGCTTGGCTCCAGAAAACACCAGCCCTGCACACCTGTCCCTGGGATCCTGTAAACCATGGAATCCCAGAACGGTTTGGGCGGGAAGGGACCTAAAACATCACCCAGTCCCACCCCTGTCATTGGCAGGGACACCTTCCACTGTCCCAGGCTGCTCCAAGCCCTGTCCAGCCTGGCCTTGGACACTGCCAGGGATCCAGGGGCAGCCACAGCTTCTCTGGGCACCCTGTGCCAGGGCCTCCCCACCTTCACAGGGAACAATTCCTTCCTAACATCCCATCCATCCCTGCCCTCTGGCAGTGGGAAGCCATTCCCCCTTGTTCTGTCCCTCCAGGCCATTGTCCAGAGACCCTCTTCAGCTGTCTTGGAGCCCCTTTAGGCGCTGGAAGGGGCTCTGAGGTCTCCTTGGTGCCTTCTCCTCTTCAGGCTGAACCACAACTCTCTCATAAGGAGAAGTGTTCCAGCCCTTGGCTTCCTTGTGCAGCAGGAATCAGTCCCAGCATGATGACAAAGTCTTGTCCAAGATGCAGGAGCACAGATGATGTTGTTCACCTTCCTGCCCTCCCTCTGGACTGAGGAAGAAGAGAAATGGACATGAAAATGGTAATTTATTAGTATATGGGGTTATTATTGGTCATATATATTCATATAAATTGTCATATTTGGACATATATATGGCCATAATATTCATATAAATGATAATTTATTCACGTATTATAGTTCTCTGGAAGTGTCCAAGGCCAGGCTGGACAGGGCTTGGAACAACCTGGGATAGTGAGAGGGGTCTATGCCCATGGCAGGGGCATGGAATGAAATGGTTTTTAAGGTCCCTTCCAACCCAAACCATTCCATGGTTCTATGATATACACACTACTGTAATTTTGGGAAGAGGAAACTTTGAAACTCAAGTAAGCCACTCAGTTTGTCCACATCCTGTGGCCTTTAAAAATTGCTAACTGGATTAATTCTTGCAATCAAACGTGCCAGTACCCAGCCTGCCCAGTGAGCGCTGTGCTCTGCTGTGGAAGAAGCAAACCAGATGTGTGAAATAACCCAGCGCTTTCCAACATGAGGAGCCCCGCAAAGCTGGGAGGCTGTAACCAGTAAGGATCAGTCTCTTCTCCCAGGTAACAAGTGATGGGACAAGAGGAACAGCCTCAGGTTGTGCCAGGGGAGGTTTAGGTTGGATATCAGGGAAAAGCTGTTTCCAGAAAGGGCTGTCCAGCCTTGGCACAGCCTGCCCAGGACAGTGGTGGAGTCACCATCCCTGGAGTATTCAACAAACGTGGATGTGGCACTTCCTGCCATGGTTTAGTGCTGACCACGGTGGTGGTGTGGGGTTGATGGCTGGACTTGATGACCCTAAAGGTCTGTTCTGACATCAATGATTCTGTGATTTTGTGAAGTGCTGCCATAACCCTGCAGTGCAAGCTCAGCCACCAGCTCGCTCAGCTGAAACTTAAAGTCAAACTCCTTTTTCCAGGTGTCTTGCTTGCAACAAGCCATGGATGATTTTTGAATGACCTGCACACCTCAGCTTGGAATCCCAGCAAGACAGGGTGGCTTTTGGACCCTGCCTGGCACTTCTCAGCTTGGCTGCGTGTGACATTAACAGCAAACTTTTTATATTCTCATAGTGAAACCACAGTGGGATGTGACCAGAGCAGCTATCTAGGGACAAAGTCCTCTTTGTACACAGAGCAAAACCTGGAGGTAATGTCAGCGCCGGCCCCTCCTGCTGCTGAAATACTCCATGGAGAATGAAAACTACACAAATACTGTGCACAGGCATCTCCACTGACTTCCCATCCCTGATCTCTACACATTAGCAAAGACAAAGTCCCTTGATATACTGATCACAAAATCCAGCACATTTTTCCCTCCCAAAAGGATGGATATGTAGATCCAAGTGCTAATGAGTAAAGGTTGTAGCTTTATTTTAGATATATTTTTGACAAATGGCTACAAAGAGTTGAATTAGAACCAGCTCCCTGGGAGGAAGGTATTGCTCATTTTGGATTAAGAGTCACCAGTTAAAATAAAGAGTATTCCATCAAATAGAATTATCAACCTCTTGACTTCTCACAATTCAGGAGCTTCACCTCTACAAACTATATATAAACACAATTCCTTTTTAAAAAGCAGAATTTGAATTTTTCATTTGCTGCTTGATTTTCAGAGCTGGGGCTTAAAAAGAAAACCACCACATGCATATTGTAATATTCTGACAAAGATTTGGGGCTTATTCTCTAATGTTCTTAAGTATCTAAGGTGAGTGACATCTGTTTCTGGTGCAACCTGTGACTACCAGAAAAGTGATTTTTAGTGAGCTGAGTTTGAAAAGCCTTTAAGGAATCATCACAATCAGAGAAATCCCGTAATCTACAAGAAAAAGAATGCTGAAATTTCCTCAAAATGAGCACCCACGACCCAAAACGAGAGGCTACTTTTAGTAATCTCAGCTTTATCTTCCCGGTGCTCATTTCCTCTTTGAGAAGGGCAGTGCCGTTGGTTCTGCAGCAGAATCTGATCACAACTCAGCTCCACACAAGTTGGTCAGAGGAGCACTGAAATCCCCAGCTGAGCTCGCAGCAGAGAGGGAGAACCGATGTTTACCCGATCCTCCTGCCCATAAATGAGCAGCCATGAGGAGCTCTGGCCCCACTGCCTGTGCCCGCTGCGGCTCCAGACAGGACACGCAGCGGGAGAGCCCTGCCTTGTGTTTCCTGGTGATAGCCCTGCACCGAGAGCTGAAAGCAGAACTTGCTCAGAGACACAAGTGGCTGGATCGTGTTTTGGCAAAGACAAGAGGAAGCTGTGCAGCAGCGTATTCCCTGCAGGGCCAATCTCTGATTAATTGGAACTGCTTGGCATTCAGAAGAGTTGATGAAAAACTTTGGGAAGCCATTGAGGGATTTTCACTGGCACAAGCACTTGGGAGGGATCATATCTATGTCATGTAACTGAGATTAGAATCGGAATCAAACCCATTCTACAAAGGCCTGAATTTGTTTTCATATCCCCATCCCAGGGAGATGAAACCAGCTCATTTCCAATGCTAGGACTCATTTCTCTTATAGAGCCATGAATATCCCAAGACATTCTCTTATAGAACCATGGAATATCCAGAGCTGGAAGGGACCCCCAAGGATCACCCAGTCCCACTCCTGGCCCTGCACAGACACCCCAACAATCCCAGCCTGGGCATCCCTGGCAGCGCTGTCCAAACACTCCTGGAGCTCTGGCAGCCTCGGGGCTGGGACCATTCCCTGGGGAGCCTGGGCAGTGCCCAGCACCCTCTGGGGGGAAGAAGCTTCTCCTGATCTCCAACCTAAACCTCCCAGAAACAGCTTTGTGTCAACCCTTTCTGCAAGTAAGTCTTTTAAGTACCAAACACTCACGTGCCAACATCACACACTTAAAACCTTGGGCTCCATTACCTGCAGAGGAGCAGCAGCAGCACTGGGCTGCTCTGATAATCAAGCTCTTGACTTGCCTTGACACACACCTTGCTTGAGGTGAGGTTATGCAAGGGGATGAGATAAGATGACCCACTCATTTTAAAATCTACCCATCTAGGTGACTTCAGCGCTTTCTCAATAAGAAAGATATAAACATTACAAACCTCTGCCCATTGAGACATACATATACAGAGAGTGAGAGAGGATATTTATATGTTCATATAGTACATTTATGAAACATCAACACCCGAGCACTTCAGTCAGTGCACTCTCCAGAGACAGAGCCTACTGGTTGAATTTCTAGTATATCTATCTATCTATCTATCTATCTATCTATCTATCATATATATATTAAGGTCCCTTCCAAGCCAAACCATTCTCTGATTCTATGACAAGGAAGAAATTGTTCCCTGTGGGGAGGCCCTGGCACAGGGTGCCCAGAGAAGCTGTGGCTGCCCCTGGATCCCTGGCAGTGCCCAAGGCAAGGCTTGACAAGGCCTGGAGCACTCTGGGATAGTGGAAGGTGTCCCTGCTCACAGGAAGGGGTGAAACAAGATGGGCTTTCCATCTCATTATGGGCTTCCATCCCAGACCATTCCATGATTCTATGATATATATATACACAGCATGTAAAGAACAAGAGAAAAACAGTTACCATTTGTTTTACATGGAAATGAAACCAAGGAACTAAGAAATTTGTCAAGGATCATAAATCAGTTGCAGAATCGGAAATTAAAGCAAACTAACCTAAGTAGTTCTTTGGTTTGGACAGGAAAGTGCTCCAAGATCAGTTGATAAGAGTGGAATAAAGCACTAATATTCCTAAAGCAACATCTTCAGCTCTGTGATGTCCAAACAGCTGGAAGAAGTGAGTTTTCCCACTTTAAGTGCAGTAATTCTGTGTGCAATTCCCCTCCTGTTTCCTCTCCAGCAGCCCACAGCAGCTCGCAGGCTGCCACACGAGTCTGTCCCGCAGGCTCCTTACCTTGTGTTTACTCAAGGGTTAAGGAGTTTGCAAGTCACAAAGCCTGCTGTGTCTCGTGTGTGGGAGTAAATGTCATATCCCACTGCACAGGGTATTTATAGCACAGCACTATTTGGGAAGTGAAACTTTTGAATGGTGAAGTTTTCAAGCCGTTGCTTCAGGATGAAGTTCTGAAGAACGGAACAGCCGAGAGCGCGTTTGTCACTCTGGCTCGAGGTGGCTCCAAATGTCACAATGAGTGCGGCCACCTCGGGTCTGAGAGCTCCAGTGTCCACTCACAGGGAGGGTTTGTGCAGCTGGCACGGCAATCCCATGTCCCCACCGGAGAACGGAGCACTGCTCTGTCATTGTCACCACAGTACCTGGTGGAGGAGCCCTTCCCACGGATGAGGTACCCAATGTCCCCGTGAGGGTCACCCTCAGACAGGCCTGCAGCTCCTGGCTGAGCACCCCAAACCCCCAAGTTACTCCACACAGGCTCTCCAGTGTAGCTGCCATGGCCAGACACCAAACTCCATCACAAGTGGACGGAGGGGAGACCTGGACCCAAGAACAGAGACTCTGGGAATGCCAGCACATAAGGCATGGTGGCCCCCACCCTTCCTGTGTCCCAAGCTCAGCAGCACCCATGAGGGCTGGACCTCAGCTTCTAGGAGAGGGATTAGGCCAAGAGAGCATGGACTGGAGTGGCAGGGGAGCAAAGTGGTCATAATTCTCCTCTGTTAAAATGGCCACATATCACTGGGATTGGTGGGATGATGCTGGAGATGAGCCAAGGTGGAATGAGCTGTCTCCATCTCTGGATCCAGACTGAAGCTGCCAAAGCCCTGCCTGGCTCGAGTCCTTGTATTGTAACACGCTGCTCTTGGCTCACACACATGCAATGAGCACCAAACGTGGAGTAACAGATCAGGAACTCCCAGCTAAGAGCTTTTCCTGACCAGTGGTCCCAGAGTGGATCACCATAATCAAACCAGGCAGGAACAAAAGGTTTCTGTGAGGCCATGGATGCTCTCTGAACTGTAACTGTAATCACAGAAGTCAATCTTGACACTACTGGGGCACCTGAAAGGAGGACTCTGCATATTTCACAGCAATTATTACTGCAGCTATTTGTGCTAACTCTCCAAATCAAGTCACAGATATGCCCTATGCTATTTCCATAAACAGGAGCACAGCTGTATTTGCATTCTCTCCATGTGTGCTGGTGCTCAGAGCTACTTGTGGGTTTGATTGCTGCAACAGAAACCCGAGCCGGCTGTAGGAGCCCCTGGAACCAGGACAGAGCGGCACAGCAGAGCCGGGAGGGGCACAGTGGTGCTTCTGCTCCGCCGGGTGGGACAGGCGGTGCTCTTGCCCTGCTCAAAGCATTGCTGGGGCTGCAGGGGTGTCAGGAGCTCTGAGTGACCAGGACGTGCTCCTGCCGCTCCCAGCCAAAGGGCTCTTCCCATCCCGGAGCTGTCCCTGCACCACGACCGCGGCTCGCTGGCTGCAGCGTCATTGTTACACCAATCACACTTCGTTCGTGCCCTCAAGACATTCTTTACAGCTCCAAGGTGACAAACTGCTCTGCCAGTAAGACTGAGACCATTGATTCATTTCGCACAACTTAACCACAAGAGAAAAGCAGAGTGCTCTGGATTTCAGTGTTGAACCTGGGCTCGTGACAAGCTCCACATATGCTTTTCTCAGTCCTGTCCACCTCCTATCCTCCCTCTTCCCCAACAAATACAGAACATAACTCCGATGGAAAGAGTGGCTTGTTCAAACCCACAGCATGGGTATTAAAGTCTTTTATATTTTGTCAAAAGCTTTGCTTGCTCTTCTTTCCACTGTGATAAAAATATCAAGATCATAAATACCCCCAAATGCAACATCACAATCACCTCAACTACTCTGGCAAAAATAACCTTGGACTTTTAAAGGCAAATGATATCTAATGTTGTGACCAGCTATTACCACAACTCCTGCCTCACTTCAAGTTTTCTTTCAGTTTAAATTAGGAAGAAATGCTTTCCTGGGAGGGAGGTGAGGCCCTGGCACAGGGAAGCTGTGGCTGCCCCAGCCCTGGAAGCATTCAAGGTCAGGCTGGATGGGGCTTGGAGCCACCTGGGACAGTGGAAGGTGTCTCTGCCATGGCAGAGGAACTTTCAGGTCCCTTCCCACCCAAACCAGTCTCTGACTCTCTAAGGATGATTCTTTACTCGGGGATGTTGGAGGTTGGATGGATTCCAGGCTCTGTGGCCGTAACACGTTCTGCCCAAACACGACAGCACACAGAACATCAACTCTCTCCATACACCCACCTCAGAGCAGCTCCAGGAAGGACTGAAAACCACCTTCAACTACCAGCTCTCTCCTTGGAGGGCTGACCTGATGATAGCAGACCCACTCCCAACATTTTCTATGCACACTTTAATCAATTCCACAAGTCCTGGAGTAACCTGCAGAAAATCCTGTCGACTACAACACGAGGTATGACAGTGACCTGCTGTGACAGGTTAACTCAGGTTCATACCCAGAGTTAAACGGGCAACAGGATTGTTCTGCAACACAGCGTAGAACCATACAATCATTCGGGTTGGAAATGATCTCTATGATCACTGAGTACAGGCAACACTCAATGATCAACCAACACTGTAGATTCCTCCAACAGAAGAGCTTTTGGGAGTTAAAATTTCTCTCCAAACTATGCAAGGGGTCTGAGGAAGAGGCCCCTGTGCAGAGCCAGTGTATGTTGAAAGTGAGGGATGTGGGATCTTGCTACTGCCCGTTCCAAGGCTGCTCCCAGCACCATCCCTGTGCTTCTCACACACAGACTCTGCCAGAGCTGTGAATCATTCCCTGCCTGTGTGTCACACAAGGAGTCCAAACCCAGAAGAAATAAGCACTGGAAGGAATTCTTCCCTCTGAGGGCAGTGAGGCCCTGGCACAGGGTGCCCAGAGCAGCTGTGGCTGCCCCTGGATCCCTGGAAGTGTCCAAGGCCAGGCTGGACGGGGCTTGGAGCAACCTGGGATAGTGGAAGGTGTCTCTGCCCATAGCACTGGATGAGCTTGAGGGTCCCTTCCAACCAAGGCCATTCCATGTTTCTATGGTTCTCTAAGTTCCTCAGAATCCTTTCTTGAAAGCTCCTGAACTACCTCTGAAATAATCTATTTCTCATGGCTCCCCCACCTCACTGAGTCAAGGACCGAGTCACCCACACCCACCCCTTCCTTTAGTGTCAAAGCAAAACATAACCGTACTTGGGCAAAGTATAACCCGAATAATGAAGTGTAGCTTACTGGGGAGATCAGAGTTAAGTTATCATAAACTTACACTACTCGAAAATCTCCCCACAGCAGGACTGACACCGCCCACACCCCATAGCCGGGAGAAGCGCCGGCTTGGGGAGACACACCCCTTGTCATTTCCCTGGGAAAGGGCGACAGAGTCTTAGACAAGGAAAAAAAAATAAAATCAGTGGAAAGTCTCAGCTTCCGGAGGCAACGGCAGTGTAACGGGCAAGCCTCTGGAGCGGCTGCTGACAGGCAAAACGCGCTACTGCGGCACCGAGGTACCTGCGAGGTAGCTCCGATGTGGCCTCAGCACAGCCATCGCCCCCTGCCCGAGGGGAGCGGGGACCCGGCGGGGCCCGGGACCTGGACCAGCCACCGCCACAGCCACAGCCAACATGGCGGGAGACCCTGAGGGACCGGCGGCCACTCCCAGCCCCGCCCCCCGTGCCGGAGCGCACATGCGCAGCGCGACGGCGCCCGGAGAAGCCGCGGGGCGGGGTCTGCTTTGCAGAAAGCCCCGCCCACTTCTGGGAAACCCGGCCGGCCGGGGCCGCGCCGGAGGGCGGAGCCGGGGACAAGGACCGCGCGGTGATTGGGCGTGACTGGAGGCGGGGCGGAGTCATGCGGAGAGACGGGGATGTGATTGGCTGTGCGAAGACAGGGGGCGGGGCCATGGCTGGGTGCCGCCTGTCAGTGAGCGGGAGCCGCCGAGGAGGCCTGAGGGGCCGCGCCGGGCTGTGCCGGGCGGGCTGAGCAGAACCGGACCGGGCTGGACGGGGCTGAGCGGGACCGAGCCGTGCCAAGCCGTGTCGGAGCGGTAGGTGCGGACCCGGCCACCGCCGCGGAGGCGGGATCCGGGTCCGGGGGGCGGCGTTCGGTCCAGGAGCCGCGGGGTGCATCTGCCCGGTAGGGCCTGGCGGAGCTTCCGCGGCTGCCGGCGGGAGCAGCGTGTGAGGAGTCCCGGCCCGGCCGGGGGGCTCCGAGCGGCTGATGGGCTCTCCGGGCCCCGCTGCAGCCGCTCCCGCCGCCGCGCTGTGCGGATGTGTTCAGAGCGTGGATGTCACTGCTCTGCCCGGCACCTTCTCGGCTCTGCGGCTCCCGGTGTCCCGAGCTCTCGGTGCCCTGGGCTGCCCGATTCTCTGATCTCCTGGTGCCCCTCAGTTCCCTGAGCTCCCGGTTCCGCGGGCTCCCGCTGCAGGGGCTTCGCCGATCCCTGGCCCTGGAGAGGGGAGAATGAGGCGAGATGAGCTCAGCTCATCACAACACAACCGAGCCAGACCTTCATTCACCTGAACCACCCGGTCCTTTTCATTCTGAGCGTCTCTTTAACACAACTAAATGCTTAATTCTTTGGGTTTTTTTTCTGGCAAAAGGTTAAAATGTTTCTTTGCTGATTAATAAGTTGCTGCTGTGGTTGATCTCAGATGCTTCCTGTCAGCTTTAACTGGTTACATTAGAAACGTGTTGAGTGCTCCGCACATGTACGATACAGCAGTCTGAAACCAGCACCTATAAACAAAGTCTGAATTTCTTTTTCGACTGGCTTTCTGAACGCTTTTATGAGTAATAACTCGCACTTCTGTGCTGTGACATTAGTGATAAGAATAGTTGAATTGAGTGTGTCTGTAGTGAGCTGCTTTATTGCATTTTACCTCAGTTGAAATCTGTTATTGGCACATATCCCACCGGATTCCTTGGGAATGAGTCACTTGCTATTAACTATTAAATTTTAACTGTATTAAGAGACTGAATCTTGTAGAGCACTGTGAAGGAGCATAACAAACAAACATAACTGAAAACCTAAAGGGTTTGTGGGACCTGATCCAACATCACTGGAGTTAATGAACTTGAAGTTAATGAATCTGTCCTGAGTCTTCTTTCCATGTTAAATGGGATGGTGGAGCTGAGCTATAGTAGCAGTGATGAGGTGCTGAATAATTATTATAATTGCCAAGAGCATGGAGGCAAAGTGACCATAAATCAGCTTTCTTTCTGTGACTTTTGAACTTTGCTGGCAAGTATCAAATGTGTTGGTGGAGACAGAGGGATCAAGGCCTGGAAGACAGAAAGATTTCCAGGTTCTGAGATGAGCAGATGGCTGGGAGTAAAAGAGCCCTGAGTTAGGAGAGGGTCTGGAGATGCTGGGAGAGGGAGATCAGGATGCATGGAGGGACCAGGAGGAGGGACAGACGTGTGTAAATTGAGTCTGTGGGAGACTGGGCTTTGCTGATCACAGTTTAATGACATCAGGGCCCTGAAGAACATGGACCTTGTTCTGTCTAAAGGCAGTTCTGTTCCACAGTTCATGTGGGAGTTTGTGTCATGAGAGACTGCTCAGGCTGGACAGTTAGAAATCATCCCAATCAGTTCATATTTTGACTTTATAGTATGAAATCATCACAACTGAATTGGCAGGACCAATCATAAATTAAGATCGTGTAGAACTGCTTCTGTCTATACTACATGTAACTAAACTTTTGGGTTGGTTTTGCCTGACATCCCAGCCTTACTGCTTCCCCATAGATTTACGTGGATTTTATAAATATGATTGAAATGTAAGGCTGCAAGGCAGTGTGAAGTAACAACTGGTGACAGCCTAGCTCCAACTGCTTGGGCAGAATTGATTTTCAGGTGTGTCTTTGTTGGTTGGTGGAAGTTGTCCCTTTAGGTAGTTTATTGTATCATTTTGTTGTAGTTTAGGAAATAACTTCACAAGTGGGTTGTCAAAGCCAGGATGTTGTTAAGCAGTGACCTGAGAGCTGTGTGAGAGCAGCTGAGAAGCAAATCCTTATCAGGCTGAAGTTTGTTATGATTATTCCTGTTCTCCTTGTTTGCAAAGGGGTTGGGAAAAACTAGCCATTCTTGGAGTGAATGGGCTTGTGGTGGTGTTTGTAAACTCTGGGCAAATGGTGGTGTTCATATCTTTGTTGAGCAACATGAAAAGAATTGTTCAGGGGTGAGCTGTGCTTGGGCTGTCCTCGAGGAAATGAAGATAAAGGTGTGTTTGGGTGCTTTTAGAAATCTGCTGATAGTTAAACCCAGTCAAATATTTCCCTGCAGATTTTCTAACCAAACCATTGCAATATCTCAATGTCTGGCAACTAAAAAAAACCAGTTGAGGCTCATTATCCTTATGTTTACAGTAAGCAACAACAGTGGCTGAAACAGGATTTGGGAGTATTTACTATCAAACCACTTTAAAGAACATGTTTACACACTGCCTATCGTTTGTAACATAACGTGCTCATACATAGGGCTGATAGTGCAGTGCTTCAAACAGGGAGTTGTGGTGCTTTGGGGAGAAGGTTTTTAGCTTTCCCTGCTGCTCCTCAGGTAAATCTGTGGATACACATGAGAGGGACCAGAGGGGATTGTGCAGGAGCCCTGGAATGGCCGGGTCGGTCACAGTGGTTATCGAAGGGGAGGTGAAGGCTGAGAGCTCCCTGGAATAGCAACTGCTGCTCTGAGTCACCAGGATTTTAATCAGTCAGGCATTCTATTTATTTTCACTTTGGAGCTCTTAGATACACAAGGGAAGTCACTTTTTTTTTCCCTCTTAGACATGTTCACTTAAAGCAGCATTAAGTGTGTTTTGAGATCGGGGGGCTGTTGAGTGCTACAACTGGTTTTTTTCAGTCCCTTCTGACACAAACTGAAACTTGTCCTGCTGACAGCTCTGAGCAGTTTAAATCTCCACCCCAGGCCTGGGCTACAGTAACAGGCCTTAAACTGCCTTGGCCAAAACCGGAACTGTCTGAATTTCAGTTCCATCTGAAACGTGGGCAGGCAAGGGAGCTCAGGGCTGCCATCCAGGCAGAGGGAGGCAGGGATGGAGAGAAGTGGTGCCCAGGGTCTGAAGGGCTTGTACAAACAATCATGGAATGGTTTGGGGGGGAAGGAACCTTAAAGTCCACCCAGTTTCACCCCCTGCCCTGGACAGGGACACCTCCCACTATGCTAGTGGCCTGTCCAGCCTGGCCTTGGACATTTCCATATATATATATATATAAAGTATATGAGATCTATGTATAAAGGATATATGTATACATACATGCCTTGCGTCCCAAACCAGATTTTTAATGTGATCCATCTGTGTTACAAGTATCATCTATTTTTTTTTTTTTCCTTTGGAGGAACCTGTTCCTCGACAAGGTTTGATGGCTTTGCACAAGGATTTTGCAGCTAATACCCTCTGTAGGTTCTTTTGGCTGCAGATTTGGCACTTTCTCCCATACTCACTGACAGCTGTTAGGACTGGAAGGTCCCCAAAAGGTGTGTGGTGTTCTTTTCAGCTGACATTCCCTCCTCTAGTGATGCAGAAATTCCTGGCTCTTCCCAGCTGTTGCTTTGTTGTGGTGGTCAGCAAAGCAACATGGCTAAAAATGCTCCTTGTGTTTGATCAGACCAGCAGCAGCTGCAAAGGCAACCTGAGTTAGTGCTCTGTGCACAGAACTCCTTTCCATAAGGAAGTGGGAAACCTCACTGAGACAACATAATTTTTTTCTTCTTCTTTCCTTTCAAACTAAATGTCGGTGTGAAACTGCTGCTGAATGGGTACACTCAGATGAGGAGAAGAAATCTCCATTCTGTGAATTCGACCTAGGAAGTCTTATGTATATTTTAAAGCTCTTTCCCAAGTCTTTTTTGACCAAATCTATGGCTCCACAAAGCATTCACTGAAATTCTCCCAAAAGCCATTGTCCAGGGGGATTGGAGCCAGGCACAACAAGCAGAATCCCATATGGATTCTGTGGAGAGGTTCAGTGTTGGAAAGGTGTTTGCATGGCTCTTGTCCAACTCTGAGTTTCTCTCACAATGATTTCATGAAACACAGAAATGTTCTTCTAAGGTCCCTGCTCCAAACATCTTCCAGTTGAGATGGAAGAGCTGAAGAGGGACTTGTTTAGAGATGGGGGAGGACATTTTAAAGGACCAGAAAGCACGTGGTTATCTCTTGCATTAATAATGTGTGAGTATCTCGTTAATTCTGACTCCCCACAAGGCTCAGGTGACCTTATCCAGTATTTTAGTTTCTCCCACACATTAGCTGAGGGAGGAGTTGCCATTGGAGCGGTGCCTTCACAGCACAACTGAGACTGTTTGGCTTTCACTCTGTAAAAACACACTTTCTGTTTTACAGCGGTGGGAACTAACATTAGTTAACCCAAGGTAAGTAAACCCTTAGTGCAGATAAGGAGCAAACAGGCTTTAAGCTGGTATCAAAAGCCCGTCGTGGGTTAGGAGTGCAGGATCCACTCTTATCTCCTGCATCATTACCTGACTTCCCCTTTCTGCCTTGAAAACAACGAGCCCATCACATGTCCACAGAAGGAAGAAAGTCAGGGTTATGGAAATCAAGAATTACAGCTTTATCTAAGTGACCTGGCTGAGGGAGAGGAGGTTTTGTAAACCAGAGAAGCAGATCTGGGTAGGACACAGCCACCCTCCAGCTCAGGAAGGTGAAGCTCCTCGTGCTGCACTCTGTGCCTTGTGTCTGTACAGGAAGCTGTGCTCATCCTGGAGCACATAAACAGGCAGAGGAACAGCAGCTCCAGAGTGTCTCACGTGGGTAAATCCTGCTCTTGGTGGGCTTCCTGTGGGTCCTCAGGTGCCCATTTGCTGCTCCCCAGGCTCCCTCTTATCTGGAGCTCCCTGAGAAGGGCTGTGGCTCTGGGCAGAGACCGAGTGCCTGTGTCTGAATTAATGGGACTCAGGAGCTCTTTGTACCTCCCTTTGCCCCCTCCAGATGCAGAGAGGTGAGTCAGGCCTGTTCTGTTCTGAATCACAGAATCACTGAGGTTGGAAAGGACCTCCAAGGTCATTCAGTCCAACCTTCAACCAAATCCCACCGTGCCCACTGAGCCATATCATCAAGTGCCATGTCTGCTTGGTTTTTGAGCACCTCCAGTGACGGGGACTCCAGCTCTGCCCTGGGCTGCCCATTCCAGTGCCTGACCAGCCTTTCAGTGAAGAAATTTTCCCTATATCCAACTTGAACCTCCCCTGACACAACTTAAGGCCATTTCCTCTTGTCCTGTCTCTTGTTCCCTGGAAGCAGACCCTCAACTGGCTTCAACTTCCTGTCAGGTAGCTGTAGAGGGCAATAAAAGTCTCCCCTGAGCCTCCTTTCGTCCAGGCAGAAGTTGCACTTCAAAAACTATTTAAAAGTTCTGATTGCTTATTTTTAATCACAACTTCTGCCCACCACACTTTGCTACACACACAAAAAATAGTTGGCGTTTGACTTTTCCGAGGACTGAACATTGTGCAGCAACAGTTAAACCAGGCTGGGCGTGCAGGTTCTGGTCCTGCACAGCCCCACAGACCTGAGTCACACATTAAACTGGCTGAGCTCTGCCCGGGTCGAGGCCGTTGCTCACAATTGCTGCCTCGGTCTCTTTGAGTCTGCAAGTGAGGTAGAGCTTTGTTGACTTTAATCTCAGTTATGTTTCCTTGTTATTCTTTGCCATTTCAGAGGGCGACAAGGACTTGCAGTTTTGTTTCTCCCCTCTCTCTGTTCTCCTTTGACTCAGCTAAGGAGGGACTTGTAGAATTATGTATTTTTTGGCGATGGGGATTGGTTTGCGCTGAAGGACCTTGAAGGTGAGGGGAGGGCAAGGAGAGACAGAGTTAATGCAAGTCAGGAGAGAGTGAGGATAAAAATAGCTCTGAACTTGTCAGTTTGGTCACTGGTGGCTGGGTTAGTCATCTGGCAGGCTCTGCTCCTGCTGCTCCAAGGGATTATTTTACAGCACTGAGAATTGACATAATTTCTGTAGAGGAGAGGGAGCGGGACAGCCGTAATGAGTGGGATACTGTCATCAGCACTTCTTTTGCACAGCAGCTGTTCTCTGTTTGGCCGCTGAATGTGGTCATTGTTGACTTTCCTTGTATACCTGCCAGGTTGTTAGGTGACTCACAGCACCAAGGTTCATGCACTTGGCTCCCAAATGCCTCCCCTTTTCCTTGGTGGTCCTTCAGGCATGGAGCACCCACTCATTTTGTCATTTTCCTGATTCATCTCTGTTGCCAGGAGCCTGTTGGAGTAGATGTCCTGTTGCCTCAGGCAGCTGCTCAAGGCAGGGAAAAAATGAAAAGGAAAGGAAAAGGGAAAAAAAAGAAGAAATATTTGTGCAGATTGAAGCTGTTGAGCCTCAAGGTGTGCTCCTGTAATAGTGCTGATATCTGTTTTCCTGGCCTCTGTTAGAATGTCCCTCCTTGTCCTGTCCTGGGTTTGTTTGTGGTACTTAACACCTGTATACATTCCCCAAGGTTTCTGAACTTCCATGGGTTGTTTAAAGGTGGAAATGTCCATTTTAAGGTTTTACACTTGTGCTGTGGGAGGACTGGCACAAGGAAGGGATCTCTGCTCTTAAGGGACTGCATTCTGGTTTATGAGGAAACAAATGGTTTGGCTTCTACAGAATCCAAGATGAGGGGATCGGGGGCTAAACCAAAGCTGTATTCCCCAGGGGCTCATGCTGTAGGGAACTCCTCACTCTCCACATTGCTGATTTTCACCCCTGGGTATCCCCATCCTGTCCCTCAGTGCTTTTCTTCCATGCTGGTTTCTGCTGCTTCTTTCCATCCTCGGCTCCCTTCCACCTTCCCCTGTGCTGCCAGCTGGCCAAGGTTTGGCCTGTGCTGGGATTTGTTTGGAGCTCCATTTGTGTTCCTGGTCAGCCTGTGCTGATCCCCTCCCCAGCTCAGGCAGAGGGATCTGCTCCAGCACCATCACTGTCCTGTATCCAACACCAACTTCCATGCACTCTCTAAAAACTCCACTTCTGATGGCTTGAGCAAGAATTGCAGAAGTTGTTGGTGATGCAGAGGAGGGAAGGGAGTGAGGGAGGATCTGTGGATGGGCAGCTTGGCTGTCGAGCCTGGCTTCATTGAGGGAGAATAAGGAATAGTTATGAGGAATAGTTTTGAGGATGACTAAGCACAGGGAAAAGGGAATTAGCTGGATTTATGGCCATTCATGTGGTGTGAGAGCACAGTGTAGTTCCCCCCTGGTGCACTCTATGAGAAGAACTTTCATGTCTTCCCTTTTTTCCTTTTTTTGGGGATGAATATTCTTCCTGTTTATTGATATGGGAGTTCCTTCTTCTCTTTGGTTTCACTATTTTTATTTAAGTTAAGGGAATATACCAAGATTTAAATTTCTCTGTAACTCATGTGGTCACATATTTTCAGTCGTGAGAATGTTGAATATTCAGATCTTCAGTGGTCCAAGTCAGAAATAGAGAGCTGGCACTCCAGGGTTCTTCTCCAGCTCAGAACAGGGGCAGAACCTTGATTTGATTTAAATTATTTATTAATCTGATACCTTCAAGAGCCTCCTGTTTCTTGGGAACCTGAAGCTGCTTCTAATCTGTGAAGTATTTTGACAAGTGTTTTGTTTTTCTGTTCTTGCTCAGTCTCTCTGAAGCTGGGAGATGGCAGTGATGGGAATTGCATGCCAAGGAGCTCCTGAGCCAGCCGGGAAGCACAAGAAGGAGCTCACGGCTGCCGAGGGGCTGAAGGAGACAGTGAGTGAAAAGCAGAGCAGTGTTTGCAAAGTAGAAGATTCAAAGAAGGTCATCTTTCACAGTCAGTGGAAAATCCTGAATGATGTAATCACCAAAGGAACAGCAAAAGAAGAAACAGAAGGAGGCTGTGCATCAATTTCTATTATTGCCCAAGCAGAATGTGAGTAGCAGGGCGGGCTGCGCTTCATTGAGAAAAAGGAATGTGTAAAGAGGGATGAGATTTCACTCCCTTGGCGCTCCTGGAGAGCTGAGACCACATCTATTTGTAATCCCAAGTGGGGTGGAGCTGATGACACATCCCAGGCTCTATTTAGGAAGCTCATGAAATCTCCTAATAATGTGGCAGCATCCACTGAGTAAAGCATAAATAACAGACCAGCATGAGGCCTGTGCACCTCAACCAGATCTGTGTCCTGTGGGTCACCTGTTCTGGGCTGGCTTCTGAAAGGTGTTTAAAAGAGGGGGGATAGGGATGAGGAAACCAAAGTAAAGCTGTCAGCTGGGAAAGAGCTGGAGGATCAGGAGATAGCTGGGAAGCCTCCTAATTGTGGGGGAGGAAGAATGTAGTGTGGGTGGTGTGACATGACTGTGCAGTGATTGTCTGGATCACTCATTTAGCACAGTGGGAGAGTTGTTTAAGTCCACTTGTTACTGGGAGAGACTGCCTGGTTTAAGACAAGTGATGATCCTGTTTCCTTTCACACAGGTGAAAACAGTCAGGAGTTCAGCCCCACTTTGTCAGAGAGATCCTTTATTGCCCACAGTAAACGTTACAGGTGAGAGACCTCTTAGCACAAGCACCCCTCTTCACTGTTCTGTCTGCTGACTTGTCCTTGTTCCAAATCACCCTGGCTCTCTGCACTTAAAATATTTTTCCAAAAGCACTCCTGTTGGAATTAGCTCTTCAGTCTGAGGCCTGGTAAGAATGTGTCTTTCCTAAAACATCTTCCTGTTGGGAAAAAAGACGAGTTCAGGCACAAACCACTTAAACACCTTGCATTGTCTTATTGTCAATGCCTGCAGATTTACTGCCCTTGTAGCCTTCAGCCTCTGTTTCTGGATGGTCACATTTGTTTTGAAATTACTGATTTTTTTTAAGGTTCATGGGCTTGAAGTAGAAGGATCCAAGGAGAATTTTTCAGTCATTTTTAACTGAACTCTGCTGATGCTTTTGAAACTGTTTACACCATCTGCTGAAAAGCTGTGTGAAACTTGGGCTGCTGCTAGGAGTCCTCAGAAAAGGGAACAGCTTAATTTCTTGGAAGGTTAAATGGGGATGAGAGAACCTTTGCTTAATGACAGCATCAGCAACAGAAGTTGTGAACACAGAGAAGCTGGAAGTGGTAAAAGGGACAGTGACACTTGTGATGGACAAGTGGAGGCCTGGGAATTGCTCTTCTGGAGTCACCTGGGAGTGAGCTGCTTGTTCTTCATGAAAATATCTTCCTGCTGGGGCACGTACTGGAGCTTTCTTAAGCACTGGAGCCCTGTCAGGCAGCCCCAGCACCCTGAAATGGCTGATTGGGGTACAGAATTAGGTGCTGCCTGGTGTTTCCTGGTGGCTTCAGACACCTTGTGGGGTTTGTGGTTTGACACTGCCCCGTGACTTTATGATGTGGTTCCATGAACCATCTGAAGAAGTGCAAAGTGACCCATTTCTGAGGGGTTTTGTGTGGGTTCTGGGGTTTTCTGGGATGGACACCAGCTGTGTGTTCGGGCTCAAGGCACTGTGCTGATGCCATCACCCAGAACTCTACTTATGGCATCTTTTGGCACTAAAACATCAGGAAAAGATGGAGAGAGCAATGCTGGCTGTGCCCTGCATCACTGATCAGGAAAGGCAGAGGAATGTTTCAGAACTGTTCTGATGGAACAGTTGTTTCATTTGAAGATCAAAAATCCTGTTTTCTCTTAGAGCTTAATTTAAAAAATCAAATTGCTATGATTGGTACTGAATCACAGAATCACAGAATGGTTTGGGTTGAAAGGAACCTTAGAGGCCTTGTCTTTCTGACCCTGAATAACTGCAGGCAAATATCCCTCTTGAGAGTTCATCTCTTTGTGCAGACCCTAGCTGGAGTGCTGTGTATGTCTGCATTCCTAGAAATCGTGTTGTAGAATTGAGCTTTACAAGCCAGCACATTTTGGCTTTTTGAAGCTGTTTTATTTGAGTGCACTTAGTCATCTCGCTTCTCCGTGCAAAGCTCTTTTCCTTCAGAGTAGAGCAGGCATTGATATTAGGAACACATTTAGTAATTTTAATAATTTTTTAAAATAGACTGGATTTATACATAATCTTTGTGTTCACTAGAAATCAACCACAAACTGTCTCAGAGCAGCCTGGACGCATGCAGTGCTTTTCCCTCTACTTTGCTGTGTTCATAAATGAGACATACAAGAGAGCTGGAGAGGGACTTGGACAAAGGAGCTGCAGTGACAGGACAAGGGGGAGTGGCCTCCCACTGCCAGAGCACAGGGTTAGATGGGATATTGGGAAGGAATTCCTCCCTGTGAGGGTGGGGAGGCCCTGGCACAGGGTGCCCAGAGCAGCTGTGGCTGCCCCTGGATCCCTGGCAGTGCCCAAGGCCAGGTTGGACAGGGCTTGGAGCCACCTGGGATAGTGGAGGGTGTCCCTGCCATGGCAGGGGTGGGACTGGATGTGCTTTAAGATCCCACCCAACCCAAACCATTCTGTGACTGTACGTTCCAGTCCTGTTCTTCCAGAATTTGTAAACTCTGGGACACTTTAATGTTTCACTTCCCCCACACCCCACCATTTCTTTTATACAATGCCAGAGGTGCTGCTGTGCCTGGACCTTGAACTTACCCCTATTAGAAGGCAAGAAGCTGTGTTTTAGTTCTCTGTTGAGTTAGCAGAGTTGCTAATTGTCTTTCTGTGGCTGGGAGGTGTCACCTGAGCTGTGCCTCCCCTGTCCCATCTCAGAGCCCTGCTGTGTTCTGGTTTCCAGCAGCCGCTCGGACAGTCTCGATCAGATCCCCAACAATGTGGCCCACGCCACGGAGGGCAGGATGGCACCCACCTGGAGAGGGAGGCACCGGGGCAGGGCCAAGAAGAAAAGGCACAAGAAAAGATCCAAGCTGAAAGGACAACCTGTGGCTGCTGGCAGGAGAAGTCCAAGAACTCCAGAACAGGAGAGCTGCACCCCAATTCCCGTCCAGGTGAGAATCTTCAACCTTCCTTTTGTACTGTCCCTGCAAACTCCTAACAGCTCTTGGGTGAATTTTGGTGTCTATACTGAGATTCCTTCTTAGCTGTTTGGTTTTGTTTTGTAGGAGGATGAATCACACCAAAGTACTCTTTACAGAAACAGTTTCTGGGTTCCTGAATTTAACAAGGACTTGGTCTATGATCCACTGTCTTTTGAGAAGCCTGACAGAGTTCTGTCCACGGGCAAACTCCATTCCCCAAGGAGCCAATACAAAACTGAACTGCACAAGCTGATCAGCCCTATTCAGTGCCTTAATCATGTTTGGAAACAGAGGGACACTGTTCCCCAGCCTGAGACTCTCCATCCTTTTCCCTACAACATCCTTCCCCCCCATTTCCCACATGTGGACAGTCCTCTCCATGCCATGAAGCAGAATGCTCTGGACACATACTTCCATGGTGACCTCAACTATCAAGACAGTCGCTTATCTGGCCTAAACTTAGGATATAATTTCACCAAATGCATCAACCAATCCGTGCAAACCAGTTCAGACAAACTTTCTGTGGAAGAATATTTGGTAGATGCCTTAAAGGGGAGTGTGAGTTTTGGTGAACCACAAAATTTAGCCAGCCTGGCCAAGACGTGGAGAGGAGGTGGGCTGGAGCTGAAGGAACAATTCCATGAAGCGAGTGAAAATGAAGGCGTGCTGCTGAACGAGGTGATCTGACCCACACTCTGGGCTGGTGGGAGGCAGTTTGTCCTGGGCTTTGGGAGAGGGATAATCTGCATCCATGTGCTTGCTTCCATAACTGCAATTTCTGAATGGTTCTGGATCTGGTTGAAGCTGCCAGAAAATGATGCAGAGTTGCTTTCTGCAGGAATAAAAGCCCTGCCTGCCTCAGACTGCTGGCTCCATGCTGTGCTCAGTCACCAGACATGCAGGCCTGTCTCTGAGCAGTGGTTCTGTGCTTAGTCAGTCTTCAGCCATGTCCTTTGCTTGCTGGGGAAGAGCCCAATGCATTCAGCCAGGCTGCAATATTTGTTGGCTCTGGATGAGCTGGACTGTGACAGAAACCAGGGCTGGGTAGAAGGGGAGGTGCAAGAAGCCAGTCTGTGCCTCTGCTGGGACCAGCAGCTCCTGCAGTGTCCGTGGCCCAGCACAGGGCCTGGGCATAGAAATGCATTTGAATCCTAGGGACTTGATTCACTACTTCTGAATTCAGTTCTCTCTCAACACCTTAAGTCCTCCTGGAGGACTTCCCTGGGGTCAGTGTGACCCTGTCAGTGTGGTCTGTGGAGTTCAGAGTGTCCCTTACCTGCCTGAACGTGTTCACACTGACACCTAAGGCACAGTCTCCATCTGCTGACAGCAGAAAAGCTTTCAGTGTCTGCATTTAGTTACAGGAATCTGGGTTTGTTGTAGGATTCAGCTTTGTAGTTATGTCCTGCATGAGAAGGGAGGAGCACAGAGCTCCAGAGCCATCCAAATCCTGGTGGCCTTTCTTTACAACAGTGGGGTGCACTCATTTAGATCAGAAATCAAGTAGGTTGAGCCCGTATGGTTTCATCTCAAGGCTGTGACAGAAGTAATCTTGTACTGAGATTTCTAGAGAGGTGCTGTGGTATCTGTCCTTGTGCTGCTTCTGAGGATGTCACTCTCTGTCCATGCAGCTCCACATTTAAGTCTCTTTCCTTGTTTCATCTTGTTTTGTGTTTGGACTTCCAGAAGCTGAAGCCAGTGGATTACGAGTACCGAGAAGAGGTTCACTGGACCAAGTGCCATGGTTCCTTGGGCATTGGCTCTTTTGGGGAAGTGTACAAGATAGAGGACAAGCAGACAGGATTTCAGTGTGCTGCCAAGAAGGTAATTCTGTGTGAGAGAAGGGGTGGCCTGGCACAAGACAGCACATGGAGAGAAGTCTTCCCAGCTCCTCTTTAGGACCTTGTTGTACAGTCACGGGGAAGTGCTGCTGTTGTGTCCAAGGAAAAACTTCAGAGAGAGAAGCAGATGGAGGACCTGGATGTGCACAGGGGTCGAGCTCTCCAGCCAGAAATTAGTTCATTTGGCTTTAAAATGTGCTGAAAGGGATCCTGGGTGCTGAGGCAAGAGCAGAGATTTCTGAATGATTGCGAGTGACTGCGGGGGAGCAGCAGCCGTGTGGGCTGTCTGTTATCAAACTATTCTTATCTCAAACATGTCTGGTGTAAATGGTTACATGGCAGGTATTTATTTCCCTATTGAAAAAGGAATAAAGTAGGAAAAACCCAAGGCAGTCAGTAGGCTCTGAAAACAGAGCTTTCATCTCCTCAGTGTCAGCTGCAATGCTGGCACATTGTTCTGAGGTGATGCTGTTCCAGATGCAGCAAAGGATGTGTGTTTTTCCAGAAGCTGGCACTATAACCTATTGTACTCCAAGGATATGCCATTGTCACACAATGTAGGAACTGTGTGGAATATAACTTGGATGAGGGCATTGATTTGTGGGCTGCCATGGGGGCCTCAGGGATGCAGACAGAGAGATAATGCAAGGAGATGAGGAAAACGTAAACTACTTTATTTGAACTTACACTTGAGTAGTTTCATCACCTCTGTGAACTGATGTTTCTCACATTACTTCACTAGAAAACTTCACCAAGTGTGTGGGAAGTGTTTGCCTTAAGTACAAAAATATTATGTGCAAGAAGAACTGTAACTTGCATTTTTCAGTTTAAAATGTTCATTTTTTCCCCCATTTGCACTGGGCTCAGCTTGCTGTGCTCCCTTACATCCTGCTGTAAAAGATGCAAGTGGCAAGACAGTAAGCCATGGGTATGTAAGCCCATGTGTGTATTTATTTAACCGTTTCAGTTGTCAGCTATAGAAACAAACACCTCTCAAGCATGTAGAAAGTTAATTCCTGTTCTACATCCTCACAGTTCAGGTGTGAAATTCTGTGGTGACACAACCAGCCTGTTTCCTGTCAGTATGTAGCTATTTAAATGTATTATCCATTTGGCAAATCCACAGTCTTGGGAGAAATAGCTGTTCCTTGTGGGGTGTATTTTCAGGAAGGAGGATGGTTGTGCTGAAAAGGGAAACATGAAAGTAGAAGCTGAAGTCTTTCAAAATGTCATTCCCCCCCTCTAATTACTGAAGGATAACTGATGCTTCTTTATATCAGAAATGCATCTTCTTAGATCACACTCTGAAAGCAAAGAGTTCTAACATGCAAATTGGCCACTTCTCTATGATCTGTTTAATTTTCCATGAGTAACTGTCTCTGATTCCTGCTGCTTGCCTGTGACAGGAGGGCACTACCTCACCTTCTTTCACCAGACTTGGTGTTGGAAGCACCTGCTCTCCAAATTCTCGAGAAGAAAGAAAACCAGCTATAGCTGGATTGCTGACAGTAAAGAAACATGATGCATCTTTTTCCCACCAGGATCTTCATGACTCATGTTTTCCTTCTGGGACTTCAGCAAATTCTTGTTTTATTTAGTTTGGCTGAACTTTGCAAATAAAGTTTTTCTTTAACCATTTGCAGGATGAACACCACCTAAAAAGGTGACCATGCAGATCACTACTTGTGGACATATTTTTTATTCCCTCCTACTTTGGGGGAGTTGAATTTTTGCCAAGTTTTGCACTGTGCCCAGGTGTTTTTTCCCCTTTTTCATAAAAGCAGAACATTCAGTTGTCAAAATTATCTTTTTACTGAGGCGGAAATTACCTTCTCCTGAAGGGTAGCAGTCCTCATCTGTAATCTGGAGTTATTGCAAGCTGGCATCTTTTGTGATAAATCTTCACTTCCTTGGACATTGAGGGTTTATCATCCTGAGCGTTCGCACTTCTTGCTGCACTCCCTGAGTTCTGCTAAGAAAGGTCGCAGAATCAAGTTTGGAAAAGACCTCCAAGACCATCAAGCCCAATTACCCCATCCTTGTGCCTCTGCTGTCACACAGCCACCAGAGAGGGTTGGTTCTGTCAGGATCCATGCCAGGATTTGCTCAGTGCCTCCCTGTTTCCCTAGGTGCAAGTGGAACACTTCCGTGCCGAGGAGCTGACGACGTGCGCGGCCGTGACGAGCCCCAGTGTGGTGCCCCTGTACGGCGCTGTGAAGGAGGGCCCCTGGGTGACCATCTTCATGAAGCTGATGGAGGGTGAGCAGGGGACAGCACCATGGCAGCACCACTGGCACTGTCCAGTGCACACTGACCTCCTCTTCCTCCTGCCCCAGTTGGAATCTGTTAGTTCCCAGATGCCTCCAGAATATTCCTGGTGTGAATTCCCCAGCGGGTTGGGATGGGTGTGTGTAATCCCTGCAATGGTCTTGCTGTGGGGGGAATAACTCCCAGTCCTGCCTCACTCCAGTTCGAGGTGCCTCCTTTTCCCAGTAAAACACGGCTGGGGCTGGTTTGTGCTTCCTGTTGATCTGCAGGACACCTCGTGGAGCACATTGCCCTGGAAAAGAGGATACTGTCTAAGCAAACCTAGATGATTCCATTGCCTGGTGCTCTTTTTCTGGCCAGAACCATGGAAAACAGGCTGTGAAGAATGAGCTGGTGGTCAGTAATACCTAGAAATGCCTGTTCTGATCACAGAGCAGTTGCTTTTGCTCCAAAGCAGCACTGTTAAACTGACACTAAGCAAAAAACCCTATGAACAAGGCTTGTTTTTGTGGGCAGCAAAAACTCTGGGAATAAACAAAAGGAAGGGAGCCATGTGTGGAAGATAAGTGCTGTCAGATCTGGAAAATCTCATTTTTTCAGTGGAAACAACCAGGAATGCTGATGATACTGAGGAGAATTTGAAGATAAGCTAACATGAGCTCCGTGGATTCCTTTCTAGGTGGCTCATTAGGGCAGCTCATTAAACAGAGTGGCTGCCTGCCAGAGGACAGAGCCCTCAGCTACCTGGGCCAGGTGTTAGAGGGTCTGGAGTATCTTCATGCTCAAAACATTCTCCATGGAGATGTCAAAGGTAAGGAGGTGTTTGAAGTACCTTATTCTTCCCTTTTTCTTGGAAAAGGCAAACTGCTCCGAGATTAAATTATGGGATTAGCAACTAAAGTTATGGGATCTGCTTACTAGATTTTCAGACCTATGTTTGAAATTAGAGTTTCCCTTGGTTCTAGACTGCTGGAAATCTTATTTGTCACCTCTTCCTGTCACCCTGTGGGTCTGCCAGGCTGCTTACCCAGGTTGCCCCACCACTGGGCTACAACAATCTCTAGGGCAGGTGATTGGTGGTTTATAAGCAGAGATAGTTACAGCTCTGGCCTTGCTAAAGCCAGTGACACTCCACAGGACAAATTAACCCTTTGGGCTTCAAAAACTGTAGTTGTGTGTGCTTTTGGCTGTTTTTGCCATCTCCTAATCCAGAGGAGACTAATGGAACCCTTGTCGTTGGCAGCGGAGAACGTGCTGCTGTCGGACGATGGGAGCAGGGCCCTCCTGTGTGACTTTGGCCACTCTGCTCACCTGCACCCAGACGGGCTGGGAAAGTGCTTGGTCACAGGTGAGGCTTTGCTGCTGCTCTTCTGAAGAATTGCCCTTCTGACTCATTCTTTCTTGTGAACATTTACATGTGGCTGATTTGCAAGCAACTGCGTTTTCCAGGCTGAGCGTCGCTCAGGGTGTCTCATTTATTGGTATTACTGTGAGGCATCCCACTGACAGCCAAAACCTCCCTGAATTTGGGAGGTGATGGTCCTTATCTCCTAGGCTAGAAGGGTTTTTGTAAGATTATGTCAGCATGCTGCATTCAGTGTTTTGTCCCTGCAAGAAATCACACTGAAACTTTAAAATCCTACTCTGACTTCCTTTGGAAAAGACTGAATAGTGGGGAAGAGTCCTGACCCCCACTAAGCAAAAATCTTCTTTTTTTGACAATTAAACTTAACAGTGCTTCTTCATGCAGTTGTTGAGAGGGAAGGGTACATTTGCTAATGGCAAGCTCATGTTTTGCCTCCCAGATTTGCTTGAAAGGAAAGTGTAATCCCTGTCCTGTGTATAAGGGATGGCTCTGAGAGGGAACAACTTCTAAGAGCACACAATGCTGCTTTTTGGGTTAAGGTGGAGCCCCACCACTATGGAGAACAGCTGGGAGAGCACAGATTGTTCAGCCTGGAGAAGAAAAGGCTCAGAGGAGACCTCAGAGCCCCTTCCAGGGCCTAAAGGGGCTCCAAGAGAGCTAGAGAGGGACTTGGGATAAGGGATGGAGGGACAGAACACTAGCTAGAGAGGGACTCTGCCAGAGGATAGGTATAGATGGGATATTGGGAAGGAATTGTTCCCTGTGAGGATGGGGAGGCCCTGGCACAGGGTGCCCAGAGCAGCTGTGGCTGCCCCTGGATCCCTGGCAGTGTCCAAGGCCAGGTTGGACACTGGGGCTTGGAGCAACCTGGGACAGTGGAAGGTGTCCCTGGCCATGGCAGGGGGTGGCACTGCATGTGCTCTAAGATCCCTTCCCACCCAAACCACTCCATTGCATGAAGGGGACATGCCTCTCACTTCAGCTAAAATGAGATGGATTCTGCCTTAAGCCTCCCACCAGGGGCATTGGAGCAGTTCTCTTGCCTGCCTGCAGTGAGTTTTCTCCTGGATGGTTTTAGGGAACTACGTGCCTGGCACAGAGACCCACATGGCCCCGGAGGTGGTGATGGGGAAGCGCTGTGACTCCAAGGTGGATGTGTGGAGCAGCTGCTGTATGATGCTGCACATGCTCAACGGCTGCCACCCCTGGACCCAGTACTACAACCACCCCCTGTGCCTGAAGGTGAGTGACCCAGCCTCTCTGCAGTGCCAGGTGAGCTGCCAGAGCTTGTTATTGCTGGCCAGGGAGCACTGGCCTTGGGCTGGATGGCTGGGAGCCAGCTGGGCATCTGACAGGATGCCAGCCTTGCTTTGGGAGCTGAGCATTCCCTGTACCTGCTCTGCTTGGGCTGTTCTTCTGTACCCTGCTCATGACTTGGGTATGACTTTTGAGCCATTCAGCTGTAGTAAAATTACTGTTCAGGTCTCACTTAAGGCTTTCATTTCAGTTGGAAACGCTCTCAGGGTGGGAAGAACCTTCCTGAAATCAAATGAAGCCTCTCTGGTTTAACCTCTCTCACTTCCTGTTTGTTACACAGATCGCTAAAGAGCCGCCTCCTCTGAGGGAAATTCCACCTTCCTGCAACCCTCTCACTGCTGAGATTATTAAGCTGGGGCTGGAGAAGGAGCCTCTGCACAGGGCATCTGCATCAGAGCTCAAAACTAAGACCAGTGTGGCACTCGAGGAAGGTAGAAATGTCCTGATGTAACTGATGTAGCTGAACCTCTGTATTCCCACTGGGAGAGCTGCTGGGGCTGTTCCTTTGGGAAGCACCAGTCTGTTTTATTGTCCAGTATATCATTTTCACAGCATTGCTGCATATTTTGGGCTGATGGCTTTTGCCTGAAGCCGAGTGTTTGTCACCCAAATAACTGATGATTTCCTGTGTGCTGTCACGTGCTCTTCTTCCTTCTGTGCTGAAGGAGGTGAGCTCTCTGTGGGTTTGTTCAGGTGCTGTGCCTGGGCTCCTGTTAGCTGAAGCATCAGCTTCTGGGGAGCCTGGTGTGCAGAACAACTGCAAGCAGGGGTTTATTGCATCCTTAGCTGTAACTCATACTTGTGGTTCAGTCTTGCCCCTGACACCATCACTGATTTATTTCAACTAAATCCTGCTGAGTGGTTCTGTAATACAGCAAGAATTTGTGGAGGTGATCTGGTTTTATCTTTTGAAGCAGCTGGGTACTTTACAACAAATACACTTCTAAAACTCTTACAGCAAAGGAAAGCTTTTACTTCTTTTATTGCTTTATTTGATAATGTTTGTATCCTTTCTGTTTTTTGTAGTGGGAGGTGTGAGAAGCCCCTGGAAAGGCGAATACAGAGAGCCCAGACATTTATCTCTGAGCAAAGAAAACAGTGCACAGACATCCCTGTCCCCCACAGTGAGCCCAGTTTCTGAGACTGGTTCTGACCCAAAACTGTCAGTCAAAGTTTCCTGTGCCAGCTCAGTCCTACCACCTCCATCTCTGGAGCCAACAGAGGAGGTTGAAGAAACCCACTGGAGTGAGGGCAAGGAGTTACCTGAGACCTGTGATCCCCCACCTCTCTCCTCAACTCCTCTGCCCCTGAAGAGCTGCAGCCATGTAGAAAGAGCCACAACCATTTCAGAGCAAGAACTTCAGCAGCTGGAAATTGGTGAGCCCTGGGCTGGGGGAGGAATTCAGCTTTTTTTTTTTTGCTTGAGAGCAGGATAAAAATACAGCTGCTTTCTCTTGGCCTGTTGACAGTTATTTTTGGTTTTTCAGCTTGGATGTCATTTTGCTCATAGTTCCTTTCTCGTTACACAAATTGCTCAAACTTCCTTTAAACTACCAAAACTAATAGTTCTTAACCAGTTAAATGTGCCACAAAGGGAGTGAACAGAATTTCCTTCCCCCTGAACAGGGGGGAACCTCCTGAGAGAGGTGCAGGAACCTCTTAGAAAGCAGCCTGTTTCAGACTTGTGCTTATTTGCACTGTGTAAACAGTGTCAGAATTCCAACTTCATCTGGAATTTTAGGTCCAAACATCCTTTTTTTATTTTTTAATAGGGGTAAGGCAGGATAATAATAAAGGGATGGCAGATGTCAAGCAAAGCAGTACAGTTAAAATCAGCCTGCAACTGTTTTGTTGTGGGCATTGGAAAACTTACAGCACCAGCCAAGTAATTGGGTTACAATAGCAATCCAGAGTTTGAAAACTAGCAGTAAATTCAGTGTGGAAATCAGTGATTTGTCCAGTTCCATTACCCCAGTAAAACTGTACATTTCACTTTTTTTCTCCTATATCTTCTAGACTTTTTGAGTGAATTGGAAGCTTCAAGTTTGGAAGAAAGTGGTTTGAATTGTAACTGTGTCAGGAAAGTGAGGAATGAGGAATTTCAGGGGTTGCTGATGGGCAACTTCTTTCTCAAATGGCTTTGGGTCTCAGCAGCATTGTAAGAGCTGGTTATATATGGGGTATCTGGATATTATCAGGAATGTTTGCAGTATTTGTAAGTACTTGTATCCAGATAAGGAAGTACAAGCACCCAGATACTTGTGAGAGCTGAGTACATGAGTTTGACCTTTCCCTGATAATGTGGGTGGATCTAGAGTGACATCTCACAGGAGACATAATGGGCAAAGACTGGTAAATTTTGGGTGCTGTTTTGCATGTTGTTGCACAATCCATCTCCTCTTGGTTCAGTTTCTGTCACAGTGCTGGCTATGGCCTCTGCATGGCAGAGTTGTGTGTTGGGTTTTTCTGGCACCAATATGAATGTTCATTAAATATTGCTGAAGAAGGGTTGGGTATTAATTGCAGAGCTGTGGTTAGAGCAGGGAGGCATGGAAGCAAACACTGAAAATGTCTCCCTTTTCTTCCTTCTGCTGCAGAACTGTTTCTGAACAGCCTTTCCCAGCCTTACTCTCTGGAAGAGCAAGAGCAAATGCTCTCGTGCCTCAGCATTGACAGCCCCTTTGTGTCAGATGCCAGTGAGAAGGTGAGTGGGGATGGATGGGGGTGGCTGGCTGGTCCCCTCTGGAAGCTGGGACCAATGGAAACCTAGAGTTTCTCACCTTTGCTGCTGCTTTTGGACACCCAGTTTGCTGGGGAGCACCTTGGGAAGAAAGCTTGGCTCCTGCCCAGTGGGGTGTTGAGGGTTACAGCTGTGCTTTGGTTCCCTGTCCAGCATGGACCCTTTCCTCCAGGGGCTCTCCTGTGCTCTGTCCTCACCAGAAGCTTCAAGCATGTGGATATGGAAAATCCCAGCAGCCTCAAGCCTGTCTGTGCAGGAGAAGGGAGCTGGGGGAGCAGTGGTGGAAGTAGGAGATGCACCAAGCAGCCATGCAGAGTCTTCCTGGCCATGGCCACCAGTGGGAAGTTTAGGGAAAGACCAGGAGAATAGGACAGGAAAACAGAGACCCAGATCTTGGGTACTCATTCCCAGCCTATGGATCTATTCTCCATGAACTTATTTTAACCCATTGGTACTAATGAATACATAGTCCTAGTTATTTAAATACCAATTTCAGTTGAATTGGTTTGCTCTATCTGGTGTTCCTAAGGTAGGGAATACCAGTGAGGAACACTGAACAAGCCTTGTTGGACCAGGGAAGGACAAAAGCCCTTCCATCCCAGTTTTCAAAGACATTGAGTCCCAAATCTGTGCAGCCTGGAATCTGCAGGAGGCATTTCTGATTGGGAGCAGCTTTGTGTCCTATTTTTGCCTCTCTTCTCAGTCTTCCAGTGCTTTTTGAGGAGGACTGAGGGAGTTCTGCACAGCTCAGCTGTTGACACACACCATGTGCAGTGTGGGATCTGACTCTGCTTGGTTTCCCCCACTAATACCTACACCATACCTTTAACTTGACTTTTGCCTGGTGCAAACAACTGTGCTGATGTTGTCAGATTGACTGGGACAACACAGATCCTTCCCAACAGTGCAGCAGCACAGGTTCTATAGTTGGTTTTGCACAGTAATTGTTTTTTCTGTGTCTTTCTAATGTCAGTAAGTGACAGATATTTTAACTGATGCTTAATTCTCCTGCCAATCAGTACAACCCTTTTTTTCTCATCCAGCTTTTCAGCTCATTATTGATTTAGCTATTGAGAATATCAGGTAGTGTCTGCACATTGTTGCACTGCTGTCCATTTCCTTTCCCACATGGCACATAAAGGCCCAGCCTTAAATCCCTCTCGATTTCCACCTTTTTCCCCCGACCTTATTTTAATGCTCATTTTCTTTCGGAGCCTTAGACAAACTTGTGCTTACTCCTGCAGAACTCCATGAAGGCTTCTCACAGCTTGAGGGACACCATGAGCTCTGGGATCCATTCCTGGAACAGCCAGGCAGACGGGCAGAGCTGCAGCTGGAACAACCTGCTGAGCCGCAGCCGGCACACGGACACACCCAGCTACTTCAACGGTGGGTCTGCATTCCCACACCTGGGATAGATGGCCAGCAATCGTTTTCTCACTCTTTAGAGGGGCTGGATATGGAGTTTTTGAGCTCCTTTTATCCTTCAGTTGCTGTGCCTACACAGATTCCCCCTAAAGATGGGTTGTGAGGAGGCCCAGTCTGCCCCAGTCACAGATGAGTGGAAAGCACTGGGTCTGTACAGTAAAATCCAGGGAAGTTCCTGAACACACAAAGCCTGTGTGCCCTGCCTCATGCAATTTCCATGTCCAAGAAATTTTTTATAACCGCAAATATCTACCCAGAATTTTGAGGGCATATTGTGCAAATTAATACATCCCTTCAGCTGCTTTCTTGCTAAATGCAGCTCTGCTCTGTGAGTCATTGCTGTCTGCAGTGAGCTCCATGCTCAGCTAAAGACCTACATAAATTAAATCCTTAATGACAAAAATGAGTTTTTCCCCGTGTATGTGCCTTGTCAGTCAGTTTTGCTGTGAGCTGTGAGGTCCTTGTGGCTCAGCAGAAGTTAAAGAATCTCTTGTGCATTCCAGGAGTGAAAATCCAGATCCAGTTGCTAAGTGGAGAAAATTTGCACATCAGGGATTTCCACAGGACAAAGGTGGGAGACATTGCCACAGGGATAAGCAGCCAGGTGAGACACAGTCTGGAGTTCAGTGCATCATTTGAGGAACAATTCTTTCCCTGCTGCAGCCTCTTAACCCCTGAATGCCAGGGAGACCCAGGAGTGATTCAGGGATCCTTAGGACACCTTTAGAAGCAGAACCTCAGTGCTGCTTTTGTGAGTGTGGTACCAGAGGATGTTTTCTGAATCACAGAATCATTAAGGTTGGGAAAGACCTCCAAGATCATCAAGTCCAGCCTTTGACCAAATTCCACCAGGCTCACTAAACCGTATTTCCAAGTGCCACATCTACTCATTTTTTGAACCTTTTCAGGGATGGTGATTCCACCACTGCCCTGGGCAGCCTGTTCCAATGCTTGTCCACTCTTGCAGTGAAGAAATTTTCCCTAATATCCAGCCTAAATCTTGTATCAAACCTGAATTGTAAGCCAGTACAAATTGTTAGTGATCACAGGGATCTATATCTTAGAAAGCATCTGTGCTGCAGCTAAAAAATCCTTCTCCTCAATTACAAACTCTTCCCCCTCTCCCTGAAGAATCACTATATGTCTTTTTCCTCTTGAGCAGTAGCATCAGCTCAGGGAAAGGAGCTGTGTTTGGCTGGGGTGCTTCCAACTTGTTCTGTTGGAGATGTTGGCACACTCACTGTGGGCTGCTTTGGCTGTTGCTGAAAGAAACTCTGCAGTGTCTGTGGGCCTGTGACTCATATGAGTGTAAAATGGGATCGTCTCTAAAAGATGTTGCACCAGTCCAGAAAATGTTCCAGTGGTGTGGGTTCTCTCTGGACTCTCTGCTCTTGTGGACATCACAAAGCAAAATACCTGGAGAGGAGCTCATGTGCCCAAACATGGGCAGCTCAGGACCCCCCAGCAATGGCCCAGAGCTCAGGGAGGCTCTTTGGCAGCAGGGTGGGCAGCAGGGTGATAAATCTCATAAGGATATTCCCTTATGAGAGGAGTTCAGGGTGTTCCTGCTGAGCACGAGCCCCTTCCTGGGGAAGCTGAGTGTGCTGGAGGGGTGTGATGTTCTGGAGGAGACTGGAAGTGCCACTGAGGTCTGTGTGCTCTGCTCCCCAGATCCCCGTGCCTGCCTTCAGCCTGGTGACCAAGGAGGGGCAGCCCGTGCACTACGACATGGAGGTGCCTGACTCTGGCATCGAGCTGCAGTGCACCCTGGCCCCCGACTGCAGCGTCAGCTGGGCCTGGCGCGTCAAGCACGGCCAGCTGGAGAACAGGCCCTGAGCCCTGCCTGCTTTGGAGGTTTGCACCTTGTGCAAAGAAGGAATTGCAAAAGCTTCTGACCTCCCCTGCCGTGGAGCACCAAGTGCAGTGGCTGGTGTTTGTGCTGCAGCAGGATCACAGCTCACTGCCCTCGGGCCTCACTTCCGTTGGCTGTTCTGATCCACTTCCAAGACATGTCCTGAGCTTAGACATTCCCCAGGACAGTGGGAATTACTTGTTTTGGGTGTGTTAGAGCTTGAGAATGGTAGGTGGAAATTCCTTGCTTTTCAGAGGAAGGAGGTTGTGCTTTTCAGAAGAGCAGGGGGATTGGGTGAGAACTCTCTCTTGCTCCGAGGTGAGGTCGGTCGTTGCTGGGCTTGCCCAGAGGAGGAGGTTGGGTGCCCTCAGTGCAGCTGGGGTTGGTTGTGCCAAGGGGAGCTGCCTGACTTCCTTCCAGCTGAAGGAAAAACATTTCTGTGGGCTCTGGGGAGCATCATCTCCACCTCAAGCCTTTTGCATGGAGAGAATTGACAGCAGTCACTGGCAGGTTCTTGGTTTCACCTCCCACCCTTCCCCGCAGTCGCTTCCTTCTTGAATCAGAAAAGAACTTTGTTCCCAGAAAGAGCTTTGCTCGCAGCTCCCACCTGCAGGTCTCAGTGGAGCTGGTGCTCTCTGGTGTCCCTGGCAGGCAGGGCAGGAGGAGGGTACGGAATTCCTTGCTGGGAGGGTGGAGGGGTTGTTCCTCCATCCTGTTCCCACCTCTGATGTGGGACTTAGGTACACTGTCCTATCCTTGGAGGGGGAAGGGACATCAGCTCTGTCAGCTGTGACAGGGCTGAGTTTTGTTGCAGAGTTTATAAAAATCTCCCTCCCAGCTCCCAATCCAGCCCAGTGCCCCAGTTCTGTGAGCTCAGCCTGGCCTCACGAGGCTTCCCACTCCTCCTCTCACTTCAAACTGGGTTCCCTGAGTGGGATGGGCAGCTGGGCCCAGAATGCCTTAGGCTTTGAACTGTTTTTTTACTGATTTGTGAATGTTCAGAACATACTGAAACCTCACAGGTCAAGTTCAGGTGGGCGGGTGTTGTTCACCCTTCTCCAGCCCAGAACAGATCCCGAGGGAGGTGTGAGCTCTGAGTGTGCTCCAAGGCCTGGCACACCTGGAAAGCACAGTCCCTCCCTGTGCCTGTGGCTCTCCCAGGGCTCTGTGGCTGCCTCTGAGCAGGGGCTCTGCATCCAGCCTGGGCAGAAAAGCAGCCCCCAAAAGCCAAGGTGGCTCTGCCAGATCCATGCTGGTCTGGGAGACACAACAGGGCAGGAATGCTGGCAGTTTTCCCAAGGGAAGTTCACTTAGAAAATAGCTGGGAAAAGCTGAACTCTGAGCCTCCCTTTTTGAGGAGCAACACTCCTTAAACAATGGATGCTCTTTCCCTTTGGTCTCCCAGAAAATGGGCTGGTTTTGCTCCACCAGGCAGTGACATCCCTGATCAGAAAACTCAAGTTGTGATATAATAAAAAGTGAAACTCACAAAGTAAAATGAAACCTGTCACCACTCTGGGTATAGTTTTTATAGCACTTTTTGTTCTAAAGCACTTAATACATTGTCCAAAATAGGCACCTAATTATATCTGCAATGCCACATTCAGTCTTTTTAGTAAATAATTAGCACATTATGCACATGTCTTCCAGGAGGGAGTGGGGAAAGGGGGAGGTTGGCTCGATTTCTTTTTTCAGATGCCATAAACTACTTAGAGTTTAAGCTCTGGAGCAGGAGGGATCTAAGTGCCTCTTCCAGGGCTCCCAGGAGCTCCCAAGCACACATTCAGTGCATGCCTGGCTCCCTTCCTGAGCTTCCTCTGAGGGGGCAGGAGGAAAACTGTTGGTTGTGTCTGTGAGTCTGTGATGGTGTGTCAATCCCAAAGCACCCTGGGTTCCATCCCAAAGGCTGCACCTTGTGCCTCTGTTGCCTGGGGGATGCTCCGGTGTCCTGGGATCCAGTGCCTGGCCTTGGCTTAGGGACTGAGTCCTGGAGCAGCAGGGAGGGAGCAGCAGGACTGTCTGCAGGACTCCTGGGCTCTGCATCTGCAGCATTAACCTGAACTCAGGGCACCTGCACGAGGGCAGGGAACCCTCCCCAGCCAGGGATGTCCTTGCAGGGTCCATGGAGATGTCCATGTTCTCCAGTACCCTCACAGCAGCATTAGCCAGGATCTATCCCCTTTGTTTTGTCCCAAGCCTTCAGTCCTGTTTTGCTGCCACCACAAGTGCCCAAGTAAGGCTGCAGGTTCCCAGCCCAGAGAGCTTGGCCGTGTCCCTGCTCTCGGGGTGGGATGTGGTGTCACAGTCCCTGCCTGGGGACAAACACCTCAGCAGCCCCACAAACCACTGGTGCCTTCCCAGTCCCTGAGCTGGGGTTCTCCTCTGGGACGATCTCCAGGCTGTGCTGCCAGCCAGCCTGAGCTCTCCCTGGCTGTCTCCTGCTGCCAGGACAGTTTCCTCTTCCCCTGGCTTGTCACTTTGCTGTGACAGGCACAAACAACCCGGCTTCCAGATGAAGGCAATACTGACAGCAGAAAGTCGGGGAAGATTTGCATTATCCTCTTTCAAATTTGGCTGGAACTGTCAGATTTCATAACGAGTGTTTAGGACAGAACCCCAGCTCAGGGTGGGGAGGACAAGTAGGAGTGATAAACACAGATGGCTCTTGTCGTGCAGCTCCTTCCGGAAGTCTGGAAGAATTGCTCTTGGTGAGGCGAGATGAGGCTGAGGATGGCTTTGGGATGGGCAGTGGGGGAAGGTGCTGGAACAAGGAGCTTGTATGGAATGAATGACACTTTATAAAACTGTGATTTATTGAAGTTAATGTTTTTGACCTGCATTTTCACAGGGAAAAAAAATAAAACTAAAAAAAAGAGATTAGTTGTGTTGTCGTTGCTGGTGCTTTGATGTGTCGTCCCAGAGAACAAGATGGTGATGCTGAATAAAACATTTTTCAGGAAGAGGAGCCTGGTCTGATTAAGCTCTGCTATGTATTAATTACCCTTGGGTTTGGGGGATGCAGGAGAAGTCAGGGAGGGTGCTGGGCACTGCCCAGGCTCCCCAGGGAATGGTCCCAGCCCCGAGGCTGCCAGAGCTCCAGGAGTGTTTGGACAGCACTGCCAGGGATGCCCAGGGTGGGATTGCTGGGGTGTTTGGGCAGGGCAGGAGTTGAACTGGATGATCCTTGTGGGTTCCTTCCAGCCCAGGATATTCCATGATTCTGTGATTTCTGGGGCTGAAGAAGCAGCACTGGCTTTGATGGATCTAAGCCCAGGCTTTACTGAGTATCCTGGCATCTCTCTCATTCCAAGCAGACAGTCCCTTGTCTTCTCTCTGTCCCATTGTAGGGGATTTGCTGCACTGGGAGCTTCTCAGTCTTGCCTTGGGAGGTGCAAGGGTGAGGCAGGCAGAGCTCCAGGGATTCCCCCCACACCTCCCAGTGCTGCAGCCCCTCTGCTGCTGCTGCTGCGGGAGCTGTTTGTCTGCACGGAGCTGAATCCTTCCTGTAAACGAGCCCGGTGGGCTGGGGGCTGTGGCCAGGCTGGTGAGGGAGGATAGTTATCTTGAAACACATTTTTTGTGCCGTCATGCACCCACATGTCTGTGCTGTGAACAGACCTCAGATCCGTTGTCCTCAAAAACAATGGTGGGTGGTTTGTTGCTAGAATTCCAGACTGGTTTGGGTTGGAAGGGACCCCAGAGATCATCTCGTTCCACCCTCTCATCTCCCACTGTCCCAGATTGCTCCAAGCCCCCTCCATCCTGGCCTTGGACACTTCCAGGGATGCAGGGGCAGCCACAGCTCCTCTGGGCACTCTGTCTTTCCATCTCTTCCTTCATCTTTGCCCCCCCTTCCTCCCTTCTTTCCTCCTTCCCTCTCTTCCTTCCTCCCTCCACCCTTCCCTCACTCCCTCTGTCCTTCCTTTTCTCCCTCCCTCCCTCCATGACATCATCACCCCTCATGCAAACCCTTCTCCCAGACAAGTCCTTTATTCTCTGAGACATTTTATTACCAGTTCTGCTTTAGATTAAACAGCCTTTCAGTATATAAAAATAATGTATACAAATGAGCAGTTAATGGTTTACATTTGTGGCTTAAAGGCATTTATAAGTTACACATTCATTTCCCATCCCTCCCCGGACGCAGAGCCGGCGCTGAAGCAGCTTAAATACAGCAGGAAGCAGCGGCTGCTCGGGCTAAAGCTGGGACGAGCGAGAAGGGGCAGGAGGAGGGAGGCGCGTCCTCGCACCGGGACGAGCGGGGCCGTTTAATGAAGTAAATGAACCGAGAGGTTTAATTGCGGCACTGCGGGTCGGGGCTTACTCAGCAGCAGCGGGGCAGGGGAGGGAGCGGCGCTCGGGTCCAGTGCGGTACCGAGAGGCTCCTGCGGCTCTCGGGCCTCTCCTGCCTGGTGGCAGCAGGGACCCCCCAGCCTTTAGGGATAGCGGTTGCTGCGGGGCTGAGGCTGCCGGCATCTCCTGCGTGTCCCACCCCACAAAACTGGGAGCCCGCCAGGGCTGACAATCCCGGTTTATCCCAGAGGCTCCAGCCCCGACAGCGCAGGTGGATGCTGGGGATGAAGGTGGGCGGAGGTGCCACCACCTCGCAGGGACCTGTCCTGCTGCTGATTGCCGCAGCTACGGAGCCTCCCCTGCGGCGATGAACAGCCCAGCACTGCTCGCCACAGCCTTGGGGACACCCTGTGTGGGGGTGTTCCAATCCCTGCTGCCGCAGCACAGAGAGATTTGAAGGAAGACTTATAAAATCGTGTAAAATAGCACCGCTGCCAGCCCCTGGGTCCGGGAAGTGCCCGGGCTGGGAGCTTTGCAGCAGCTCCTCGCTGGCTCTGCAGCGCAGGAGAACGCGGCTCTCGAGGGGCTCTGCGGGGCCGGGGGAGATGTGCGGGGGACATGTGCGGGGAGCGCCGTGTCCCTCGCTGACACCCCCTCCCCTCCCCTCCAGCAGCGGCAAACAAAGGCACCAGCAAGCTGAGGATGGGACACACCGGTGTGCAGGGAGCCGGGACACACCGGCAAGCTGAGGATGGGACACACCGGTGTGCAGGGAGCCGGCACACACCGGCAAGCTGGGGATGGAACACACCGACAAGCTGAGGATGGGACACACCGACAAGCTGAGGATGGGACACACCGGTGTGCAGGGCTGGCTTCGCGGCTGGCGAGTGAGGGAGCAGCGCCGGGGTAGGGATGGGACAGCCCCTCTTTTCTTTCCAGGGCAAGCTGGGGCCCTTTCTGTGCTTCCCCCTCCCTGTCCGTAGCCAGGAGGGCCCCCCAGCCCTGCCAGCCTGGGGAGAGGAGCTCAGGGACATGGCCAAGCAAGCGCCGGGGGTGCCTGTGCCTGGCCCCAGGCAGGCAGGGCGGAGCTGGCACGTTAAGCGGCTGGAGCAGCTCGGAGCGGGCACTGTCCCCCCACCCCGCCGAGCCCCGGGCTGAGGGACTGACACCCTGCGGTCCCATCTGCGTCGGGAGGATGGTCCTGCCCCGGTCCTGGAGCTGCAGGGACGGCGCCGGTCACAGCGCGATGTCCGGCGTCGCCTGCAGGCTCTGCCCCGCCGCCCGTTTCTTGGCGCTGCCGCGGGCCTTGTCCCCCCGCCGGTACGGGTTGTTCCGTAGATCTGCACCGGGGGAAGCGCAGGGGCAGCGTGAGCTTCACTGCCCACCCGGGATCACCCATCACAGAAATATGGAATGGTCTGGGTTGGAAGGACCCAGCCCATCCCGTGCCACCCCTGCCATGGGCAGGGACACCTTCCCTTGTCCCAGGTTGCTCCAAGCCCCATCCAGAGTGGCTTGGACACTTCCAGGGATGGGGCAGCCACAGCTTCTCTGGGCAGCCTTTGCCAGGGTTCCCCCTCACAGGAATGAATTTTTTCCGAACCTTCAACCTAAAACACTTCTTTGTTCGTTTAAAACCCTTGCCCCTTGTCCTGTCTCTGCCAGGGAGTCACTCCTCTGGGTACGAGGACACTCAGGAGGAGACAAGGGCCACACGCAACGACGGGAGGAGCAGCAGCTACCAACAATCACCCCGTGGGACCCCGACCCTCGGCTCTCAGAACCCAGCACGGCATCGGGGGCTGATCCCGGGTGCCCCCGGGGCTGGGGTTCAGCGTGGGGCAAAGCCGGCCGCACAACTGGAGAAAGCCCGGCGGGGAGGGGGGGAAGCCCGGCCGCCCCCGCCCGCCTGCGCCGGCCCCGCCGCCCCACGTTACCTACAGAGGGCTCTCCTCGTTGAAGCTGACGTCGCAGAAGAGCCGGGACGAGCGTTTGCCCGTCCGGGCCGTGAAAGGGACAGTTTTGAGAGCTGAGCAGAGCAATCCAGGGACAGCGAAGAGGAGCAGGAGGAGGAGAGAGGGGGAAGAAGCAGAAGAGGAGGAAGAGATATAAGACAGGGCAGGGAGCACTCGGCAACTTTGCCATGTGGGATGGGAAGGTGCTGCAGGTAGGTTTGGTCCCTGTGATGGGGCTTGGTGGCCCTCCAGCTCCTGTGACAGCCCCTGCAGCCCCCAGCACTGGGTCTTTGATGTGGGGACGACGCCTGGCTGCTCACCTGAAACCATCTCTCACCTGAAATTATATCCTCGATGGCCCCATCTTTGCCTTCATAGATAAGCGGTTCCTTCACCATCTGCCTCTTCTTCAGCTCAGCAATCATGTCCATCTGCTGCCTCCTGGCCTTCTGGACAGGCAGCTGGGGAGGGGACAGGGCAGTTGGGTGATGCGATCACACCCCAGAGGAGACGGGGAACCCTCACCTTCACCTCCAACTCTCCCTCCACAGGACCTGTTTAGTCCTTCCCCATCACTCAGCCTGCTCAGGGCTGTGGCTGGAACCCCACCAGGACACAGAAATGGGGGCACCTTCACCTCGGGCTGCTGCTCGCTGCCAGGGGAGCCGGATTCTGCCTCTTTGGACGCTGCCTCTTGTTTCTTCCACAGTTCAATGTCCTGCTCTGCTTTCTTGGAAGAGGGGCAGGAAGGGTGTGCTGAGCCAGGGCAGTCCAGGATTGCAGCCCCCTTCCTTCCCCCCAGCTCACCTCAACCCAGTTCCAACATCTCTGACCATCCCAAAGGCATTCCCCAGCCCCAGGGTCTCCTGGCCCCACAAGACTCAACTTTGCCTCTGACTTCTGCTGATTACTCCAAAGTGGGTCAGATGCCCCAAATCTCCTCCCAGCCCTCAGAAACAGAGAGCCCCATGCCCCCTCCTACCTTGTAGGCTCTGATGAAGCGCATGAACATGGGGAAGAAGGTGGTGGGGGGACAGGTCTTGGGGTTCTCCCCGAAATACTCCACAGCTGACTCATAGGCTTCCTGTGGGCAGAGACACGGGATCTGGGGGCTGGGGCTGGGCAGCAGCGTCCATCACCTTTCAGCCTCTCCCACCTCCACATCCTGCCCCATATCCCTCCTGCCTGTCCCACTGGAGCCACATCCCAAGCAGGAGCCTCTCCCATGGGGCAAAGGTGTGAGCAGAGGGCACCCCAGGGTGTCCCCACACAGGGGACTGCCCCCATGACCCCACACCACCCCAGCACCCACCTTGGCAGTTTTGCTGTCAGCCTGCAGCTTCTCCATCACCTCCGAGTTGACCTTGACGAAGTCCTTGAGCACGGGGCTGTCGTCCTGTCTCATGAACTCCCTGCGGGTCAGCTCCATGCCCTGCTGCAGGCTCCGCACGTCCTGCAGGACGCCGTCCAGGGACACTGTGGGACGTGAGCAGTGCAGGGTCAGGGCAGGCTCCGAGTGCCAGGGGCTGCCTCAACTCCCAGCCCTGGGCCCGGGGCACTACCTGTGCCTGCCTTGTCAAGGAAGTGCAGCTCGGTGTGGAAGCCGGTGAGCTCCGGGTACTTCTCCATGATCACCCGCACCAGGTAATGCAGCAGCGTCTGCTTGCGGTCTGTCGACTTCATCTCCAGGAGCTGGGGCAGGGCAGAGTCAGCCCCGACCCACAACCACCACCCCCTAACCCTGCCCGGGGCTGGCTCTGGTAGCCCTTTATCCCTGTGGCTGGGCCTGCCAGCCACATCTCTCCATCCCTCCAATCCCACAGCTGGATCTGCCTCCCTCCATTCCCACAGCTGGATCTGCATCCCTCCATTCCCACAGCTGGATCTGCATCCCTCCATCCCTCCATTCCCACAGCTGGATCTGCATCTCTCCACTCCCACAGCTGGATCTGCATCCCTCCATTCCCACAGCTGGATCTGCATCCCTGCATCCCTCCATCCCTCCACTCCCACAGCTGGATCTGCATCCCTCCATTCCCACAGCTGGATCTGCACCCCTCCACTCCCACAGCTGGATCTGCATCCCTCCATTACCACAGCTGGATCTGCATCCCTCCATTCCTATAGCTGATTCCCATCTTTCTCCATCCCCATGGCTGGGTCTGCATCGCTCTGTCCCCACAGCTGGTTCTTCATCCCTACATTCTCACATGTGACCCTCCTCCCTCTATCCCTGCAGCTTGTTCCTATCTTCCTTCATCCCATCTTTCCTTCCTCAAAGTCCTTGAATCCTTTAACCTCTCTGTATCAGGTCTCCATCCTTCTGACCCCATTCCTGAGTATCTCCATCTCTTTTCCTCCTCTCCTTGCCTCTTCATCCCTCCACCCTCACAGCTAAACCTCATGTCCCTCCATCCCTACTGCTGGTCCTTATATCCCTCCATCCCCACAGCAGGTTCCTGCATCCTTCCGTCTCTGCGGCTGGTCCCTGTGTCCCTCTGTCCCCAGGGCTGGTCCCTGGCAGTGGCAGTGCCCCGATCACCCCCACACCAGGCACCCCACGCCGACCCTACCGCGTCGAGGCTCTGCAGCCGGAAGCCGTAGGCAGCTCCCCGCTTGCTGCTGTTCATGTAGTTCCCGAAGGCCAGGACAATCTGCAGGGACACCACAGCTTGGGGACACCACGGCTTGGGGACACGGGGTCAGGAGGGCACAGTGCCTGCGGACACCCTGCCAGCACTCTGTGTGCACCCATCGGGGCCACCTCACCCCACAGCCCTCACCTCGAGGATGTGGCGCAGTTTGCTGGAGGACTTGAGGGACATGGAGGCGGCGATGATGGCGTTGAGTTGCTGTGGGAGGGAGGGAGGAAGGGAGGGAGGGAAGGAGGGAGGGAAGAGTGTGAGTGTCGCCGCAGGAGCCGTCCCCGCAGGAGCCGCCCCCGCCCCGCCCGTCCCGGCACACACCGGCATCAGCAGCTGGGCCGTGTCGCCGAAGCTGCCCAGGAAGATCATGACGTTCATGCGCTCGGCCAGGCGCGGGATCTTGCTGAAGCGGATCATGAACTGGTCCTCGTCCGAGAGCTCCTCTGGCGGCTGCTGGTCCCGCTCGAACTTCCCGATCAGGGTGCGCTCGTACTCGGTGGGCAGGAAGCGCAGCAGCAGCTCCAGGAAGTCGAGGCTCAGGGCTTGCTGGTCGTACCTGCGGGGAGGGGACACCCCTGGCACTGTCAGGCCCTGCCGCAGGTCCCGAAGTCCCCGTGTCACCCCCTGATGCTTCATCCCTCCACCCCACAACTGGTCATTCATCCCTCCACCCCCACAACTGGTTCCCTCCATCTCACTGTATCTGGTTCCCACATCTCTCCATCTCTGTCCCCCCATCCCTCCACCCCCACAGCTGCTTCCTGCATCACTCCATCTTTCTATATGTGGACCCTGCATCTCTCTATCTCTCCATATGGATCCCTCCATCCCTTTCTCTATCTTTGGTCCCCATATCCCTTCATCTCATATCTGGTTCCTGCATCCCTCCATCCCCACAACTGGTCTCTGCGTCCCTCTGTCTCTCTGTGTCTGGCCCCCACAGCTCTTTGTCTCACATCTCATTCCTGCATCTCTCCATCCCCACAGCTGGTGCCTGCATCCTTCCACGTCTCCACATCTGATCCCTCCTCCCTCCATCTCCCTGCCTCTAGTCCCTCCATCCCTCCATCCCTCTATCTCTCTGTATCCTGTCCCTGCATTCCCATACTGATTCCTGCATCACATTACACCCTCCACCATCCCAGCCCCTTGGCCCCACTGGGACCGACCTTACCCTGACCTTGCCCCAGCCCAGGGGGGAGCACTCACGTCTCGATGGCCGTGCAGATGTCCTGGACGCTGCGGCCGCCCTTGCGCAGGGTGATGGCCAAGTTCTTGGCCCGGTTGGACTCCATGAGGGTCACCTTGCTGGGGGCCTTCTGAGTGGTCTTGGCCTTGAGGGCACTGATGTCCAGGGCAGGGCCCTGTGCCTTGGTCTTGAACTGCTCCTCAAAGTCACTCATGTCCAGCTCCTGCGGAGACACAGGGCTGTGGGCACGGTAGGGAGGTGGCACGGGACATCTGGGGTGAGGACGGGGCCAGAGGACCGGGATAAAGGTGAGAGGAGTGAGGATCAAGGTGAAGCAAGGGGACAAGGATGGAACAAGGGGACAAGTACAGGGACAGGCAAGGGGACAGGGAGGGGTAAGGAGGGGGTGAGGGGACCAGAGGATGGAGATGAGGAAGAAAGAAAAGGACAGGATGCGAGGATGCGGATGGAGCAGAGGGACAAGGACAGGGAGAGAGGAGGAGCACGCCTGATCCTATGTCCCTCTCCATGGTGCTAAGGAGCTTTCCTGACCTCCAGCTCCTCCTGCAGCCCTGTGACACCGCAGGTGGGTGCAGGGTGGGCACGAGGCAACTTCAGCATGGCCTGGGGCACGGACCCCCCCAGGCCCCCTGTGCCCCTTGTCCCCGAGTGCTCACCTGCAGCACCTTCTCATCGTTGATCTCGGTGAAGACGGTGCCGTCGATCTGGCTCGGCTTCAGGGCCACCCAGTTGAAGACAGGCATGCGGAACTTGGTCTGGATCGGCTTCTTCCCCTTCACTGCGGGGTCACAGGGAGGGGGGGCATGTCACAGGGCGGGGGGTCCCAAACCCACTCCAGGGTGCCCCCAGGCCCCTCCCAGGGAACATCCCCACCGTGCCTCAGCCACACTCACCTGAACCGTTG
>VZTZ01038733.1:3699-16282 GCA_013400955.1 Drymodes brunneopygia | reverse complement strand
GTATTTATTTTTATTTATTTATTTATTTATATTTATTTTTATTTAATTTTATATTTTTATTATATTTCATATATCTATTATTTTATTTACTCTTTGATTTCTCAGTATTTCTTATTTTATTTTAACTGATTGTCCTTGAATTTCTTACCTTATTAATTTTATTTATTTATTTACTTTAAAATGTCATTTTATTGCATCATTCGTTTTTTTACAGGCAGTGGGAGCAGGAAGGGCACTCGGGAGGTGCTGGGCTCCCTCTCCAACCTCAGCCAGCCCAGGAGGGAGCGCTGAGCCTGAGCAAACTCATCACACCCTGGGCAGGGGACCTGTGGCAGGGCCTGGGGGCTCCCTGGGTGGGGACCCACAGCGGGGGCCAAATCCCAACAGTTCGGGACGCTCCTGCTGTGCCAGGCCGGGATAAATCCGGATGGGCCGAACCCCCTCGGCCAAGGATGGCACGGCTGGGGCTCCCAGGGACAGGGGACAGAGCTGGGCTGGCACCCACAGTGTCCCCCGGCTGTCCCAGAGGGGCCCCCACAGAGCACCCTGGGCACAGGGATCGGGATGTGGCACCGGGGTCACCCCACGGACACGAGTCCTGCCCGCACGGAGCGCCCTGGGCACACCCCGGGACCCTGCTGGGACCGTGGGTCAGAGCCCTGCCAGGACAGGAGGGCACTGCACACAGCGGCTCCGCTGGGGTTCAGTGGGGTTCGGGGAGAGACACCGAGATTGGGTGAGGTTCAGTGAGATTCGGTGAGATTTGGTGAGATTCACCAAAATTCGGTGAGGTTCAGTGAGATTCGGTGAGATTTGGTGAGATTCACCAAAATTCAGTGAGATTCGGTGAGATTCACCGAAATTCAGTGAGGTTCAGTGAGATTTGGCGAGATTCACTGAAATTCGGTGAGATTTGATGAGATTTGGTGCTATTTAGTGAGATTCGCTGAGATCCACCAAGATTGGGTAAGACTTGGTGAGATTCACTGAGTTTTGGTGAAGTTTACTAAAACCCCAGACTGGAGATGTGCTGAGGGATGGGGACAGATCCAGAGGGGATCCCGGCAGCCCCAGGACCTGCCGTGGTCCGAACCCCCTGCCCAGCCCCAGGCCAGGCACCAGCACTGCCACATCCGTCCGGCTCCGCGGCACCTCCAGTCCGGCAGGACCTGCCAGGTGTCACCAGGTGTCACCCACGGCACCGCAGGGACCGGGGGAACGCGCCGGGCCTGTTCTGCCAACCTCCCCCGCCCTCTGCAAACCCCAAATTCCGGGCGGGGGACACGGGAGGACAGCAGGCACCGACTCCCCTGGAGCGACGTTGTGTCCATCCCATCATCCCTGGAGATTTGGGAGGTGAGAGAGGACTCATAGACAGCTCAGCAGTGCCAAAATTGGGGCCACCCATATTTGGGGTTGTTCTGATGTTCCAAGTCTCCATTGTGCAGTCGAAATCTCTCTCGTTCAATATTTCAGCTTCTCAATAAATATTTTACATTTCATTTCCCGATCCACGTTTTTAAGGGAAGGCATTGCAGTCCTCTGTGGGGACAGGGACAGCCATCCTGATGAGGTCCCAGAGGTGTGTCCCGGGGGAATATTGTCCCCTGGACCTTGTGTATGACTGGGCCTTCCATCCCTACACTGGGGCCGGGCTCTGCTCTGGGACAGGGAACTGTGGGGACTCCAAGGTCTGGGACCTCCATGAGCACCTTGGAATCAAAGCGTGCTTTGGTTTGGAATGGCCTTAAACAGCACCCAGTGCCAGCCCCTGCCATGGGCAGGGACACCTCCCACTAGACCAGGGTGCTCCAAGCTCCGTCCTTGGACACCTCCAGGGATGGGGTGGCCACAGCTTCCCTGGGCAGCCGGTCTGGGATGGAACCCGAGAGCTCTCGGAGCATCCAGGCAACACCTCCCTGACCTCGGCTGGAAAAGGGTGCGAGGACCTGTGCCCGGGGGCGGGCTGAGGCTCTGGAGCCCCAGCAGAAGCAGCTCCAGGCCGACAGTACCATCTCCTGGCCGCGGGGAGGGCTGCGAGCCGGGGGGGAGGGCTGGGAAAGCCACGTGTGACACGGGCCGTGTGCGGGGAGGGACGGGGCTCCAGCGCCCTTTGCAGAGGGAGATGTTCCACGAGGGGCTCGCATTGTGCTCATTCCCACGGGCGTGGAACCGAGCTGGAAACAGGGAGCCCAGGCTGGAGTTTGGGCTGCTGGGGGTGGTGGTGCAGCTTGGACAGGGCAGTCCTTGCAGCAGTGACATCGGGAGGATGAGCTGGAGGAGCATCCTGCCCACCCCTCATGCCAGCCCCAGGCACTGGGATGTCTCTGGAGATGGGAGACCTCCCAGACTGCCCGTGGCTGGCAAGGGGGACTTCATTGCTCTCATCTGCTCTTCTCCTGAGTGCTGCACCTTGGGTGATGGATCTTGAGCTCCTGTGACCTCAAAGAGCCTCCTGACCCCTCAGAACCTGGCTGGGACCTTTGGGAAGTGAGGACACCCCACTGGATGTCCTCTTCACCTGGGGAACTTTGCTGGGAGGTGAGTCCATCCCAGCTCAGGTGTTCCTGATGTTCCTTCAGCTTCTCCCTCCATCGAGCCACCCTCACCTCTGGCTTGTCCACATGGACAGGGATGTGGCCCCTTGCAGCACATCCTTGTCACCACCCTGTCCTCGTACTCCCGTTTCTGCTCTCCTCTCACCGCTTTCCTGGCGTTTGGTACATGAGGGTGTTCACCTGACAACTCCACTTAGCCCAGGGCTGGTCTCTTCTTGTGATAAAAGTCCTTAAAAGCCATTCTAGAAACAACATGTTCAAATAATCACCTTCATTATGTGCCCAGGGCTGCATTTTTTACATTGAGGGTGATTTCAGACACTTAAGTTTGTTTTCTTAATTAATTTCAATTCCCTGGAAAATACTGAAGCAGGAATGGATTTTTTTCCCCTGAAATTGCAGGTCAACAAAAAAAATTCCTATTTCTTGATGTTAGAGCTACCCAGGCAATATTCCCTCATCCAAACAAGCATTCCCAGATTTAGGTTGGGCAAGCCGATGTTATCTGACCCCCTGGCACTGAAAACAAAGCTCCAGAAACCTGAGGGTATTTGGACAGGTGACCCCACCTCACATTCCTCAAAGAGCTGGACCTGGGGGCACCTGAAACACCTGAGATAAGACACCTGAGATAAGGTGGGAACCACTTCTCAAGATTCCCCAGGGGACATCACCCATCCTTTCTGCCCCCATAGAGGATTCCTGAGGATTTGAGGACACACTCTGGAGTTGTGTGGCTGAAGTGAAGGTCAGCCCAAGAGTCTGTCTTGATGCAAGGACAAGATCTTAATTCCTCTGCCTCTGAGATCCTGAGATTAGAATTCTATTTTCAGCACTGCTGAATTTCTCGGTGGCTGTAATGAGTTCCAGGTATAATTCACTCTCCATTCCTTCCTGAATTGCAAAATTTAATGTGTTAAATAAGCCATGGCAAGCAGTGGAAGGAGAAGGAACACGTGTCTTCTGTCAGTAAATAAGCTTCTTCTGTAGGTAAATCAGATTTTTTATAGTATAAATATAGGTTAAGAGAGAAAAAGTTCATGCCTGGAGTTCTGGGACTTGGATTTTCAGGGCCACGAGGAGTTTGGAAAACAGAGGAAGATAAACATCGTTTCCAACCAGAAATATTTTGGTAATGTCACATGGTAAATAGCTCATCAAGGGATTGATTATACGCAACTTGGTGTTTGCTTTTCATCTGCAGCTTGAGCACATTCAGCGCCGTTCCCAAGGGATGGGTTTGGAATCTGTGCAACGAGGAAAACATGGAATAGATAGCGGGTAAAAACTGGGATGTGATGTGTGGGAAAGGGGTTCCTCAGCCTCCCTCTGATACTCGGAGATGGGAAACGCAGTGGGCAGAATATGGAATATTTTTGTTTGTTTTTTTGTTTCTAAGGAGTTTCTCCTCCAGCTCGGAGCAGGGAATCCGCGGCTCCTGCTGCAAACATGGGAGGAAGAGGAAGCAGGTGAGTTCTGTCAGGATGTCCCTCACAGCTGCTGGAGAGCCAGGGCTGGACCCTGCAAGGAATCACGGAATCATTCAGGTTGGAAAAGCCCTCTGAGATCGAGTCCAGCACCACTGAGGCCACCACTGACCTGTGTCCCCAAGTACCACATCCACAGGGCTTTTAAACCCCTCCAGGGATAGGGGCTCCACCTCTGCCCGGGGCAGCTGTGCCAGGGCTGGACACCCCTTTTAGTGAAGAAATTTTCCCTAATATCCAATCTAAACCTCCCCTGGCCCAGCCTGAGGCCGTTCCCTCTCCTCCTTTCCCTGTTCCCTGGGAGCAGAGCCCGACCCCCCCTGAGCCCCCTCCTGTCAGGGACTTGTGCAGAGCCACAAGGTCCCTCCTGAGCCTCCTTTGCTCCAGGGAATGTTGGGGACTTCCAAAAGGGCTCCCCATTCTCCAGCAGCAGGTCCATACACAGGTTTCCAAATAAAGTTCCTTAAATTTCATTGTCCATTTCCAACAAGAGATAAAACCACCGAGCCCCGGGCAGGACATGTGACAATCTGCCACCCCTGGCACCCTCCTGCTTCCCGTGGTCACAGGGACTCATCAGCCCTACACATTATTAACAGGAACAGGCTTTTACCACAAAAATTCAAGTCAGGCCTGGGTGCTGATAAAGCCCTGGCAGCTGGAGAGTCTGTCCCACAACGAGGGGACAGGGAGGTGACACATCCCTCCCCATCAGCCCAAGAGAAGAGCAGAGGAGAGACCCAGTGGCCTCAGCCAAGGGGTCCTGGGGCTGCTTTACCATCTCTGGAGGCTGCAGAATGCCAAATCCTGCCGTGGATGCTCCTGCTGTGATGGTCCCCAGCTTCCACAGGGTTCAGCAAAGCGTCCAGAACAGATTTATCATCACTGCCCCAGCAGCAGCTCCCAGGGCTGGTGTCCCTTTCATTTGTGCCCCGAGAGTGGCCCCCAGGCAGAGCTCTCAGACCTGTCCCCCCCACACAGTGGGTGGATTCGGTTCTGTTTAAGATAAAGAACAGTTTCCTCCTCCTCCCCCGGCTCCAGGAAGAGGAGGAGGAAGGGTTGGAGCCGGGCGTTATTTGGCAGGGCTGGAGCCTGGCGCTGGGCACGGGGCAGCTCCGGGAGCCCTCTGGCAGCGGCAGGCGCTGGAGGAGAGCAGGCCCAGGCCAGCTTCAGCAGCAGGAGGATTTTCATGGAACCACACCGTGGTTAATGCTGCAAGGAGCCTCTGGAGGGCACCTGGTTCCCATCTCTACTCCAGCAGGGGCCCCGAGACTGTCCCTGGGCAGGTTTTTAATATCTGCAAGGATGGAGAGCAAACAACCTCCCTGGGCAACCCGTGCCAGTGCTCCAGCAGCAGCAAAAAAGGGTTTTCCTGAGGTTCAGATGGTGTTTCAGGTGGTGCCCATGGACTTTGGGCACTGCTGAGAAGAGCCTGGTTCCATCCTGCCTTCAGGTCTGGATGTGCAGTGATGAGAGACCTCGGAGCCTTCTCTTCCCTAAACAATCCCAGCTCTTCCAGACATCCCTCATGGGTCAGGGGCTCCAGTTTTTCCCTCATCCTTCATCCACCTGTCCCCTGTGTGTCCATGTCACTGTTGTGGGGCCTTCAGAACACAGCACAGTCCTCCAGGGCTGGCCTCACTGAATTTGGGAACGATCCCTCCCTCATCCTGCAGCCCAGGGTCCCATTCACCACCTTTTACCAAGGCCACACTGATGGTTCATGGTCACCCCAGTGTCCAGCAGGAGCCCCAGCCCTCCGTCTCAGCTGGGTGTCCCCCAGCACATCCTGGTGCCTGGGGTTGTTCTTCCCCAGGGCTCCCAAACACCAAATTCTGCCTCCTCAGGCCGAGGCTGGAGATCCCACAGCAGTTTCCAGCCCTGCTGGTACCAGAGTTGGCCCAGAAATGGAGAGAACAGAGACCTCAGGGCTCAGCCTGGCTCCTGTGAGCTCAGGACACGATGCCAACCCCCCTGAGGAGGAGGGAATGCCCTTCTGAGCAAGGAACACCCATGGCTGCTGTGCCCAGGGCCAGCATCACTCCTGGACAGGACAAGGCTGGTGGCCCAGGTGGGGCACAGCCTGATCCCAGCTCCCAAAGGGTGGGCACAGCTTGAGCAGCTCTTTCCCACCTCTCCCAGTGAGTCTGGGGAGGAAAGGACCAGCACAGAGAGTGCAGAGATTGTCAGTGCTTTATTGGTGGCAGGTGCACAGCTTCCTTGCAGGGACAGGGACACCATGGGAGCCCAGAGCTCACCCACGGGGGTGTCTGGGGCTGCCCCAGGTCACTGGGAGCTGCTGGAGGGGGCACCATCCCCTTCTCTAGGTGGTGCACGATGGGGGTGCCAGGGCCACGCTGTCACTGCCCTGGGGCTGCAATGCTGCCACCATCCTCCTCCTCCTCCTCCTCCCCCCGGTCTGCCAGCAGCTCCGAGGGGCTGGGACCTCGTTGGGGCAGAGCCCCAGAGGGCTCTTCCTTCTCTGGGCTGCAGCCCAGACCTGCAGGAGATGGGCAGAGGGAATGGTGAGGAGCTGGCTGGGCTGGAGGCACCCGTGGGGATCAGCTCTGGCTCACACAGGGTGGGATGAGCCCGGCCAGGGCTGCGTCAGACACTGCCCCACACGGTGGGGGATGGACAGAACCTTGGGCCCTGGAGCAGAAATCCACTGTGGGGACAGGCCTGGGGGTTTAGAGGCACCCAGGGTGGAGCAAAAGGAGGGAGAAGCCACCCAGGAGCACAAGGTGGAGATGGCAAAGCAGAGAGAATGGGCTGGGGGGGCACTGGAAATGGTGCCTCAGGGGCCATCACCTTTCTCATCCTGAGCCTCTGATGCCTTCCCCTCCAGGCTCTGGGACAGCAGGGTCAGCCTCTTGAGAGCCAGCAGGGCCTTCCCTGTTTTCTGGAGGGAAGAGAACGAGCACTGAGCCCTTCAGCCATCCCCATCCCCGTGTCCCCATCGCCCCACGCAGTACCTGCCACTTCCGACGCGCCAGGAACTGCCTGATCCTCTCCTTGGACAGCACCTTGGGGCTGCTGGGCTGGGGCTGCTGCAGCCAGGGGTGCAGCAGAGCCTCTGCACTGGGGAGCCGCCGGCTGGGGCACACAGAGGGGGTCACAGCGGGGCTGCTCCACCCTCAGACCCTCATCTGGAGTGGCCCCTCCACCAAACAGGCAGAGATTTCCCCTCCCCACCCCCTCAGCACCCCAAAACCCAGCTGAGCTCCAGCTCAGCACCCCACAGCCACCCCCAGGCCCTACCGGGGGTCCTTCTGCAGCAGTTGGCTGATGAAGTCCTTGGCTTGCTGGGAGATCTCCGAGAAGGTTTCCTCCTCAAAGTCCCACTGGGCAGCTGTGACATTGCTCAGTGTCTCCATGTCAGTGTCCCCCTGGAAGGGGGACTCCCCACTCAGCCTGGAGAGGTGACCCCAGGACATCAGTGACAGCTCAGCCCCCTCCAGCCCAGCCTGCCCTGCCCAGGAGGGCACTCACAGGATGTAGCAGATGACACCAACACTCCACATGTCTGTGGAGAAGCTCACAGGCTCAAAGGCGACCACTTCTGGAGCCATGAACTCGGGGGTGCCGTGCAGCACCTTCACAGGCGTGTCTGGAGCTGCAGAGAGGAAGCAGGAGGCCAGTTGGGATCTCCCTGGGACAGGTGGCTGGTCCAGACCTCCTTGGGACAGAGGACACACCAACACATCCCAGGTGGACGAGCCCCTGTGCCCAGGTGGAGCTGCTGCCCTCCAAGGCCCACTGCAGGTCTTGGTGCTCTCCTGTGCAGGCACCCACAGGCACAGGGGCCTCGGGTGTCTCCACCTCAGCACCAGGGCTGGGGACACCCAGGCTTTCCCCAGAACATTGTGTGGTCATCAGGAAGGGCCCTGGTTTGGTGTCCCAGGCAGGAGGACACCAAGCTCCTCACTGGTGTGCCAGGCCTGATCCTGTCCCTGGGACAGTGGCAGTCCCTGCCCTGCACCTCCAGGAGCCCCTTCCTGCTCACCCAGCTTCCGTGCCAGGCCAAAGTCGATGATCTTGATCCAGTGGCTGCCGGGGCTGACGCAGACGATGTTCTCGGGTTTGAGGTCGAGGTGGACGATGGCCTGGCCGTGCATGAAGCGCAGCCCCTCCAGGATCTGCTGCACGTACTGGGCACTGCTGGGCTCCGTGTGCTCAAAGTCATCGTCCACAATGCGCTCAAAGAGCTCCCCACCTGCCACGCTGGGGACAACGTGGTGCTGGGGACCCTCTGGGGTCTCACCAGCCCCAAGGAAGGGCAGTCCCACCAGAGAACCCAGACTAAGTGCTCTGGGAGCATCTCCCCACCCTCATCTCCAGGGGCTGTGGGTTCCCCATCCATCCCAGCACCCCGTGGTACAGGGACCCCTCCTTACCTGCCACACTGGGGACAACAAGGTGCTGGAGACCCTTTGGGATCTACCAGCTCCCAGGAGGGAAGTCCCACCAGAGAATCCAGACTCAGCGCTCTGGGAGGATCTCACCACTCCAGAGTGTCCAGGTTCCCCATCCATCCCACACCCCTCAGCACAGGGACCCCTCCCCACCTTCAGTGCTCCCCCTGGCAGAGCCCAGCACTGTCCCAGCACCCCCAAACCCGCCTGCCCCCCCACTCACTACTCCATCACCATCACCAGCTCGGCGGGGCCCTGGAAGGCATCGAGGCACTGCACGAGGCGTGGGTGGTGCAGGAGGTTCATCAGCTCCACCTCAGCCCGAGCCGCCTGCTTCTCCTTTGCCGTGCGTGTCCGGAAATATTTCCCAGCCCGGATTTTGCCAGTGGCCTTTTCCTGCAGCCTGTACACTGTCCCGAATTTCCCCCTGGGACAGAGTGAGGACGAGGGATGGAGGAACCACCACCACCTGCCTGCATCCCACCAGGGCTGCACAGGGACAGCCACAGACCATCCCCAGGTAGTGGGGACAGGGGACCCTCACTTACTCCCCCAGCTTCTCCAGCTGTGTGTACACATCTGAAACCTTGTCCTGGCTGTTGATGACCACGTCACGGTGTTCAAAGGTCTCCTCAGCTCCTGGGGATGGATTAAGGTGGGCTATGCAGGGATCCCCCACGCTTTGGGGACCAGGAGCTTGTCTTCTCCTCCAGGGCTAATTTCTGTGTCCCCCTGCTCCTTTTGGGACCAACGACCCTCCCCACACCTGGGGAGAACATGGGGACAGGAGCTCCTGGAGCATCCCAGCACCCTGCAAATCAGATCTGGGGGAAAAGGTGCTTTTAGGATCAAAAATCCAAGAGAAATGAGGCCAGGATGGGATGGAGATTGGTGCTGGTAGGGGGGAGGATGGGGGTCACACCAGTGCTGGGGTCCCCCTGGGGACAGACTGAGGGCTCTGCTGTACCTCCTGCCTGGGACATGGTGCTGCCACCGGCTCCTCACAGGGTGCTGGCACAGTCGGGACAGGTGCTGGATGTGTCCCCAGGCTGGGACAGGCAATGGCCACGTCTCTGCTCCAGCTGCTCCCTGGGGCTCTGCACCTTCTCCCTGCCACGGGAGGCCACCAGCATCACCCCACCCACACACCCCATCCCCCCTGAGGGGTCCCTCTTGATGGGCCCAAAGGGACCAAGCCAGCTTTTAAACAAGGCCTCTTTTCGGACGGGGACAGTCCCTTCCCAGGAGCTCCTCAGGCTCCGAGCCGATGTTTTTCCCGTGCACTGCCTTACATCAGCCAGGAAATCCCCAGGAAAACCGCACTTCTAGGGCAAAGGAGCTGTTTCCTTACACATCCCCTCCACTCTCTGTCCCCAGAAAGGTTGGGAGGACAGGACAAGGACACCCAAGGGTGCCAGGCAGCAGCACCCAAGCCCCAACCCAAGAGCCACAGCACTGACCTGTCACTGTCCAGCCTCTCCTGTCCCAGGCCACCTGCAGGTCCCTGACCTTTCCCAGTCACTGCAGAGCCACCAGGGAGCTGGGGAGAGAGGGAAGGGGTGATGCTGGAGGCCGAGGACAACTGGGACCACACATATGGGGATGTCTCGGGGTGCAGCTGGGAGCATCCCTCCCACTCTGGCACTGGGAACAGCCCTGACTCTCCCCTCCCTTTCCTTCCCAGCAGAGCGCTTCCGGACCTGGGGGATAAACAACCCCCACCACCAGTGAGCTGTCCCCAGATCATGCCCCAACACCCCCAGCATCCTGCCTGGCACTGTGCAGGGTCACAGGTTGAGGTCACAGGGTCACAACACGGAGGGATTAGTCAGAGGAATCCCGGGAGTGGGGGCTGCAGAGACCTGACACACCTCAATACATGGCAGAGACCCCTGCTCTGCCCTCCCAGCCCCTATGCAGAGTCTGGAGCCTCTCAGGGGTTAAATCAACCCAGCCCCGGCCAACCCCCGCCTCCATCCCACCCATGGGTGGGTTCCTGCTGAGGGGTTGAGCACCCACACCTGCCCCCCGTCCCTGCTCCACCTGCAGCCAATATCCCAGCGGAGCCAGCGCTCTCCCCAGCACAAGCCCTGGCTCCGGCTTCCCGGGAGAGCTCGGCTCCGGCTTCAGGGAAGTGGGGCTGAAGGTGAATAGCGAGTTGCAAAACTCCCCTGGGCCTCTAAACCAAGTGGTTTGGAGGAAAAATGTGTTTCCCAGCCTTTATCCCCCTAAAGCAGGAGCGTGCAGCCGTTCTGGCGCCCGGTGCTGCCACTTGCGCAGTTTGCCCAGATTTGACATGGGAAGAACGCTGTGATTTCCTCCCGGAGTTGACTCCAGACCCAGGGATCAGGCAGTGGCACCACTCAGGGACCCGAAATCCCTGGGGAGCCCGGTGGCACAGCAGCCGGAGCAGAGGGGGTGTCACCTGGGGTTACCTGCTGTCCGGAGCCAGGTCTCAGCGAGATTTGGGGCCGTGCCAGAGCCGCCCCACGCGTCCCGGTGCCGCTCCCAGGCTCGGCACAAAGTCCACGGTCTCCGGCAGGGAGTAGGGGACAAATGTCCCCAGGGCAATGGCGGGGTCACCACGACCTCGCCGTGCCTTTGTCACTGCGCCTTTGCCAGCGGCGGGGCAGAGCCGGGCCGGGGGTGCCGCGGGCAGGGGTCCCCCCCCGGCTCCCGGGGCTCAGGGATGTGCGGATGCTCCGGGCTCGGCGGTGCCGCCAGCGCCCGGCTCGACCCCGCTGGGATATCGACTGCCGGGGACAGGATAGGACACGGGGTGGCCTGGCTGGGGACAGGCAGCTGCAGCACGGCTGGATGCATCCCGCCTGCCCGGAGAGCGGCGATGGACACCCAGCACCTGCCCGCGGCTCCGGGGCCGCTCGGTCCCTCTCCGGGGCAGGAGGAGGCCGGCGGGCGGTGCTGGGCTGCTCCGGGCTCACGGAGAGAGGAGAGCCCAGGAATGCGAGGGATACCGGCAGCNCACCCCGACCCCCCGTGCAGCCCCCCCACACTTTGGGCTGAGTCAGGACCCTCTGTGCAGATTCAGCTGCCTCTGCTTTTCTGTAGGTCCTACAATAAACGGTGTCACGGCAGGGCTCAGCTGTGGACCCTGGTGCTGGGTGACAGCAGGGGGGGGACAGGGTCACCTCAGTGGGTCCTGGGTGTCTGTCTGTCCTTGATCCCATTGTGCCTGAGGGAAGGGCTCAATGACCTCGGGGGGACACGGCCCCTGCTGCCTGTTCTCCCGGGGGCACATCACCCAGGGGGGACACAGTCCCTGCCCCCCATTTCCCCAGGCCAGATATGTGGGGTGACACGGGTGACATGGGGACATGGAGGACACTGAGGACTTGGGAGGCACAGGGAACACAGGGGCACCTGGAGCACATGGGGCACACAAAGGACATGAGGACACAGGGGACACCATGGACATGAGGACACAGGAGGGGACTCAGAGGCCTTGGGGGAACCNCGAGGGATCCCGGCAGCCACTTGATGTCAGTGTTGGCCCGGTGGCAGCGGAAAAAAGAGCAGGAAAAGGCCGGGAGGGGACAAAGATTTGGGGTCTGGGGGATCTGTGGAGGGCTGGCAGCACCCGCGTTCCTGCGGGATGTGCCGGGATCGAGCACCTGGCTGGGCGGTGAATCCCTCGGGAGCCGCATTCCCTCTGGACGGAGCATCACATCCNAGGAGGGGGGGGGGATGCAGAAGACATGCAGGGGACAGGGGACACTGGAGGAACACAGGGGACACAGAGGACATGGGGGCACACGGGGGGACTCCAGAGACAGAGGGACACCAGGGATGGGGGCACCAAGGGCACCACGGGTGGAGGCACCTGGAAGNCGTGGCCCATCCGAAATGTCCAGCGGTGCCTTCCCCACCACGGACACCCTCTCCTTGTGCCTTATAAAATTAATGAATTAATCTAATTAATTCATTAATCATTAGTAGTCACACGCAGGCAACCATGTGTTCCTGCTTTGGGAATCAAGGTGTCCCCATCTGCCCGGGGATCCTTCGGCACGGCCAGGATGGGATTTCCAGGTGACTCCCCCGATCCCAAACCCACTCGTGCTGCCCATGGGGTGCCCCCCAGACCCCCCGGTCCACCCCGACC
>VZTZ01038731.1:59877-72940 GCA_013400955.1 Drymodes brunneopygia | reverse complement strand
GTCCCCAAACTCTTTGTGATGCCCTTGGAAAAGCAGCGAGCAGAGAGGATTTTCCTAAATTCAGGAACTTCCCAAAAGGGCAGCAGGGCCCTGGTGTTGGACCAGCCCGGTCTGGGGTGGAATCCTGCCCAAAACTGGGAGCCAGAATATCCTTTAAAGAGTAAAAAAAGTCACCCTGGGCTAAGTTTATTTTTCTGGTCCCATTGCCCCATTGGAATTGAAAAAAAACCCCTCAAATATCAAAATATTAAAGAAAAAAAAGGGGAATAACAGAGCTGGAACACGAACATAAAAACACAAACACTGAATTTGTGTGCAGGTGTCACCTCCTGGCAGAATTTGGGTTGGTTTGTTGGCTGAGCAGAGTCATTACTTGGAAAAAGGCATTTTTTTCCACATTTCCTCACTCCCATCCCATCTGTGCCTGGAGCGTGGATATTTTTCCTATGGATCAAATTACTGGGGAAAAAAAAGAACATGAAAAGCAGGGCTGGATAAGTGGATTTTCCTGTGCCTGAAAAATTGTTCAGGTGAGGTCTTCACAGCAGTCCAGCTCAGCTTTTGGGTTTGGATCTTGGGAACACTCCAGGTTTGGATTTGGGAGAGGAGAGAGAGGGAATCTTCAGTTCTTTTGGATTTGGTTCTTCCTCATCTCAAGTTTTGATGCCAATGATGAGCAGAGTTGAGCCAGATCCTGTAATCTCAGTATCAGACCAAGACTAGGCCGTGGATCCAGTCTGGGGATTATCTGGGATGGGAATCACAGAATTCCAGAGTCACTGAGGCTGGAAAAGCCTTCCAGGGTCATCAAGTCCAATCCGTGCCCCATCCCCACCTTGGCACCAGCCCAGAGCTCGGAGTGCCACTGATGAGCAGAGCTGAGTCAGGTCCTGTAAGCTCCATATCAGACCAAGACCAGGCCATGGATCCAGTTTGGGGATTCTCTGGGATGGGAATCACAGAATTCCAGAGTCACTGAGGTTGGAAAAGCCCTCCAGGATCATCAAGTCCAATCTGTGCCACCTTGTCACCAGCCCAGAGCTCTGAGTGTCACATCCTTCCTTGGACACCTCCAGGGATGGACACTCCAAACCTCCCAAGCCCAAAGCTGCTCACAGACCCTGCTGAAATTTTCTATTTTTTGAGATTTTGATGAAAATTCAACCTGCAAGAAACAAAATAATGAACAGCCCTGGAAAAATACCCAACACAAGCCGCACGTTTTGTCCCCGTTTCCCCTGTGAGAGATCACCATGACCAACAATCCTCATTTTATATCATTGGCTCTCTAATTTTGTGACCTCAGTTGGTCTGAATTGGAGTTCTAAACATGTTTTCAGGGCTGCAAAAAACCCTAGAGCATGAGGCAGGCCTTGAGGGGAAAACATTCCCACTATTTCTGCTCTTGGAGATCAGGGCAAAGATACCGGGATGGATCAGAGAGAGAAAATGATGGCTGAAGGTGTCATATCCACCTTCCTAGGGCGAAATACACCTTCCTGGTGCTAAATCCACCTTTCTGGTGCTAAATCCATCTTCCTGGTGCTGTATCCCCCTTCCTGTGCCTGTTTCTGGCTAATTTATACCCCTGTGGTCATAAAAACAGCCTTGGTTGCACAACTCTGGAAAAAAGATTGTGGAGGAACAGCCAGATCTTTATATCTGTATTTTATCTCTTCCTGAGGTCGAGGCTGGGAGTCTTAGTGATTAAAAATAGATCAAAACCTGATGGAAATGTTCCTAAATTTTGGATTTGGGTCACTCAAAAGGGAAAACAGGTGAAAGGTCTGGCTGCAGCTCTGAGCTTCCTCTGGTTTGGGTCTGTTTGGGTTCTGGGTTTGGTCCATCTCAATAAACACAGCTGACAAGCAGAACCTGCTCAATTCATCACCACCCGAAAATGGGATAAAGAAAAGAGCAGAACTTTTTCTATTTGTTCAGAGGGTGCAGGTCTGAGAGGAAGGAGAATAAAACACCTGCAAGGGTGACTTTAAAAATAACAGGAGCTTCATCATCTGCCTTTTATCCAGCCCCAAATGTGACCCAGACTGGGGAGAACACGAGGCTGTGTCAGAGTTCCTATGAGCTCACGACGCTCTGTGCAATCTGAATTACATGTGAAATTGTTTTGCAGTGACCTAGGAAAGGCTCAGCCTCCAGCAGCTCTCTGGGGACTCTTTCAAAGTGTCTAATTAGGATAATTTCCCTTGCACTGGGCAGGGCAGGGCTTCTAAAAGCAGTTCAGAGGCACAAGGGTGAGCAGCCAGACCCTGCTCTGGAGCTCGGGGCTGGATTTTGAGTTTTATTGCCCATCCTGGAGGTCCTGGCAGTGGTGGAGTCACCAAACTCTGCTCCCTGTGGCTGCAGACTCCTCTGGAGCTCTCCCAGTCCGTGCAGGATCAGCTGGAATGGCTGGGAAGGGTTTGCAGGAATCACAAGGCAGGGAATTCAGGGCTGGAAAGCTGCTCTCCAAAATTCAGGCAGCTGGAGCAGAGGGGCCCTTCCAGGCTGTAAGGACAGAGAAACCCTTCCCACTGGAAAATTGGGAACACAGGGATTCTCCAAGTCCAGGACAGCTTTTCCTGATTCACTCATCAGTTTTCTTTCAATAATTGGGCATCACCAAGAGTTTCTCCCTGCAATCCCATCACCTTCATCCATTAATTTTTATAATTGTAGCATGAGGAAGAATCAAGTTTGTACACAATTCCCAACAGCAGAGATCCAGGTTTTTGTGGGATTTCAACAATTTTGTGAATGGCTTTCCCCCAACATCTTTTCCCTTCATTTCACTTCTTTAAGTGCAAACTCCCGTATTATTTTCCTAACAAATCAGGATGATCTCCATTCTCCTTTCCTTCACATTCACATGGATATTCTTCATTGGCCCACAGCAAGGAGTTTGCTGAGCCACACTGAGCCTCTCCCCTCTCCCTCTCTGGGAGTATTTGTCTTTACCTCCTCACAGGGAGGATCTGCAGCCTTGGAAGAGAGATATAAACACACACAGATCCCTTGGGATGGCACTGACTGCCTTGGTGACACCACCTGAATCCCATTTCCTCTTACATCAGACTCCTGCCATCACAAAAAGAGTCTCTGCAAGAAAAAAAACCAGTTTATACCTTATTTTGTATTGATTTTAATACCTAAGTTGACCTTTTATTATGCACAGGAGATGGCAACGGGTTCTCTTGAAACCCACAATTAATTGAAGGTGTAACCTTGGATAAGGCTGGACCTTCCTGATCCCATTTTTAGGAGGATGAAGGTTCCTACTCCTCCTTCCCTGATGCATGGAAATGGGGTTTTTACCTCAGAGAGACCCCAAATGCAGGAAATCCTTGTAAGGAAATCCTTTTCTCAGTCTGACTCTGCTGAATGTTTGTCCCATCTCTGTGTTCCCACCTCTCTTAGAATTGTGTCTGGCACTGGATGGATTTCTTGGTAAAGGCAGGAAAACGCTGTGTTTAATCCTGAATCCCTGGGTGCAAAATCCTTTGAAAATATTCCTTCTGTGGAGTTCTTTCCTTCTGTCCAAAGGCTGAATATTCCCTGGGCAGGCAGAGTGAGGGATGAGCTGGGAATTGCTGCTCAGGGATGAGGACACAGGGGGATCTTCTCACTCCTTTTCCTGCTGGGACAATTCCTCCCTGTGCTCACCTGGAATGAGCCTCGTCTGGATGAGCTCTCAGGGGTCACTCCTTGCCCTGAAAAATCAGGCCACAGAGGGGAGAACAGCAAGGAAGGTTTTGTAGTTCTGTCCTAAATGAAGATTTTGCAGTTCTGTCCTAAATGAAGATTTTTTATTTCTGTGCTAAATGAAGATTTTGTATTTCTGTGCTAAATGGCTGCTCCTGGAGCAGTCCTGGGACAGGATTGGCATTATGGAAATGCCACCTGACACTGGAGCCCAAAAATTCCTCCAGAAGTTCTGTTTGTCCCTCTGAGGTCAAAACCCATCCCTGAGTTCCTGCCTCTCTTGGAATTGTGTCTGGCACTGGAAGAGCTCCTTGGTAAAGGCAGGAAAATGCTGTGTTTAATCCTGAAAAATCAGGCCACAGAGGGAAGAAGAGCAGTGAAGGTTTTGCAGTTCTGCCCTAAATCGCTGCTCCTGGGGCAGTGCTGGGACAGGATTGGCATTATGGAAATGCCACCTGACACTGGAGCCCAAAAATTCCTCCAAAATCCAAACTCAAAGCCGGGAGCGAGCCCTTCCACTCCAATGAGAGCAGGAATTCCAGCAAGGCGCTGATTTCCCCTCCTTGGCAGGGCCAGCCCTGCACAGCTGCACAGCTGAGCTCTCCCACCCCAAGCTCACAAAAGCTTCTCCTTTCTGCCCCTGGCTCGTGGCTGGGAATTGTGCTGGCCATCCACGCCAGCAGTGCCAGCAGTGGCCGGAGTGTGCAGCTAATCCAGGGCAGCACAAGTGAGAAATCCTCTCACTTTCGGAGCACCGAGCAGCAAAAGCTCGGGGATTTGGGCAGGGAAAGCTTTTTAGATTGGCTCAGGCAATAAATACGGAAGGGAGGGTGGATTTGCTCTGCCAGAGGACAGGAGAGGTGACCTGCATTAGGTTTTCCCTCTCTGCTCTCATGGGCATTTAGAACATGGGAAATTTTCCCTCTTTTCCTCCCTCCAGCCCTCCCAGACAGGACAAGAGGAATAAATGGAATTATTGGTTTGTAGGGCTCTGGTTTGTGGTGCTGTTTGAATTTAGGTGCTTTCAGTGCAGAAACCCAACCCATGAAGAGAAAACCTCCTGAGATGTTTTGAGGGTGTGGGTGGAGATTTTTTTGTGCATTTGGGCTCCACGAGTGTCAGGCGAGCCCAGGTGGAAGCTCCTCCTGCACTGGGAGATGCTGGAATTGTAGTGGAGCACAGGATTCCCTCTGACAGCCAGAAAATACATTTTCATTGGAAGCAAATGATTCTCAAAATGCAGAGAAAACTTTGAGCCTGGCTAGCTCAGTTGGTAGAGCATGAGACTCTTAATCCCAGGGTTTGTGGGTTTGAGCCTCACGTTGGGCGCCAAAATATTTGTCCTGGTTTAGGGCAAATTTTCGGAGGAAACCTCTGAGGGGCTCTCCTCTGGGAAAGCCAATTGAAAGCAACTTCCAGTTCTTGGAGAAGAGATTTTTCTTTGGATACAAAATCACATTAAGAGCCACGTGCAGGTTTTTCTCCCACCTTCTCCAAACTAATTTATTGGCTACTTTCCACTCCAGAATTTAGGAAGCAGCTCAAGCCCTGTGTCCTTTAATCCAGGAATAATCCATGAGGATGGTGGGGCACTGGAATTCCAGATTCCCAGAGAAGCTGTGGCTGCCCCATCCCTGGAAGTGTCCAAGGCCAGGTTGGAGCACCTTGGGATGGTGGGAGGTGTCCCTGCCTGTGGATTTAAGGATGGGCTTTAAGGTCCCTTCCAACCCAAACCATTCCATGATTTTCAGATCATTTTTGTGCTTTTTAGGTGCCTTTTTTTGCCCCTCAGTGCCCTGTGGTTCCAGAGCTGCACCTGGTCTAGAAGCCCAGCTGCAACGCCAAGGTGAAAGATTTCCCAAATTCCCAATTCCTTTTGAAATTTAAGAATTTAGGTAAAAGGAGAGAGAGAGAGAAAAAAAGGAATATTTTGATGACCTGAAAAGCCTCGCTGCCAGTTTGTAATGTGAACCTGAAGCTGTAAAATGATGACAAGTCTGTGAAATTGGGAGGTGCTGGCTGACATTTCAGAGCACAAACATCCCCAGCTTCATCCAGATTGCAAAATATCGATGATTTCAAATGGAAAAATCCAATGGGCCAAACGCTGGTTCCACTTCTCTATTTTAGGAACACCTAAAATGTGGTTTTTGTTGTTTTCTGAGAGGATCTGAGCAGACCCTGGAAGTGAAATGGCTCAAGTTTAACGTGGAGTATGAGAAGGAACAAAACAAAACAATAATATTCACACACACTGTCAGCTTTAAGGTGAAAATAAAATCAAGGTTCTCATTGAGATTAAATTGTGTTTTTAAATTAAAAATATGGCTCCAAATGCTCTTCATCTTAACACTTTGATACTTTCCTGGCACTTTGGATTATTAATTACTCTGCAGTAATTTAAAATTTCTGCTTTTCCCTCCGTGTTTCTGTTTCACTTTCTGGCACTTGAGACAATTCCAGAACAGCAAGGTTGGGTTTAACACCACTGAGTGCAAAAATGACATTTAATCACCTCTAAACTCAAATTTCTGGACTTCTTTGAATACAAACTCCCATATTATTTTCCAAACAAATCAGGATCATCTCCATCCTCCTTTCCTTCACATCCACATGGATTTTAGAATTTCTCTGGATTTTTTTTAATGAGTCTTCTCTTTCTGAGGCACCTCAGGCAGGGGGCCAGCCTGCAGCTCAGGTGCAGTAACCCAATGAGTGCCTCATTTTCAATTGCACAATCCCAAATTAAAGTGCAGCTGCTGCCCACAGTTCACCTGATCTGCTCACCGAGGCATCATTAGGGAAAACCAATTAATTTTTCCACTCTCCCAAATGCTGCTGGAGTTGAATAGGAGGGGAAGGAAGAGAAAAGAGAGGGGGGAAAAAAAAAAAAAAAGGACTTTTGTGTTGGAAAGATGAAACCGAAGGTATTGAGTGGCCAGGTGAATGCAGGGCACTTAATGCAGGGGGGAAAAGAGATACAAGAAGTTTATATTTCATTTTAGGGCTGAAAATGAGAGCTGCTCATCCATGAAACAAACCCAGCTTCCTCCTTTCTCCACGTCCTCCTGCATTGGGATCCTGGGTGGAGATTATTTAAAGGTGAAAGGGAAATGGTCTCTTAAAGCCCTGAGGGAAGCCCTGAAAAACTTGATGCTCAAATTCCTGAAGATTCCCTCGGTTTTCTTGTAATTCCTTCAAAATTCCCTTTGAGATTGGACTTTGCAAAATGAATTTTGTGGGATTTATTTATGAATAGTTTTAATGGTGAGCCAGACATGGAAAAAAACAAAGGTGAATCTGTATTTTTCAAGATTTAATTGAAGCTCAGAGGGCAAAAAAGGCTCTGAAGAAAAGCCATCCTTTAGTCTGGCTCCTATGAAATGAAAGGGAGCTGAGTTCATTCCTGCTTTTAATGGAAATTGTTTTAAACAATCATTTTTAGGGATGGACATTTCAATTTGGGGCTATGAATTAATTTTTAGAAATGCTGTAGTTGATATTCATGACAAAACCCCTGCTTTTGTTTGGTTAAGAGGATTAAACACTCAACTCAAACCATGATTTTTGTAAATATTTGCAAATTTTTGCTTGAAGTTGGGCAGGTTCTGTTGCTACTCTGAAATGAATCATCCAAAACCAAGCAGCTCAGAGGGAATGAAACTTACCCAAAACCCAAACTGAAACTTTAATGAGATAAATGTTTATTATAATTATATTTATCTAAGGGAAATTCTAGAGAGAAGCAAAATAAACCCAAATCATTTTTTTAGCAGAAAATGCCTTAAAACCTGTAATTTTTCTAACAAACATTGCACTGGAATTTGAATTAATTAGGTGGTAGTGTGAAGTATTTTTTATACAGACAGCATAAACGAACATGTAGATGGAGCACAGTTATTCATGAAAACTTCCAGCCATCAATTCATTCATTCACAGAACTTTCAGACCTTAAATTTCCCTGGAGGAGGAAGAGGAGGAGCTGTCCTGGTGGAGCCACAGGGAAGGAAGGAAACGCTGGAAAACCTGCAGAATTCACCGAATTTACACAATATTTTCTACTTTTTTAATTTTAATCATTGCCAAAAAAAATTACAAAATGCAAAATTCCTGACTAAAAGAAGGATCACGGCGAGCTGGGGGAAATTCCTGCCCTCTGTTCCCATCCAAATAAATAAAGATTCCCTGTTTGGAGCAGGGATTCCAGCAGCTCCAAACGCCCAACGAGATCGTTATCAACCCCTCCGATACCACAAAACACCCGAGCGATTCGTCAGCGAGTAATTAACTAAGTAATCAATCAATTAATGATAAGGGAAAGTTACTCCTGTAACGCAAATCACTTTGGGAGCTCTGGTTTCAGGAATAAAGTATTTATCCCGAGGCCTGCAGGAACAGAGCCCCCATTGTCTGCAGGAGATTCCCTTATCCTTAATTAACTTTGCTGAGCGTGGGCAGCACCCAAAGGAGCAGAACCCAGCTCCCAGCTGGAGCCTGGCACTGGGAGCACTGGGAGCACTGGGAGCACTGGGAGCACTGGGGACCAGTGTCCTGCTGGGGCTCATTTCCAGCAGGAGCAGCATAATCCTCAGAAAAAACAAATTTTCCTTCTCTTTTTTTTTTGGATAAAAATTGTTAAAAGAGATTTTTCCCCCTGTTAATTTTTTTTTTTGTATAAATATGAAATATTGAAGAGTTGGATGTTGTGTCCAAGGTGGCTGCAGCCTCTGTCTGGAGGGATTTAGGAGAGAAAGGGATGTTTCATTCAGGTTGGGGAATAAATCACCCTCTGAAGAGGTTTTTTTTAGCTCTCAAGTGACCAAAGAAGGTCCCTGGATCATCCAAAGCCAACCTCCAGCTGGGAGGGTGAAGGTTGAGGAGCACTGCCCTGAATTCCAGGCTGAGGTTTTCCTTGGAAGAACATCCAGCAGGATATGGAGCACAGCAGCATTCCCCCTTCCCTGCTGCAGCAAAAACTCCTCCTGAGCCTTGGGGTGACACAATTCCTCCAGGGAGGTGTTTTGTTTCTTGAAATAACTTCAAATCACAATATCTGCAATGATTTCAAATTGAAATATCTCCCATAATTCCAAATTGAAATATTGGCAATATTTTCAAATTCAGGTATCTGCAATATTTTCAAATTGAAATATCTGCAATATTTCCTAATCAAAATATCGGCAATAATTTCAAATTTCAATATCTGCAATAATTTCAAACCACAATATCTCCAATAATTTCAAAATTAAATATCTCCCATAATTTCAAACCAGTGGCTCAGCAGATCCAAGGGAACAATGAGGGTCTAATTCCCTTTCTGGGAAGAGAAAAAAGAGAGAAAAAAAGCTTTGATAAATGTCATTATTATTTTTTTTTCCTGTGATGGAAGAGAAGCCTTAATTCCTCAAATATGCCAGGATGATGCTGGTAGTGAGCAGTGCTCTAAGTTTCCTAGGAAACATGAATATTACCTTCCTCAGAAATGAGAAATTCAGAGGAGCAATTTGTTCTGAGATGGAAAGGCTGTGCTCTTTTATCTAATGAAATCCAAATCCAGAGCAAGGAGCAAAACTGAAGCAGAGGAGCACTGGTACGAGGTGCAGGGAAAATGGGAGCTGCTCTGCTGGAAAAGCTGGATGGGAACGTGAAAATGGTGTCAGATGAAAACAGGTTTTTCTTTAAAGGTTTTTCTTTAAAGATCTTTCTACTCCAGGGAGGGGGTGGAACGGCCCTGCTCTGATGCTGAAGGTGCAGAAATCTAGAATAAAATCAGCTTTTCTACCCAAGAAATTCCTAAGCAGGAGATGGAGAGCCCAGGAAGGAGCAGAGGGAAATCCAACATCCCGCGGAGGGAGTGGAGCAGGGAATTCCCTCCTCCCGCACCTGCTTGGAGCAGGTTGGGGTCTGTGCACCTGTGACTCCTCCACAAAGAGTTCCGATTCCTCCGAGCTGGCTCAGCCCCGTTCCCATGGGATTTCCCTGCATGTCCCCTGGTTTTAGGGATCCCTGTGCTGCTCAGGGTGGGTTTGATGCCGTGTTGGACTCTCAGCACTGGTGCCTTTTGACACTTCCAGCAGGAGAATCCCTCCCTCCATCCCTGCTCCGTGCCCGCTGCGCTCTCCTGCCGGCGGCGAGCTGGGAAAATTCCCCTGCAGGGACACGGGCACAACACGGGGAAAGCAGATGCCAGTGGCTAAATTGGCTCAGCCTTTTGTTCTCTGCTGAGTCAGACAGAAAGCTCAGAGATCTGCCCCGGTGCAGCTCTCCTTATCTGTGCAGCTGGAATCTGCGGGATTGAGGGAGCTCTTTATCTGTGCAGCTGGAATCTGCGGGATTGAGGGAGCTCTGTATCTGTGGAGCTGGAATCTGCGGGATTGAGGGAGCTCTTTATCTGTGCAGCTGGAATCTGCGGGATTGAGGGAGCTCTGTATCTGTGCAGCTGGAATCTGCGGGATTGAGGGAGCTCTGTATCTGTGGAGCTGGAATCTGCGGGATTGAGGGAGCTCTGTATCTGTGCAGCTGGAATCTGCGGGATTGAGGGAGCTCTGTATCTGTGCAGCTGGAATCTGCGGGATTGAGGGAGCGTGGCTCTGATCCATCAGCTCATGGCTGGGAGATTGTGCTGGGATGCAGAAATTCCTCACTGGGGGTTTTCATCCGGACATTGGGGGGTGAAACCCGATGGATTCAAAGGACTGGCCTCAGATTTTGCTTTGCTTTTAGGGACAGGACTCTTAATACAAAATATGGCACCCACAACTCCAATCCAGTTCTGAACCCCATCCTTGTGCAGGGAATGGATTTCTTCACTTTTTTTTTTTAAATTCTTACCCCGATCTTTGCAGAGGTTCCAGAGTTTGCCATTCAGACCTACATCCCTCAGCTGATCAGTTATGATGAACCAGCAAAGCTTTGCTCTGATAATCTTTTCCCTAAAAGCCAAATTTCTGCAATTCCTTCCTTTTTTAGTTTTCCTGAGAGGGGTAAGGGATGATGTAGCTCAAATGATACTCTGGTGACATAACAAAGAACAGTAAAGGTCAGAGCAGATTAATTTGCTCCAGGATCAGCTGGAGAATATTAAACCTCTTAACTGTAATCCTTTGATAACCAGTTCTATAATGTAATCATCAGTGTACATCCAATAACACACATGTTAATTACTTTGGAATTCTATTTTTCATTTTTAATCACAAGACATATTTTAAAGGATGCCCCGGCCGCCTCCAGCAGCCCCCACCGGTTCAAACAAACTCATTTCCAACGAAAATAAAAAAAACACCTCCCTATTTTTATGAGGTGGCTGGGGAAAAGTCAGCCTGGAAAATATCCTTGTGAAGGAAGCATCTGTCACAAGTGAAAACGTTATCACTGCTCCCTGGGGAGAGGCAGCCTGGGCACAAAGAGCAGGGAAAGGCTCAGGGCTGAGCTTTGGGGGGCAAAGTGGGGATGCTGCAGTGTGGGGAGGGGTCACAGAGCTGACTCTGAGCAACTCAACCCCCTCAGCCCTGAAACCCTGGAAAATCCAAGTGTGGAGAGAAGGACGAGGGGTTTTTGGTTTAATATTCATGGAGAGGGGGCAGTTTTTCACATGAGATTCAAGGCAGCTTTTTCACACAAAACCGATGTCCCAAATGATTTCTGTCTGAAATCTCAATCCCAAACCTTGTCCCATCTCCCACTGCCCTCCTGCTCCAGCCAAACCCCCTCTCCACAACCTTGGAGAGGCAGAACTCGGTACCAGCTGAGCAGAAGTTCATCAAATACATCAAAGCTCATCTGTGACCCACACATTTCTGTCACCGCTCCGGAAATCATCAGCCACCCTCTGAAAATGAGCATTTGTGGGTGTGCTGCTCAGCCTGAGCCTGCTCACAGCTTCCAGAGAGGGGGAAAATACTCCTGGGCTGAAAAAACGAGAGGAAAATACATCCATGGATTGATCAGGACTTGTCTCTGAACCAAAACATGGTTATGCTGAAACGCTGACTTCTCTGCAGTGCTGGAGTGGTTTGAAGTCTGTTCACTCCCTGGTTAAATGGGGATTTCCAGGTGTAACTTTAGGGAATTGCAGAGTAGCAGTTGGTGGAGTCGTAGCAGACAAAAAGGGCTCAATCCCTCCCTCCTCCATCCCAAAGAGCAGAGCTCAAGCTGGGCTGGGCCCGGGTGGCTGGGACCAGTTTGTGGCAGAAAGGGCAAATTCTGTTTTCCTTAAAATGCTTGCAAAGTCTTGGGAAAAACCCCAATTCCATGGGGACTCTGAGAAAGGGAATTCATACACGACTTCATTTCCAAATGCTCTGTGGAATCCGGATGTACCCAACCAGGACAAGTTCTTCTTGATACTTCCAATGCCATCATTTCACTGGGTAATTTCACATCTCCAAACTCACTCCTTGCCTTCAATGCCCTTTCCAGTGCAATTTCCTGACTGGAGATGGAGGTGGATGAACGAGTTCAACCACCATTGCTGGGCTGAGGTGTGATGTCCCTCCAGAACTAAAAAAACCCTGAAATTCCATCAGATGAGTGTTTGGAGACAGCCCAGCAGCACTGTCTGGCCTCCTCCTTCTGGATGGGTGCAGCATTTTGGGGAGGAGGGATTTTGGGAAGCCAGGCTTCAGCTCCTTGTACCCACCAACCTTTCTCTCAGAAGAGCATTTCTACCTGAAAGAACAGAGTCAGGGTGAAAATGAGTCTGGGAGGTCTCCCCAAACCAACTTGCAGTTTGTGGTTTAATTTTCAGGCCTTTCCTCCTTCAACAAATACCATATCCCAAACAAAATGCCTCCATCAACACCAAAATCACTTTGGACAAACCCCTGAACAAGCAGCATGTGCTCTTTCCACTGATAGCTGATTCCAGCTCATTATTGTCCTCAAAAAACAAGGAAAGAGAAAGGAAAGCTGACCCAAGGTCAGTGCCTGCTCTGGGTAGGGCTGTAATGCAAGAGGATTTATGAATCTTTAATTGCAGTTGCTTTGCCATAAATGCTTAATGAAAACACCATGTCCAAGTGGCTGCTGGAGGCTTGGGTGACCAGGCAGGTGAGCAGGCTGTAAATAACCTGCTGGGGCAGGAACCACCAAGGATCCACCATCATTCCTCTTGCACCTGCTCTGACAATGGGATGCAGGGGGTGTGATGAGTGTGTGATGAGTGTGTGATGAGTGTGATGTGTGTGATGTGAGTGTGATGTGTGTGTGTGATGTGTGTGATGTGTGTGATGTGTGTGTGATGTGTGTGTGTGATGTGTGTGATGAGTGTGATGTGTGTGATGTGTGTGATGTGTGTGATGTGTGTGATGTGTGTGTATGATGTGAGTGTGATGTGTGTGTGTGATGTGTGTGATGTGTGTGT
>VZTZ01038731.1:35619-49483 GCA_013400955.1 Drymodes brunneopygia | reverse complement strand
TCCCAACCCAAACCATTCAGTGAATCTGTGACAAACCATTTCACACTCTGACCAAGTCATATCTTCAAACCATCACTCTCTGTGCTCCCAGTGCTCCCAGTGCTTCCAGCAGAAGGGAATTCCAGACTCTGCCTGCTCAGGCTCCTGGCAGTTATCTGATCTCCAGCCTAACTACATCCATCATCATTTGAGTGCCCATTTGTCCTTCTCCTGACACTTCCTCCAGCTTTAGCAGTCACCTCCTCACTCCCTCAGAGCCACCCCTTCGAGGAGAAAGAGGTGGAGGTCTTTAATTCCATCCCATTAAAGCAATCCAGGCTCACCTTCTCTGCTCCAGTTGGAATTTCTCAAGTTGTGTATGGATAACAGGGATGGTTCCAACCCTCTCAATCCCACCCCTCACCTCTTCAGAGCCACCCCTTCGAGGATAAAGAGGTGGAGGTCTTTAATTCCATCCCATTAAAGCAATCCAAGCTCACCTTCTCTGCTCCAGTTGGAATTTCTCATGTTATTTCTCAATTTGTACATGGATAACAAGGACAATTCCAACCCTTCCACCTCATCCCTCACCAGGACATTGCTGCTCCTGTCTCCAAACACACCCTGGGAATGATCTGAGCCTTTCATGGATAATTCCCATGGATCAAACACAATCACACTGCCACCAACCCAGATCTGTGCTCAGCTCCTGCTCACGAGGCCTCTGCTCCCATCTCCACCCAGCAATTCCCACCCAGCACCAGTCCCCGGCTCCTGCTCCAGGCACAAAGCAGCTCCAGAGAGGTGGGGAAGTCAAACTGATTGATGTCGATCCATTGCCCTCCTGAAAAGGATCCAATTATCCTACAAAAACATGGAATTGCAGCGGCACCCTCCCACTGAAAGGCAGGGAGAGCGGGGAGGGCTGAATCCATTAAACACAACTCCCATCACGTCTGACGGGAGGATAAACACCTTCCTTCAGTGATGGAAACAGGAATTTCGGGGGGCAGGAGGGAATGAGGTGTGCTGGGGGCACCAGGAGAGCTGAGCAGAGCGTGCTGAGAGCCAGGGGATGTTAATGATGTGCTAATCACGAGCAGTGTGATTTTACTGCTTCCTTAAGAGGGGACCGATTTCAACGCAATCATCTCCAAAGCCCTGGAAGTGCCTGGCAGAGTGGGAGCTGGATTTCAGTTTTCTTTTCTGGAAATAATCCTGGCAATCTCCTCCATTCTGTCTGTTTTTCACTCCCTCACCTTAGTCATTCCCAGGTATGTCTGACAGTGCAGATATCAGTCATAAATTACTGATATTACTCAGAGATCCAGCTCTAAAGGCAGGGAGTAATTAAGATTTTGCTCCCCAGGAGAAATTTGGGACACTCCCTCTCTTCCCTCTTGCCGTTCTTTTGATGATGTGCAAAATTAGCCTAAAAGTTCTTTAACACCCTACTTAATTTTGTTATTCTTTTACCTTAAAAATATCAGAAGAGTTTTCTTTCTGACTTCGTGGATGCATTTCTCGAGAAATGCCCAAGCTTTGTTTTCTGAGCTGATGAACTGACAATTGCCCCAAATTAGTTCCTACATCTGGGAGGACTAATTTAGCCACCCACAAGCATTTGTTTCAGGCCACCATCATTTGTTCAAAACAGAGCTAAATATCAAATCTTGCCTTTCTTGGGGCAGAGGAAGCGGCAACAGCTCAACACTGCTGGAGATGCAGTGGTTAGGGCTGGTTGGAAGAGTTTTGGCAGTCATTATTTCCCCCAGAATCCAAAATTGTTCCATCTTGGCCACACCCAGCTTTTGGTGAATCAAAGGCTGATCTCCAATGGAACCACGCCTGGATTCAGGAGGGGCTTCTGAGGAGCTGAGGGCTCCCAGCCCTTCCAGCCCCACTGCCAAGCTCATCCCAGTTTGAAAGCCTGAGGAACACGGGTGGTGCTGGAGAACCAGAGGAGAAAACACAGCGAAGGCACAGAGGAGGAATTCCAAACAATCCTGACTCAATGTGGGCCCATCTCAAATATCAGCCTCCCCTCCAATGATCTCTGTGACTCTTCATTTGTTCTCCAGCCATCCATTGTCTCCTGGAGGCTCCTCCTGCCAAACCAGCACCCGGCAGCTCCTCGGGCACGGCCGGAGGGTGGACGGGGCTGGGTCCAGGCTCAGGAGGTGCCACGGGCCCAGATGAGGTCCCTGGGGCAGTGAGGGGACCTCAGTGCTCGTGGAGGTGGCTTTCCCAACCCCAGGGCAGCCCTGGAGCACAGTGCTGGCCTTAGGAGCTCTGCAAAGCTTTGCTACACCAAATTCTTCCTCCTCTTCCAGCTTTTAGGCCTTTTTTTCCTTTATAAAGGACCAGCAAAATCTCAGGGCATTTCCACCTCTAAAAACTTCCATTTTAAGCATCAGGATTTGCCCGTCAATATTTGCCACTGCCCATAAAACTCGTGGTCATCAGCCATGGGTGTGTGTTGGAGAGAAATGAACTGCAGCAGCTCCAGACTCTCCATCAGCTGCTGGCAGGAGCTCACCTGGCAGCCCCCGAAATGCCTCCACAAGCCCCAGCACGTTCCTTGCAAAGATCAATCCCCCCAGCTCTGCAGGAGGCAAAAGGTGGACCTGACAAATGCAATTTAGCCCTGAAACAGGAGCAGCCTCACAGGATTTACTGCTGGGACAGAAATAACCAAACCCATCGATCCTGGGGAAGCAATCTGAGGGGTCTGGCTCTGCTTGGACACTGCACACAAACAAAAAAGGGATGCTCAGGATCAAATTCACTTCATTCCCCAATTATTTGCTGTTTCCAGAGGCACAGTGGAGGCTGGTACAACCCAAAATTTGGGGATGCTGGAGGAAGGAGTCTCATGGGAAACTCTGGGTGAGGTTTCTTTGTTTGTTCATTCTGGGGTCGTCACCTGGAGCCCTCCAGAACAAACCTTGGGGTGAAAGCATTGCTGGGCTCCCCTCCACTTGTAGGGACCTGCAGATTTACCCCAAAAAACTTCAACTCACCTTCCCCACCAGCAAGAATGACTTAAATATTTTATTCTTCCTCTATTTGGTGTGAGAATGTGCAAAAATCTGCCCATTTCTCCTAACATAAGTGATGGTAGGAGAGAAGGAATTCAATCCTGTGTGTCACCATTTATTGGGATAATTCCTGGCCAAAAGTCCTGGATTTTGTGAGTTTCAACACAACATTGATTCCTCAGCATTAGGTGGCCCTTTTAAAAAAAAATATTCTAATTCTCCAGCTGCTTTCATTCCCTCTTTCCCCCCTCTCTCCTCATCATAATTTTTGGATCATTCAGTGGGGATAATTCTCTTGCCCTAAAAGTGACAGAACAGAATGAAACAGCAAGAAAAAAATGCAAAACTTTCCGGGCTGTGCTGAGTGGATTTAGGGAGAAGGTCAGGCTGGCAAAGCTACTTCTGCCAGAAGCAGGCACTGGGATAAACTCTGTTCCTGGGAGTTGCTCAGGCTATGATGAAGAGGATGGTTTTTGGGTGAGGAAACAACTGGAAAAGAGCTCATCTGCCAGCCCTTCATCCCTCTACCCTCAGCTGTATACACAACTTTATTGCTTTGCGTTCTTCTCCCCACTGAGATTTATATTTCTCCACCAGGGCCTTGCCTTGTAAAAACTGTTCAGGCTATAGGTGTGGAATACATTTATTTCAGGCTGGTTTGACAGGAGGAAAAGCAGCTTAAAGCCTTTGCAGAGCTATGTTGGGCTATCTGGCCCGTGCATTCCTTCCTCCTGGAATGAAGGAGAAGTTGCATGGACATGAAAGGCTGGGAAGGGGGGGTTGGAAGGGATGGAGAAGGAAAAAGGAGCATTTGGCACAATTCTTTGTGTAAGAGGTGAAAATGAGGAAGTACAAACACGTTCAGCACCGCAAAGCCCCTGTGCCATTCACAAATTTCATTTTGGAGAGAGTAAAACTCTCTCGTGGAAGTGCTGAGAAGAAGGCACGAGGCAACCTTGAGAGAACTGACAGCATTTTTTTGTTCTCCAAACTCCACAGCAAAAATAACTTCAATGTTTTCTTCTTCCTCAGCATGGTGTGAGACTCAATGTGCAAAAATCTGCCCACTTCTCCCAGCTCAGCTGATAGGAGGAGGGAAGGAATTCCAGGAGAGGAATTCCTGCTACCAGGGTCCCCTGGAAGGAGGAGTGGAGCTACAGCAGGGAAATGCTGGTCAGCAGGAGGCAAATGTGGAATTCTGGCTGTGGAGAGTGGCCAGCTCAGAATCCACAAAGAAATGCTTGGTTTGGGAGAAGCCTTGATAAATGAGAGTGAAGTGAGGGGTCATCCCTGCTGGAAAAGGGAACGGGGATCTGGCCTGTGACAGGGATCTGGGCTGCTGCCAGAAACCAAATTCCTCCTCCTCCCCTCCGAATGAAAAAGGCAAAATCTGATGGATTCCACAAAATCCCCTTTTCCCCCAATCAATAAATTTGTCCATTGTCACAGAGCCTCTTCCTATCTTATTTTTCCTCTTCATTAAGACGAGTGATCAGTTCTTCTCTGACACCACTGCTCTCTCCAGAGCTGGATCTGTAATTCATGAGCATGGAAACAGAGGCATCAGAAAGAAAACCTGTCACAAATTCAGCTATTTAAGCTTCTAAATGAGCACTGATGGCAGCGTGGGGACGCAGAGCATTTACTGCAATGCTAAAGATAGGGGGAAAGCTGAAAGCTTTCCATCAATACACAGTGAGAACAAAATCCTGAAAGCGCCTGCAGCTTGGATTTTTATCCTCTGGAAATTGGATTCATGGTTTCTTGCACTGCTTTTGGGTTTGTTTGGTTTTTGGGGTGATACTTTGCCTTTTGAATTTATGATTGTCACTTGCTGGAGGAATTGGATTTGAAATTTGGATCTTTCTCCTCTTCTCTTCTCCCCCAGCAGCATCACTAAAGACAAATCCAAACAGAGGGGGAAGGAAGGGGCCCAGGCTGTTTCGTGGATACTCCTGAAGGTCCCTCATTGTCCCAACAAGTTGTTTATGAGGAAGTTTCTCCAAAAAATGCTGTGGTGGACACAAAAGTGGTGCCAACATTGCCAAAAAGCCAATAAGGGACCTCTCTCTCCTACAAATTCCTTCTCTATTGTGACCTAAATTCACTTTTTATCCACTTACAGGTGGCCCAGCAATCTCATTCTCTCCTTCCTAATCCCATTTGCCCAATTCCTGTCACCACTGCAAACCTGGGTGATGCCTGATGGCTTTAGAGGAACCTCTGAAATTTGTTCCTGCCCAATTAGGGAGAAAATTTATCCCACTGCCTTCCCATGGACGTGCAGAAGATCGGGATTTGTCTGATGACTTTATAGAAACCTCTAAAATTTTTCCAGCCTGATCAGGAAGGAAATTTTCCCCACTGCCTTCCCAAGGACTTGCAGAAGATTGGGATTTGTCTGATGAGTTTAGAAGAACCTCTAAAATTTGTTGCAGCCCCATCAGGAGAAAAATTGAACCCATTGCCTTCCACTGGACTTGCAGAAGATCGGGATTTGTCTGATGGCCTTATAGAAACCTCTAAAACTTTTCCATCCTGGTCAGGAAGGAAATTTTTCCCACTGCCTCCCACTGGGCTTGTAGAAGATCGGGATTTCATGGCAATAATCAGGAAAAAATACAGAAAGGTGAAACATGAAAGGAAAACAACGCAGCAGCTCGAGCTCCTGTAAATCCCTTGGAGCCCTGCCTGAGGGTTTCTGCTGGAAGCTGAAGGTGCTGTGGGAGTTGGAGAACACAAGAATTCTCCTGGGATTTTATAAACACAATTCCCGTTGGCTCGGGCCAGCCCTGACATCACTTCCGCGGCACCGAGTGTGCCGGGCTGGCGGTAAAAATAGCAACCTCATAAATCTGCCCATTCCCTTAATTAGGGAACCCTGATGACAGGATTAAGATTGAATGCTTTCATTTCAGATTGGTTAATGAAGGGCTTTCCAATACTTTTTTTTTTTTTGCTCCTCTCTGCTGAGTGCTGCCATTGCTGATTGCTTCAGGTACGGCCAGGCTGGGAAAAATTCCTCCTGCAAAGGTTAAAAGAGAAAATTATGTGGACATTTGATTATCTCCTGTTGTGTTTGGAGACTACAAACACTTTGCAGACAGATGAGGCCGCTGATTTTTTTAATTAATAGAGTCAACATTTGATCAAGATCAGAGAACACTTCACGTTGGGTTTTTGCTCCTGAAATCTTATGAGCTGGGAGAAAACCAACCTCCTCCAACAAACCCCGAAAGAACAAAGTCATCCACAAAATCTGTCCTGTTGTGCCAGTGAATCTCCCAAGGAAAAGATAAATTTCGGGAGAGATCGAAAATTTCCACACTGTGCTGCCAACTCCTCTCCAAATTAAAGAAATTTCATTGTCCATTCCCACTGCTCTGGTGTCCAGGGAATTGCAATACCCAGGTGATTCCCTGATATTCAGGAGATAAATTTACCTCAACACCATCCTCTGTGAGATTGGCTAAAGGGATCACCAAGAACGTGCCTGAATTCCCTTCATCATCCTCGGCTGAGCGTTTCCCTGCATCCTGAGGAGGATTTATCACTTTCATGTTGAGAACTCTCAAAAACCACCCTGAAATCAGATGGAGCAGGAGGGGAGGACCCGGGCTGAGCTCTGGCTGACTGTGGAAAACACCGAGGTGCTCGTAGGAAACAACAACAGGCCAAGCAAGGCCAGGGAAAAGGAGGAAAAATCGTTTTTCCTGCTGCCGAGCGAACGCCTGCGGTGGCCAACTCGGGAACATCTGGTCTCCCAGCGTGTTTTCTCACATCATGCCAATACCTGACTGGAATAAACAACTTTATCTAGATCCTCGTTTCTTGCCATCAGAGGCTGATAAGGAAACTCGCTGCTATCAGCGTGAGATTCGAGCACAGGGAAGAAAGATTTATGCCTGCTCCGAGGCCGCCGCCGCCCTGCCCGATTGTTTCGTGCTCTGGAGTTAAATCCTGCAGATTCTGGTTTTCCAGGAGGCTGTGGATCACAGCACCAGGGCTGCTCTGGCCACCCACCAGGCAGGCAGCTCGCAGCTCCTGTTTGTTTCTTTGTGAGAATGGCAGTGGAATATTTGGTGCTTCCACAGCTCCTCTCCCTCCCCGGGCTCTGCCTGCCCGTGAAACCTGAATTTATTAAGCCTGAACCCACGAGGCGCTGCAGAGGTGGGAATAATTTATATTCTGATGGGCTTACAGGGCTGTTCTGCTGGAGTTTTGGGATGTTTCCAGTACCATTTGTCCCCATCCCAGCGTTGGGATTCAGCTGGATCCGAGCACGAGCTCCACACTCAGCCTCGGGCTCCTCCCAAGATCTCTCCTCAGCCCCGTTTCGCGTAGATTAAGTGGAACAACTAAAACAGTTCCTGATGCTGATATGAGGTAGAAAAGGAGATAAAAGGGGATCAATTAGGATTGGGAGGCCAGGTTTAAAACGTTTCCCTGGAGCAGTGGAAGGCTCTCTGCAGGCGAAGCCACCGCGGCACCTGTGGGATTAGAGCTGGGCTAATCTCGCTCTATTCTTGTCCTGCAACCTTCGTGTCACCTCCAGACACCAGAGAACTTCACCTTTTAGCTGAAAACCTTCCCACCCTCGGCTGCGCTGCCTTGGGTGGGGAAAGAAATTGGGGAAATATCTATTTTCAGCACCTGAAAGAGCGTTTGAGCTGTTGAAAGGCTCTTGTCACATCTTCAGCTTCCTAAAAATTCCTTCCTGTGGGTGTGCAGGTTCTCTGTGAGAATTTGGGAGCTGGGTTCAGTTTTGCTTTCCAGTGGGCTCATCGTTCAGCTCCCAGCATCTCCCACAAGCACTCCTAAAAAATTCCCTCTTAATAGCATTGCCTCATTATTATTCCCACCTTGCATCCCATGTAGGCTTGACTAAAATAATCTTAAAATTCGAGAGAGCTTTATGAAGCCTTTTTCACCGCTGAAACAGCACGAAATGAGGTTTTATTTTTTATATAAATTGACTTTTGACGTATTTTTTTGCAAATTTTTAGTGCTGAGGAGCTGTTTGGTTGGGCACACCCCATTAATAAGAGAACTTTGGGGGGATTTCACATTTGCAGGCACGCTCAGATTTTGGGGCGAGGCATTTTTTTGTGCACAGTAAAAGTGGGCATTCCTGGATGTGCAGGCCCTGAGGCAAATTCAGCAAAATAAATTCAAATCATAGTGGTAAAACCACCTCTTCCATACAAACCCAGTTGGATGTGGAGGTCCCAGCTGGAGCAAAAGCTGAGTGGAGCAGTTTGAGAGTTCAAGTGAAGTGCAGTGGGGAGCTCTGAGCGAGCTCAGTGTGCCTGACGGGCTCTGCACGGAGAGGGACAAGAACTGCAGTTGAAAAGCTTTTCCTGCTGCAAGTTTGATCCTTCTATCCCTCCCCTGACAGAAAATGGGACGTGCCCTGCTCTGTGCCTGGCAAAGAACAATCTCGTTAACCTTTCCCACTTCCCAAAGTCTCCATGGAAAGGGATCCTGTCACCCTGATTTTCGCAGTGTTTTATGTTTTTACTTCTGTAGTAGAAGTTTTCATGTATTTTTTATAAACATAGTTTTTATTTTTGTAACTAGTTAAGATTGTTTTGAACTTCTAGATTGTTTTTGTTCCTTTCTCCTAAGGCGGAGAAAGATGATAGACTATGTTATTACCCTGTGAAATTATAGAAGTGGTAACCTCATTGACCAATCCACAATTGTCTTAAGAAAGATATAAATACAAAAAAATAAAAAAAGGCAGACCCCTTTTTGGTCCTGCCTTGCTACTAAAAAATCTGCGTTTCTTTCGTGTCCAACAGTGCAACAGGATCCCATCCATCTGTGGAGGGATTTTACAGAATAATCACACAAATCTTTGTTTTAATCACCCTCATCACTTTGGCCCAATGCAGCAAAGACCAGCAGAACCTCCCACCAGCCCTGCCTTATCTCTGGAGCGTGTCTGAGCAGGAGATTCATTCTCTGATAGCTCCATTTCACCTGATAACAGATGGAAAATAACTCCTCTGAGGGGCTGTGCTGCCCAGGAGCTTTGACAGCTCTCTGTCTCTTTAGGCTCTTGCCCTCTATCCAGCTCTGTGATGTCTGAGCACCTCCTGACCTTTGAGAAGTTGAGGAATCGTTCTTCCCCCTGCTCTTCTTGAAGTGTTAATTAAAACACCCTCTCAGTGCCTGTCAAAGAATCCCCTGCTAGGGCAGGGCCAGTAGATACAGGTTGGCAGCATTCCTCAGAAATGCCTTCCCAAGGAGCTGCCTTGGTTTCCACTCTCAGGGACTTGTCTCGATCTGAACCTGCGCTCTGAGGAAGAAAAACCTTCCCAAATTCCCTGCAGGAAGGCAGGTTTGCATGGAGAGCTGGAGGAGCACGAGCTGCCAGCTGTGGGATCTTCTCCCCCCTGGCACCAGAGGAATTCTCAGGAGCTCAGCCCCAGCCCCACAACCTTGGATAATCAGGGGAACTCCTCCATGGAAAGCACAGATCCTGCCAGGACTCAGACAAAGGCCAATCTTCCCAAGGATTATGGATGACTTCCCAGCCCCAGTCCAAGGCTCTGTCACAGCTCTGCATTTCTGCTTCCCCTCTTTGTTTCTGAGCTCTTTTCTTGGAACTGCCACCCCCTGCTCCAGCCCCTGCATCCCTCTGCTCTGCTGACCCTGCTGCAGGTGCCACCCCAGAAACCCCAGAAACCCCCTGGGAACTGATCCCACCATTCCAACGGGCACCTAGAGAACATTTCCCTTGGATTTCTTCAGGCAAAATGTGAAATTTCACCCTTCTTGCCTGCAGAGAGCAACGTTAAGAATTATTTTAGGTTCAAAGCTGCCAGTGGAAGTTTTCCTTCTCTCCAACCTGCCTTTTTTTCACTCCCTGAGTGATTTTGACTGTGCTAAGTTGTTTTTGTCAGCTGTTTCAGCTCTTTGGGAACGGTTTGGAGCCATTGGACACTGGGATTGTGGCTCTGCATCCCCATCCCCAGAGCACTGACTGTGGCACACGTGGGAACTGGGATATTCCCAAAGTGCTGGACAGTTCATTCACACCAGAACTGTGAACACCTTCTAGAATGGAAATTAAAATCTATTTCTTTTTCTTTACAATGCTTTCATTACCAAAATATTTCCCATTTATTGCAGTGGCCGTATCTAGAGGGCACAATGGGTATTTGCAATAATTATTTCTCTTTTTTTCCTATCAATTTCTGTTCTGGGTGTGAAGGAACCTCTTTGTTCTCACCTGCTCTGATGCTTCCACAGGAAATAAAGGATGAGTAGTGAAGAATCTGGATCCTCCATCTATCCAGTCAAACAAATTAAATAAAGATAATTCTGTGAGAAAGCTGATCTCATTCTATTTTCCCTTTGCAGATGAGTCAGAATGAATTCTATCCCAACGTTGATCCGGGTGCTTGGGTTTTGGGATCATCTCAGAGCCCCCTCATGATTTATAAAGTAACGTGGCAGGGAGCAGTAAAAGGGATTTACAGCAGATTTTAGGTGACAAGGGTTAGGGCAGGCTGAAAATATTGAAAACAGGAGTGAATTCAGCATAAATGAACGTGCTGGATATGGAGGGAGGGCCAGAGCAGGGATGGGATCACAGCCATTGTTTGCTGTGGGTCTGAGCCAAGGACCATGCACAGGGGTCCCAGACCGGTGGGTTTGGGAGTAATTAATTTAAAAAATTAGTAATCAAAGCCACTGAAAAGGAGAAACAATCTGGATGCCATTGCCCTGCTAAAAATGATAATTAATCCCAACCTAGGTCTCAAAGGGAAAGAGAAATCTCTCACCAGGTGAATGCATTCACTTTGGAGAATTCCTGGAGAGCTTTGCTCATTTTTTCTACTCAGAAAAATCCAAATCTTCCTCTCATTTCTACATTTTCATGCTGCACTTTGCATTTGAAGTTCACCCTGCAAAATCAGCAATTTATTGGATTCCCTGCAAAGCCCAAGTGCCCAGCACAGGCAGGATCCAGCCCTGCAATGTTTCTGTAATGGGGGGATTGCTCAATTCGGGGATTCTGATAAGGAACCAAAGGCATTTGTCTTGCTCTTTTTGTCACCTGGCTGCCCTCCCTCACCACTCTGGATGAAACAGCCGAAAAAAGAAACAAAAACACGGCCAAAAAGATAAAGCAAAACCTCCAGTGATGTGACATCTTGTGTATTTTCTGAATTCCTGGCTGTCAGCGAGAGAAGAAGAAAAGCCTGGGAGGCCCCGAGAGCTCAGAGCCCCAAATACCTGCGGGCAGAGGAGAGAACCAGCCCTGGTGCCTCACAAAACCTTCCTGCTCCTTTCCCTCCCAGCTCTGCTGCAAAACCTTGGTGTTTCAGGCTTTTAGAGTGAAATATTTCCATTTTTTATTTTTTTAAGGAATGTCCTCGTGCCACTTTTCCTCCTGCCCCACCCCTCACTGAGGACAGGAGCTGCTGCTGGGAGCTTTTCTCTCTCCATCCTTCTCCTGCTCTCCTTGTTTTCCATTCCCACCTTCCTGTCCTTCCCTGGGCTGCCCTTCCTCTCCCTCTTTCCTGGTTTTGTTGGATGATTCCCAACCCTCCCTTCTCCCACTTTAACACAGCTGCTGCTGCTGGCTCCCACCCCTCTGAAAACACCTCAAAAACCCCCTCAAAAAAAAACCAAAAAACCAACCAAAACCCAACTTTGGATGGCATTTAACAGTGTTGAATTAACTCTTGGTGCAGGAAAATAAAACTTGGAATGGCATTTAAGAGCATTTAATCAACACTTGCTGCAGGAAAATAAGACTTTGGATGGCATTTAAGAGCATTTAATTAACCCTTGGTGCTCTAGAATCTCACCAGTTCAGAGCTCTGTGGGCACAGCACGCAGAGCACGAGTGAGGCTTCTCCCCCAGGCACAGAAAAGTAATGAAATCCTTTAGAGTGATGGAAAATTATGGAAAATCCTGAGTTGGAAGAGCCCCCAAGGATCCCTGAGTCCAACCCCTGCCCTGCCCAGGGCACCCCAACAACCCCACCCCGTGCCTGGGAGCATCTTTGTTGTTTTGCTGGCACAGATTGGATAAAGATAACACTAACAGTACAAATAGTGCATTTGGATAGTAGAAATTTATTTAATTTAAGCTCTGCAGGTCAAAGCATTCCCACCCCAGTTCAGGTGCAGGGGAGGAGCTTCTCCCTTGGGCCACGCTCTTTCCAAGGATGGAAATACAAACCCAGCCTGGATTTCTGGGTTCATTTTCCTGGAAATGTTGGCTCTGCTGTTACAAAAACGCTGGAGGAGTTTGCTTACGTTCGAGGAGGAGAAATTTTAACAGGGAAAGAAGTGTTAGCAGCAGGATGTGAGCCAAGTATGGAAATAGCAGCCCCCAGCTCTGCCAGAAAGTGCCTGTCCCCTCCCCAGCTGTCACCCGGAGGTGGCAGTGGGTGGGAGGTGCTGCTGCTTCCCCAGCACAGACAATGCAAACTGCTCTTTTCTTTCCCTCCTCGCTGCTTTTAGGAGAGGCCTCCGAGTGGCTTTGCATCCTTTAAATAACCCAGCCTGGCAGAATTCCTGCTCAGCACAGGAAATCAAAGCCTTTTTGGGGACAGGTGGCACCACCAGCGCCAGCCTTGTGGAGCTGATCAGGGAGAGATAAGGGGTGGAAAGGTGCTGGGCTGTGTGTGGGGAGTGGGAATGGCTTTGAACGGATTCAGGTGAGGTTTAAGGAAGAAGTTTTTGCCATGACAGCTGTGAGCACTGGCAGAGAACTGATTCAGGTGAGGTTTAAGGAAGAAGCTTTTGCCATGACAGCTGTGAGCACTGGCACAGAACTGATTCAGGTGAGGTTTAAGGAAGAAGCTTTTGCCATGAGGGTGCTGAGCACTGGCACAGAACGGATTCAGGGGAGGTTTAAGGAAGAAGTTTTTGCCATGAGAGTGCTGAGCACTGGCACAGAACTGATTCAGGGGAGGTTTAAGGAAGAAGTTTTTGCCATGAGGGTGCTGAGCACTGGCACAGATCAGCCAGAGGAGCTGGGGATGCCCCGTCCCTGGGAATATTCAGATTGAGCTTGGATGTGGCTCTGATCTGATCCAGCTGAAGGTGTCCCTGCTCACAGCACGAGGCTGGGATTAAATGATGTTTAAAGGTCTCATCCAACCCAAACCTTTCCCTGATTCTACGATCCCATTCCACTCTGGGGCTCCTTGCTGGGGAAACTCCTCCTGCCTTCAGTTCCCACCCAAGCAATGTCACACCCGGGGGGCTGTGCCCAAACAGCTCCAGTTTGACAGAAAAAGATGAAAAACACACCTGAGAGAGGCCTCGAGTGGATGAAGCCACTCAGGAAGGTCCTGCTGGCTGCTCCAAAGGGAGCTGTGGGATGTGCCAGAGCTTGGGATAAGCCCTCCAGAGCCACCTGAGCGAGGCCAGCTCGGCGCTGGGGAGCTGCAGGAGTTTCCAGGCAGGTGTTGGGGACAATAAACCAGGGCTGCCTCCATGGAGAACCTTTCAGGTGCTGCCTGGAAGGACTTTGAGTCTTTTTCCAGGAAGCTGCAGAACCCATTATTTACAAAGTGCTTTTATGGACTTCACGGAGCCCAGCGGGGACAAGGGGAGCAGGAGGATCCTAATCCCTGTTTGAACCCTGCCTGTGATCCCGGGCTGTCAGGGGGAGCAGGAGGATCCTAATCCCTGTTCTAACCCCTCCTGATATCCCGGGCTGTCAGGGGGAGCAGGAGGATCCTAATCCCTGTTTGAACCCCTCCTGTGATCCCGGGGTGTCAGGGGGAGCAGGAGGATCCTAATCCCTGTTTGAACCCCTCCTGTGATCCCGGGCTGTCAGGGGGAGCAGGAGGATCCTAATCCCTGTT